>NGZO01000002.1:743706-1055077 GCA_002215965.1 Aspergillus persii
AAAAAAAAAAAAAAAAAAGGACAGACGCCAGACCATCCCTCGGAGTACAGACTACGACAGAGTAGTGCGGACTTCCCCAAATGCCGGGGCTAGGGGGGGTCGCGGTCGAGGAACGGAAGAGGCACTAAGGAGCCTACTCCCCCCGGGCTGGACGACGGCTCCAGCACCTTGTTTCCTGCTCACGGGATTCGAAAAGGCTCCGTCTGGATGGGTCCGTCCACGGCGCAACCACGCTTTCTGCCCATTGACCAGCGTCGGCCTACTCAGAATGTCAAGCCCTGTGGAGTGGATCTCCATGTTGTCCAATGTCCAGTCCAGGTGATTCCTAATCCCATTTGCAGACGGCACCGCGCCTGCCTGGATTTGGGTGCCCCCCCCCCAGGTCGCGAAAATCATTCGCAGGGCCATTCTGCATCTGGTATCCCGACTTCTCCCTCTAGCTCGTACAGAAAGGGCGCTCCTCAGCGAGAAAGGTACGCACAAATCAGAGGGGGAAAATTCCAATCGCCAAATCCCAACGTCCCAGTCTCCATCATCGCGGCCAGTCCCGGGTCGAGAATAAGAGCCGTATGGAAATCGTTGCTGAACAATAGCTGCCAGCGCGACCGAATCAACGACGCCAGCAGCAGAACAATGAATAGAAATGAATCATCTCAAACCAGAGCATTTCAGAAAAGGACACGACTGGACCAGTCAGCGTGAACGAGACGATGTTGGTTTGCCCTGAGTCTAACCGTGGCAGTGAGGAGAGACGGACTGAATCAAATCAGAGAAGGCAGAAAAATTAAATCAACGAAACGAAACGAAAAGAAAAGAAAAAGAAAATCGAAATAAAATCAAACCGACAGAATTAGATTAACCCCGAAAGGAAAAAACAAAAAATCATTCCGAAACAGAGAATTACGACGGCAATAATAACGACGATAATAAGACGACCTAATAAGACTAAGCCTGGGACTAAAAAGAAATGCCACTGCCCATAAGCTGAGCTCCAGACGAACTATTCTCGGCCCCCCAGTTCATGCTCTTTGCCTTTATTAATTATTGTGTTCTTCTGCGTGTGCGGAATTTAAATCGTTATTATTATTATTATTATTATTATTATTGCCATTATTATTATTTTTACGATTATTATTACTATTATTACCTTTCTTCTTATTATTTTTGGCGCCGCCGGTCTCCTGGTCCGCTCACGCCCAGAGCGTTTAAATACTCGTTGCTACTTCGGCCTCCTACTAAAACCCTCGTACCCTCCCTTATATCCTGGACCGTGTCAGCATTAGTTCCCACTTGACGACCGATTTGTGGCTGCGGTGGCTGTTGACAACCATTCCTCACGTTTCACCTCTATAGACGCGCGCACTGTATGTTCCTCCCCGTCTCTTAAATACCCCGTTGCTTTCGCCGGTCTCGGGGCTTGGTGTCGATTGTTAACCACAGTTCCGCCACTAGTTTCTGTGGAGAGCACACGACTCTCCACCATCAACGCATTTGTTTTCGACCCTGGATTGGTCTTGAAGTTGATATAGCCTACGAGGCTCTACTCCCACGTCGTTTCTCGGCATTGAGGATTGATATTGCACCGAATTTTCCCGGCATTGCTCAGCATCCCAATTCCATCGATTTCCGCCATTTATTCCGAACCTCGGGGGATCCTGAAGACGAGTGAGATTTGCAATCTTGAGCCTAAAACAAAAGTCAGTCCAAAATTCATGGTACGTTCACCAATAGCTTGGGTTGATCGAGCCTTCTATACAAGCGACAGCAAATTAATCTTCACCCAGTCTGTGTACGCAGCCTCCGAATCATATCTACCAGGAGCCATGGCACACAATTCGCACAGTAAGAACCGGCACTCGATATCAATTGCGCTTCGCTGACTGACTCGGAACAGATTACGGCTGGCAAGGCCGGACGTCGCAACCCTATCCCCCATCAATGACTATGGACCAGCAATCATTCTCACAGCCCCCGATTTCATCGGTACCGGGGTATCACGTTGGATATAGCCAACCTCCTCCCAGTACGCAGAGTTACTATCAGCCTGGGGTTCCCGCCACGCAGTATCTTTCGTCGCATCCGTCGATGCCTCAAAATCGACACCACGCTCGCAGGTAAGCTTGCATGCTCCCATCAGATCATTCCATGTCCATTTCCTTGGTCTGATTGTGGATAGCTCTCCTGTCCCTTATTCGTACCCCAGTAGTCAAGTATCGAGCAGTCCTCCGACGATACAAGACCAAGCATTCACATCTCCGTAAGACCAAGGAATGGGGTCAATTCTGACCAGATCGCTGACTTTTCCACGATTTCCAGTCCCTCGTCCTACCTCCTCAACCAACCCGACTACTATCTCGCCCAGAACTCTTCTTTCCCGTGAGTTCGCACTCCAATCCAATCCCAGATCCATTGAACCGTCTCACTAACGCAATTAACTACCTCCAGCTCAAATCACAACTCGCTCGGCGTCAATCCTCCTGCGCCAAACCTAATCAACCCAGGAACAGTGTACTCCTCATCCGAATCCACGCCCAACGCCGGCTCCTCAGATCCCGAACAGCAAGTGCGCGTCATCAGTTTCCGACCCAAGCCGCAATGCTGGGACCACGGGTGCAACGGCCGCGAATTCTCAACGTTCAGCAACCTCCTTCGGCATCAGCGCGAGAAATCCGGCGTCGTCGCCAAGGCCGAGTGCCCCAGTTGCGGCGCGGTGTTTACTCGAACGACGGCTCGCAATATCCACGTCGCGCAGGGGAAATGCAAAGGTGGAGGTCGCGAGACATCTATCGAATAGATGGCCAGATTTTCCCGTTCCGCACGCACATCGCCACCACCACGTTTGGACCTAAGACGATCTAAACCTCCGATCCACCGGCTAGGCTCGATCGAAATGAGACACCTGACACAGGGGAGCAGGGGGAGGGGGGAGGGACCAGCGCCAGAAAGACCAGACCACACACACACACACACCGCCACTCGCACTCACTCGCTCATATACAATTACAATAATTTACAGGCAGCCATTTTCAGAACAAAACCGACCACTTACTTCCGTTCGCGACGACCGATTTCCCCATCAAAAGGGGAAAGGGAGGGAGGGGGAGAGAGAAAATCGCGAAACACTCAACCGTCACCAACTTCCCCCGACCATGATGAATGCTATCGACCGATTCGGAGGACGATCCAATTGATTGACGGGACCTGCGCCCTGCACCAGCATTAACTTTGGCGTTGTCTCACTCGTGGGCTGAAAAAGGCCTAGATGATCCTCCCGGTCTGAAATCCCCTTCAACGGGAATCGGTGGATCGATTGTCTTTGACTGACGGAACACGTCCGACGGGGTTGAAGAAACGGCGGGTTGTGAAATTAGATTGGAAAACCGCTGATACCCTCTTCAACCGGCGTACCTTGTTAGTTATTATTTTTCCTCTTTTTTTTTTATTTTTCTTTTTATTCTTGTTTTTTCCTTTGGAGGTTTTGAGATTTGATTTGATTTGATTTGCCAAAGACGGAGTTATTTCGGGGGGGTTTTATGGGTCCTTGGGCATTTGCATTTTCGTTTTCGTTTTAACCTCTGTGGCTATGGCTGGCTGGCTATACTCTCTCTCTCTCTCTCTCTTTTACACTTCCCGTCTTTGTTTCTTTTTACCCCTTTTTCCTCTTTTGTTTTTCTGCTTGATAGCCTGTGATTTCGTCGCGTTTTTCTTTTCTTTTCTTTCTTTTTTCCCTTTTCTTATGTTATTATTTTCACTTTTAGCATCTATCTGGAACTATGGGATTCTGTATATAGAACGGACAGCAGGGCACACGAATCATTCCAGGGGGTTTGGGTACATACCAACTAGTAACAATACTATATTTAACCTTTTTAGTGTCGTGCTGGGTTTCTAGTAAACGATCGATTCACCACGAAGGGGGCCCTTTTTTGGGTCTCGAGTCTCGAGTCTCGAGTCTCGGTTCGGGTTTCAAATCGTCCATGTCTTCTGTGTTCTCGGTTGGGTTCACTGAGTAGTGAGTACTGAATACGGACTACGGAGTAGGTACCCTCCCTTGGCAGGCGATTCGGTGAGACTGGCGATCATTCACGCTAGTGCGCATACAGCATCGCGTTTGACAGACAGATTAGGTATATCGTATGCAGTATATCAAGTACGAGGTAGGTCGGTAGACCGCTTGAGTCAATTAGTCATATGGATATGCTTTGATCTCGGCATCCGATGTCGATGGAGGACATGTGTGGATATGGACAACATGGGGTCCAAAAGCAGGACCAGGTACATATTGATAGACACTAAGAGTATCCGTCGGTGCTAACTGCTAAGAGTACAGAGGACGGAGAAGGGGTAGGTTAGCAAGACCAACTAACTAGGCAGGGTACGCCAATCTGAATCATCGGTCAATCAATCAATCAAGCGCAGAAAGCCTGAGCGTGGTGGAGCTCGGCCATCGTCATCGTCAGTGTTACGGATACTCATAGTAGTGCCTCCGTCAGCACAACCACGTGTCAAAGTAGATTTAGAGACGACTTGGGTGCCTCACTAGCAGACCCGATTAGTCTCTAGTGGCCATGAGGGGGTACTTAGCTAGGTGGGTTTAGGGAGGGTGAGAGGGCAAAGGAACAATATCCTTGTTTGAGGTTGAGGATAGAAGCAAAAAGAAGGGAAACAAGGGGGAAAGGGGGCCATTCTGCTGGGTGCTATTATTGGAACTGGGGCTTTTTCTTTTTCTCTTTTTCGGGGCCTTTGGTTGATGGTGTGCTTGATTGTCTTTAGCCTTTTGTTTCTGGGGGGAGCGAGTTTGAAACGTGACTAGATACTGCCTATTTGCTTGGGGTCAGCAGGGAGGGCGAAATACTGAAATCCCGGTGAAAGGTAAATTAGTTGGTTAGTAGTAGATAGTCGTGCTCCGTACAGAGTAGGCATCATCCCCTGCGCAGCAGTAATAGGAGAAGATAGGCACTGATGGTATGACGTGACGAATAGGAAGGAAATACGAGAAATGAGACATCCCCAACCTGTCCATCTTTGGCCCGCTTTTTGCTTCCTCCCGTCATGTCATGTCACTGACTCGACGCACTACTGACTTACTCCGTCGCTCGTTCACCGCGACGGGCAGTCTAGCACTCCGTACGGAGTTAGATTGTCGAAACTCGCTCCGACTCCGACCTCTTCCTCGTGGCGGCCCTCTGGATTTGGTAATGGACTAAAATAATTGATTTACCGACTATTGCACTAGATGCTGGAGGGGCCGGATTGTTCGAGAGAAGGATTCCATCGTTCTGCAAGTCTGGAAGATCCGTTGGGATCATACTTCCGCGACACGGTCTTCGGCTTGGCGATTTTCTCCACGTCGTACTCCGTACTTGTTGAGTCGTTAGGGAGCGGATTCTGGTCCCTTGCGGGCGTCGTTTAGGTATACAAACGGGTCATGGAGCCCCCGCTTCGCCCAAGGCGTCTCCACCGCTCGGTTGCAGTAATAATGGAACAGCGGCCCTCACCGTTTCGCTGTCCTCGTGCTCCCAAAGAGTGGTCCACCCTCCGGCCGAAAAAGAAAGTTAGTTTATAAGGACGCTGTCGTTTCATGTTGTCCGTTCCCGCAGGGATTATTGGCTGGAGCATTTCGGAACTGGGGAGGGTGTAAGGACTAGGTGAAGAGGGGAGGGGAAGAGAAAGTAAAAAAAATAGAAAAAGAGAAAGGACAAAAATTGTCGCATTTTTCTCAACAATTCCCACCGTTTCGATCCCTTGGTCGATCATGTTCACCGAGATCGGCTGGAGAAAAACGGTTACGTAGGGCCGGTGGTTTCGTAAACCGCGAGGGTCCGTTCTCTCCAGTCGCCGTACACTCCTTCGTATAGTTGGGCATCGATTGAAGCATTCGCGCCCCTGATAATCATGCCCTTGGGAAATAATTGGTTTCGTTGGACTAACCCCATCAGCGAAATATTCCAAACAGTATCTCATAGGTCCTTTTCTTCTCCCTTTAGCCAATAACCCTTCTATAGGCTCCAACATATCCCGGTGCTGTCATCTTACTTGGTGGGGCTATTAGCAAAGGGAGCCAGCCAGAATCTACCACAGTCCCATTCCATGGTGGCATGGCGTAACCAAAGGGGGAGATATCTTTGATGGGAGTAAACTCGCGGGCTGCTCAGTGCTCACGGACTCGGAGTGGATCGATCCGACCGTGGCCGTTTTCAAGTCCATTCTCAGAGCGACGATAGTCTTGACATGTTGAGGCTCTGGTTCGTAGAGATTCAAGGTTAACAGGCACCTGCTGTGCCTTGTATGCGCCTACCTGGCGCCATACTCCCTGTGACAGGATGGTATAGCAATCGTATCGAGTGGTGATTCCTTCGGCCAGTCAGCCTTGTGAGGCAATCTGATGAGCGAGCCCGTTAATAATAATCACCAAGATTGGAACCTTCGTGATAGATCGGATTCGTCTTTTGCCTTTGCATTTGTAATCGTTTCTTTTACTCATCCAATCTGATGATTTTGTTAGGGCTTAACGGCCGGATTTCCTGGTGCGATTGTGCCTCACCTAAAGGTTCCTACACTTGCTTCTGACATGGGAAACGAAAGCTGACTTTAACATGGACGTTCTAGTCAGATATCTTTCTGAATAGGGCTCTCTCAACCCATATGCGTACCTTGAGAATCCATCTTCCAGCTGCAATATGAGGAATGCAACCTCTGGTTTCACTGATGCCATAGGCATCCAAGGCCTTACCTTCCGCCCCGTCCAAAACTTGATCCAGCTTCATCCTCACTGACTGTGGTAATTCAGTCATTGCAGGTCAACCCAAATACCTGACTGATTAACATTGAATCAGCCCATGGTGGAAGGATGACCACCATTGCGGGTAGCAAACCTGACTTGGAGAAGATATGGCTTGAAGCTTCGGGGGCATATCGTGTTGGTAGAGTGACAAAACCTGAGGGCAAAGGCCAACTTGCAGAGCAGTGATATGGTCAATCTCTGATTTGAGACGGTCGGTTAGGCTCAGCGCTGAGTAACTCTCTCGTCAACTGCCCTTGAGTTTGAAGCCATTCAGAGGTCCTCATACAGATATCATTCCAAGCACGTGTTGAAACAATCAGCAAGTGAAGTGTGTCTCGAAAGGTGGAAGACCTCCTCACTCAGCGAAACGAACAATTTTGCTTGGAATGATGATTTTGGGCTGTCCACCGCAGGCCTCCAGCGGTCGAGAGGGTGAAGAAGAGCGGAGGTCGTCGGCGCCAATTGCAGGTCACATGACGAACAGGGATGCAGCAATTAAAAAAGGTCGCATTGCATGCGATCAACATCCAATGTTTACAGCGGTTCAGCTTCTCTAATGCATCCCGGGGCGGAGTTGTTACCCCATAACGGCCCTAGTTTTGTCTTCAATTGTGGGTCACGATGCCAATCACAACCTCTTGAAGGAGGCCATTTTGATTGCTAACCCATCTGTCACTAGGGTTATGCGGCCCATTTCCCCGGCCGCTCGGAATGCAGTTGAAGCGATCACTTGAGTCGATAGAGAGGATATCCTGGTTTAGCGTTGTCGTTTAGGTCACTTATCATGACTGTCGAGTAGTCGTCACCTTTTCCACCAGTCACGATAAACCTCCACACTGTCCCGATGCTTTGGATTAGCATCTTACGCTTTGCAGGGATACATTCCACCGAGATCACCATCTGCGGAAGGAATAACCTTATTGGCGTTTATTTGGACGCGGATGCAAGGGAGCCACGATTCCAAATCGTTGAAGAAAAGGCTGCTCAACTCCACTGCGGGGCCTAACTTTCTCGGCTGAGTCTCTTTCCTAGCTACCAATGCTAGCGAGCTCAGTAAAATCTGGATTGTTCGGCGTGACTGGAAGTCTGTCCGACTCAATCCAGCGGCGTGCTGATTGGAACAGGGTTTATTCTACCAGACAACAGTAGCCGGTGGGTAGCAGGTTGATAGCTGGAAGGAAGAGGAAGTCGAATTTTGCATAGGTATAGGAAAGAGGAGACAGGGCCGCTTATTCTATTCTGTTTAGGAAGCTGTATGTGCACGTGATATGATCATATGGGTGTTTGCCCCTCTTGTAGACGGAGCCTCTACCCTAGAAAGATTCGTCCCGCAACCTCCTTCATGATTGCACTAGACTCAGGGATTTCTAATGGTGGATCAGCTAAATGCGTGGGTACATGCCCCGAGCATTGATATCAAAAACTATTCTCACTAATGAGTTAAACACAGAGATCCTTGTTCCAAGAGCCCATCAACAAATCAAATTCCCTTGAGTGTGCAATTCTCCGTATTTACGCTACCCCATTCCAAAGTCTTCTTCCACAGCTTCTCCTGTGCCTCTTCGTTGTAGCTGTCCGGCGAGCTCTTATCCTTCTTAGAAAGGGTGAAATAGCCAGTCTCTCCTGGGTTGATCTTATTCATGGCCAGCCCAACCACATCAGATGCCGCTTCACTGGTGGAACGCATGGTTGGGTCCATGAAGCGACGCAGAAGAAATGAGAACGGTCGGATGATAAAGCTGGACATGATCTTCACTTGTCTGGGAGTGTTGACCTGCAGAGCCCGCGAGTCTGTCAAATTGCCAGGGTTGATGGCAACCACGGTAATATTTTTGAGTTCATCGTCCTACGCAATGGCATTAGCTAACAATTCTGCATGATATGTAGGGCACTGCACATTCTCACCTTCTCAATATACCGGTTGATCGCATACATCCACATGGTGATCGCCAGCTTCGAGACCGAATAATTCTGGAATCCACGCCCCGCATGATCGAATTTCTCATAAGTTGGCGGGTTGACTAGCAAATCCAGGTCGTCTGGGATAACAGGCGGATATTTCTCAAGAGGGCTTTGGCCGGGAAAATGAGTGTCGCTGCTAAAGAGCACGACGCGACCACCCTCCGGACCGAAGTGGCCCAAAAGACGAAGAACCAGCACTGAATGCGCAATATGATTTACTTGGAATGTCTTTTCATACCCATCTTCTGTCAACTGGGCCTCCGTCACCATGTTCCAGTAATATGCGTTGCAGACGATGCTGGTGAGGTGCAGCAGTTTACCCTCCGTGATCTCGGTCACGATGTCGCGAGTAAAGTCATGCACGGAAGAAAGCTTTGCGAGGTCGAGCTGACGAATAGATGCTTTGGCTGATTTGTGGTGTGAGATGACATCGCGAAGCCTTTGAGTATTCGGGTCTTCGCTGGCTGCGTTGCGGACCGTTAAAATCAAGGTGTGATCGGGATATTGAGACAGAAGCTGCTCTACGGCAGGAATAGCCACAGAGCCATTGGCTCCGGTTATTATTATTGTGCCCATTGTCTAGTCAGGCGCGTGCTGAGATGAGGAGAGTAAAAGGTGAGATGTTGCATCATGGAGTACTTTTTTTTATTCGGGAGCCTCCGCTTTTAATCAGCAATGACTGACCTGCGCTAAAGACCAACCAGGAATGACGACGGAGTCCACGGAGTACAGCACCAACGCCAATGTCAAATTATTACCAATCCCAATCTAGTTGTGTTACACTGGGTATCTTCCAGCAAGTTCCAGGCAAGTTTTGGCGATTCGGACTCGGAAGGATTAACAAACAAAGATCCTTAACTAAGGATCTATTGACCCCAATCAACAGAAGCCGGCATTCGGAAGACCGATAAACTGGGGCGTGGACATGTTATCAATCAGACTCTTTATGAGCAACATAATTCGGGTTACTTCCGTTTGAACGGACTGAAGCCTGCTGCGCCTGAATTTACTGTGTCTCCGCGAATCTCAGGCCAACCTGAACTTATCGCGCCAAGCCAGCCAACTCAATCTTTCGGAATCCGGTTTGCAATACAGTCAATGGGTCATGGTCTTTTGAATGACGATTTTTGTCATCACCATATCGACTAACTACAGAAGCTACACCGCACAGATTAAGAATGAGATTAATGAGTAAGAGAATAGATTAAAGCCAGAGACACAACACTGTCCATTGACATGCGACAAGATAACAAAAATCATACTCATAACCGAATACTAATGCAACTAAAAGAAAAACATGTAATTTCAGGTGGTGGAACGCTCAGAAGAAAGCACTTCGCACACTCTGCCAACAAAACCTTCCAGTCCTGACGGTGTCGCTGAATTCTGCGCAGAGGCTAACGCGACCGAAACCCCGGGCATGAGAAGCACTCTAGATCCAACCTCAACCCACTCCACTGACGTAACAAAGGAGAACGTTATCTTCACATCCTCTTGAGACGATCCTCGAGAGGCACGGACCATGCCATTCACCTCGGACTCTCCATTTCCTTCTCGATCAGCTACGTCGCTATCGAAGTTGAAAAATTCAAGCTCGGCTGGTGATTGTGGTCTTGAGACAACTTCATCCCCCGCAAGCGCCATGCATGTTACCTTCACTGTGGAGCGGATATTGGCAATGTATACGATGGCATTACCACCCAGAAGCAATGGAGGCGAAAGCGACGATGCGAATTCACTCGACGCAAAGCTAGCGACGAAGCCGGTGTGGAACAAGAGAGACTTAGGTATGGAAGCAGACGCCTCGTTCAAACTGGCCAAGACGGTGCCCTTACGAACCTTGCCGAGTTGTGGCAACTGCCCCATCTGCTGAGGAAGAGGCTCAACTCCGACTGTGCCCACTTGATCCTGTATCAACTTTTGAACTGGCAGCCGGAGGTTCCTAACACTGACAACACGGACACGTTGCCATTGGGCTTGTGTTGGGCAGCTGGTCTTCCCGGAAATTACGCTTTGAATGAAAGAAGCCGAGAACTCCTGCGACGGTGGCCTACTCTGGGCAGGATCATGATGTGGCATCTCTGAGCGTCGCTCTAAGGTATTGGTCAGTAGTGGCCCAATAACTAGCTCATCGCCGACCGAGATGGCTCCGTAACGGACCAGTCCACACAGGACAACGCCATAATTCCCCTTCCGCGGCTGCTCTGCGGAAACAGAGTAGACCTTTGACGGAGGAATCGCAAATACCTCATCGATGTCAAATATATTCGTGGGAAGACGGGGGGACGGTAGTGGTCTTGGAATGGAAATGGACCTTAGCGGAGGTCGAGACGGGATAGGAAGATACCGAAGGAATGCATGCAATTTCCCAATGCCCGTGCCATCGACGGCACTCGCGAGTACAATAGGCACGACAGATAACCAGTCGTCGGTGGACTGTGTGATCTTTTGGACTTCGTGGGCGTCTTTTGCTCCGATGAGCTGAAGGTTTGCATTTATACCAGATGTGTGTGTTGTTGCAGGCAGGATAACAGGCTTTTTGCCGGCGGCTTTCAACGCCGATAATACTCTGGTGAGATTGTTTCTCAAGCTCGTACGAGAGGCGAGATCCATCTTAGTGATCACCACGATTGTGGGAAGGTTCAACTTGACGCAGAGGTCAAGATGGGACAAAGCCAGGCTGATATCGGTTGTTTGCTCTGGAGCAGCGTTGCTCGACTGAGGTGAGGCCTCATCCTCACAATTTGCAGGAATACAAAGCAAAACATAGTGCGGCGCCCAACTGATCAGTCCTCGCAATGTAGACTTGAGATAACGGACTGAGCCCGGAAGATCTGAAACGAATGCAAGGCGACCACCTTGTGCAGCCGCATGGACATCATCCCATGCGGCAACATTGCCTGATGCATAGTTGATAACATCGACCTCTCCAGTCTTCGGAGAGTCAGCAGCATAACCGATCAATTCATGGGCAACCGAGCTGGTGATTCCCGATGAGATTTCATGTCGGTGTTTCAAGAGACTTAATCTACTAGTCCCCCTGCCGTTGTCCAGTACGGATGAAGTCAAAGTCCCCAAGAGCGATGATTTGCCGGCGGTGCTTGGTCCAGAAATGGAGACGCGAATCTGCTCGGTCGAGGAGAAGCTGCCCTCATGTGCAATGTCCTGCCCAGCTTCATTTGTCGGAGAAGTGTCATCCTGAGAGGTCTTTTTGGGCAACGGTACATGATAGAACTCCCAATCCGGGCTTATTAACGCTTCAGCCACCCACAAATCTTCTGTGTGGACCTTCCCATCTCCATGAGCATTTCCAACATGATCATCATCCGTCCGTTCACGTTTGCCCACAATCACCCGGCGGAGAACATCAACCTTACAGCCTAAGCTTGCAGCCATGGCTTGCAAGTTAGACAGACTTTCCTCTAGCTCATCCTGAACCAACCCGACGAAGGTTCCATCATCGGCAACGCCGATCTCATACAGAGCCCCTTGACTTTCTTCAAGGCCAGGCAGTAAGCGTGCAGGTTTCTGAGGCGCCCCCAGCAGGTCTGTAGCATCTGGAAGGACCGGCAGCACCAGGTTTGCCGCTGTGGAAGAATGGAAAGGCGAAGACTGCTGTAGACGCCAAAGCAGCTGCGTTGTCAGGGATTGTAGACGCTGCTGACGGCTGAGGTTTGTGCGTATCTGAGAAGGGTTCAGACTCGTTGACTCTTCACTCGAGGGTATCGGGCCCGGAGTCGAAGCATGGGATTGGCACGAGCCACTGGCAAGACGGCCGGCGGACACTGCCGCATAGTATCGTCGCGAGCGAAGCAATAGATGCAGTTTGTACTCAGTGGGTCCTTCCTGGGGTTCCGGCTCCAGCTTGGTGATGCCGTAGTCCGACAGAATATCGGCGTCGGTCCGGTCCAAATTGGCACTGGAGCGGTTCCGAATCACCATGCGGGTGCCGCCGCTCCCAGCCTGCTGTGGAGTGGAGGACCCGGAAGTGGACCATGGCGAGGAAACCCGCGGCGGGTCAGGGTCATAGGTGAAAATAGACGCCATGGTTGATTGGCTTGAGAAGTCAACGCCGATTGCAGGGGCAATCGTGCGGAGAAAACAGAGGTGGAGGGAGATGTGTAGCAAATAAGTACAAGAGGGGAACACTCAATGACAAACGCAAGTTTAAGCAAGACCCAGGTGCAGATGCAGTGTATGAGGAAGTAGCGATAAACGATTTAAGTCCCAGAATGTGTAAAGTCCTACGCATAAAGAGTATAACCGTATTGGTAGAGTCATTTTGGGGGGAGATGGACAGTAGAAACTGGGGGCGCAAAGGCCTGGGAAACAGGGCAATGGCTTCAGCTAAATAGGCATAGGAAGGGGACCATGCAGTCATGCAATTGGGGAGGCAGAGCGACTTAGAAGCCAACAGAAGACATACTGAAGCACCGCAAGTGACTCACCGCGGCGTCCTGAAATCGGGGGCATCCATCTTGGAGGCACCGGGGGGGCAGTCAGGTGACACATGATGTAAGCACCACGTGTGCCTGCCCCAGGCAGAGACGTGCGGATGACCTGCCTGGCTGCCTGAGGCGACGCGGCCATTAAGTCGGCCTCCGCATTTCGTCGCTGGGATTCCTCAACTTCACTCTTTACTTTACTTTACTCTTTATTACTCTTTAGCTTAGCTCTGGCCAGCCCAAACTCAAGGATCTCTGATGAAGCATTACTAGACCAGAGCCCTGGCTGTGGTTGATCATCTGTCATTCTTCGTGTTTTCTTTTTCTGTGCCACATTCGTTTCCTGCTCCGTTGTCCACGCCACGCCTCGACGGCTCCTCCTGCTCCATCTTCCCCGGATCTGATCCATCAATCCCGCTTTATCATCCGCGATCGAACCACCGAATGACCCCGACTTAAATTCTCCATGCTGCCCGTTTGCCGTCCCCTGCGCGTTGCTTGACTCGATGAGTGATGTTCCGTCCTTGAGTCCATATCTGTGAACCTGTCGTGCCATGTCCACCGTCAACAATATGGCCGAGCCCAGTAGCCTCTATTCCGATCATCGGTTCAGCTCCGACATAGGCATATCGTCGGACGATGATGATTTCGTCTCTAGCGCCAGCACAACTTCGGCTGCGTCCGACGAGCAGTCGACGGAGAAAGGGCCATTGCAGCGGGAATCCGTGACGGAGTCGAACAGAAATGGATCGGACAGTCCTCTGCCGTCTACTTGCTCTGTTGCTGGGCCATCAGTAGCCGAAAATAGTTTTGACACTTCCTATCTAGCAGAAAAGACTGCGAAAATTAGCCTTGCGCCCGATGTGCGACCGGAGGATGAAAAGAAGCCGCTGTTATTGTTGGATCTGCCCATAGATATCTTACAGGAAGTTGTCAAAGAGGTGAGTGCCGCATCTCTTCGCTGTCCCCCCCCCCTGTCTTAATACCCGCTCTTGCATGATACTGATCTGCATATGTTGCAGGTAACGCATACGAATGACTTGACGTCGCTGGCTCTGACATGCTCCACGCTGCATGCTCTGGCCATCCCTCAAATGTACTCTCGGTTCGACATCGTCTGGCCCGATACACTGTCGTCCTCCGATCACCCTGCCGGCGTTGACGCTCTCTCGTACGGCCTGGCAACGCTGGTCATGGGAGACGACATCTTCCACGAACTCCCTCCTTCGCATCGGCCTGCGGGCTCTTGCGCACACTGTGGCTGCGACATTCCTCACAACCAAACCCACGCGCAACGAGAAACAAGCCCGCTGCAGAGGATACGACGAGGGAACTACTATGCGCAGTACACGCGGAAGTTCTCAGTGGGGAACGGCCCGTTGATCTGGGTCCAAGAGTACTCTGTCACCAAGGAGACCGGGAAGATGTTAGGAACCTTAGTCGCCTTGGCCATTGCTCGCATGATCAATCTGGAGACGTTCGTGTGGGACATGCCCACAGGGGTTCTGAGGGATGTGTGGATTGCGCTCTCCTCGCTAGCCAATCGCCCAGGACATGATTGCCGCCTGGAGCGCGTCTGGGTCCGATGGCACGATAACTCCGAGAGCCCAATACGCTCTGCTCCGACTGCGTCTTCCTTTTCACTTCCCGACACGCAAAACGAGCCGGCCCCCAATGTCACCGGCCCGCCGTTGCTACACAAGTATGGGCATGTGGAGTACCCGTCTTTGTCGATAGTGCCGCCGTTGAAGAGCTTGAGCGTTCTCGATATCGATGAGTCATCGTACATTGAAGAAGCAGCTATACTCATCCGGCGATCCTGGGATCGATTGAGGGAGCTGCGCATTGGCATTTCTTCGAAGGTCTGTCAAGCAGACTGGTTAAAACCGTTAGGGGGCTGGTCCTCTCGAGATACGACTAACACGGCCATTACCGGGTGGCCAAAGGTTGGAGGTGTGCTAGGAGTGCTGTTGGGCAAGGCGGATACCTCATGTTCGCACGAGGTGTCTAGGGAAAATTCCGAGAAAATTCCCGATAGCGAAACTGATGGAAGTGTTACCAGCAGTGCTCCTCAGGCTGAGACGTCCGCACCTGCTGGATCATCAGAAACCCCACAAAACGAACCATCTCCGGACTCAGTATCAAAGGCGAAAGAGCCGGCCAAAACCCCCAGCACAAGCGTCAAGCCGTCTCCTAGCTCACCTAGCTCGGACGTTGAATCCAACCATAACCCACTCAAATTGGATACTCTGGAATTAGAACGCGTTTCTCTGTCTATTCCAGTGATATTGCAAAGTCTTGATTGGACCCAGGTCATGACCTTGACAATACTGCGCTGCGAAGGACATGAGAAGCTGTGGAGGTCACTGCGTCGCCAGTTTCCCCCATCTTGCACGCCTCGCTCTTCGAAGGCCGGGAAGAGAGACGGACAATTGGAGTACCCTTTAAAGATCAAGCATATACATACGGACTCGGTGTCTCCATACTTGCTACTGTTCATCAAGGACACTCTAGCTCCTAACACACTCGAAACTCTCTTTTTGCACGAGGCCCCCATGTACGACTCTATCGTCCAAATCGACGCCATTTACCGAACTATAATCCGCAACCATCGCACAAGTCTGAAGAAGATTCTCATTGATAGCACGGAGCGGGCTGCGAATGGTATTGAAATCGCCACCAGTCGCTGGCGTAAATGGATGTTCTCCCGCGATATGGTTTCTTTTGTTACTAGTGGACGCATGCCTCGATTGCGCGAGCTGTCGATGACGGTGCATTCCAAAGACTGGGTAAGATATCTATGTTTGCATCTGTTCACGAGGGTACTAACCTGCAACAGCACTATTTCTTACAGCGACTACCCAACGTGCCACGTCTTCGGGCCTTGCACATTCCTCATATCGCCCACCCCGTGCACAGGGATATTAAAGAACTTGCATTGCAAATTTTGGACATTGTCACCATCCGCCCTGAGGTAGGGATCAATTACGTAGGGATGCAGAACAAGTGCTACGAAATTCTCGAGGGGAAACGAGGGGACAAGGCGGAGTTAGAAGATGAAGAGGATAATCATAGCGAGGGTATCGGAGACAGCGAGCCCTGGTCGGCCAGCGACACCGAGGACGACGATGGCGATGATGCCGCTGGTGCTGCAAGCCCGGGCGATTCAACCTCGGGGCTGTCCTCGCACACGTCGTCAGAAGACGAGTCGGACCTTGACGGCAGCCGATCGCGTGTGACGTTTCGACTGCGCGAGATCCTGTTTTACGATGATAAGATCGCTATTTTTAAGGCGCGGCATGGAGTTTTGTGATTGCCTGACATGGCGGGTTCATTACTAGCGTTTTGTACTGTTGATTTGAGATACCACTGAATGATGAATTGAGATAGATGCAATCCTGGTTATGTTGAGCATTTAGTATCCGGATTAAAGAGGATTTCCGTTAGCAGTGGATATGAGTCTGTACAGACTACAGAGTAAGTGCCATAAGCCCGTAGCTTAGACGGGTCACGTGCCTAGCTCTCAGCCTCTGTTGAGCCGCGAATCAACGACCCGCGAGACTCTCCAGTCTGCGCGATACCTGCGAAACCACCACCACCACCACCACCCATTCAGCCGCCAGTTTCTGGACCACAAGTGCGACCTGCATCTATCGAGACTTTTTTGCAGCTGTCCTTGTTTCTGCACTCCGGTGCCCGTTCCCGCCATGAAGCTCGTCCGGTACGTATCTCGTCGCGGAATTTGCACGCAGCTCCAGCAGCTATCAGCCGCCCCAATCTCGAGAACGCAGACCCAGAGAGACGGGCTAACACGGCATGTAGATTTCTTATGAAGTGCGCCAACGAGACGGTGACCATCGAGTTGAAGAATGGTTAGTCCAGACCTACCTCTCCGCCTCGACCCACGAAGCACTCATCTAATCAATCCCCTCTCTAAAATACAGGCACCATCCTCCACGGCACCATCACCTCCGTCTCTCCCCAAATGAACACCTCCCTGCGCACCGTCAAAATGACCCCCAAGGGCCGCGACCCCATCTCCCTAGATACCATCAACGTCCGCGGCTCGACGATCCGCTACTACATCCTGCCCGACAGCCTGCCGCTCGATACCCTGCTTGTGGACGACCAGCCGAAGCCGAAGAACAAGGCGCGCAAGGAGGCCGATCGGGGCGGTCGTGGTGGTCGCGGCGGTCCTCGCGGTAGAGGTCGTGGAAGGGGACGCGGTCGTGGTCGGGGATTCTAGATGGATGGATTTAATGGGGAGGAAAAAAGGTTTCCTTATAGATTCTGGGTTGGGAGTTTATTTTGTGAAATGATGTTTTCTAATTCGATTGATTTGATTTGATTGTTCTGTGACATGGAACTTTCCCCCCCCCCCCCTTCCCTGGTTGGTTTGACTGAACCATTGATACTACCTTGTCTGTGGTGAGCGACGGAAGGAAATATTCGATGATTTGGGCTGGTATTCTGGCGTCGATCTCGAGCGAAGGGACATTTCCAGGAGAAGGCCGGTGCTTAAGGTGGCTTGCTTCGACATCACTGGCCTATCCTCCCTACTCAGACTGAGCACGACTCGAAAGTCACGGTGAACCAGACCCAACAACAACCTCATCTATTATACCTGGACAAGCTGGACGATATCCTGTACGAAAGAACTCGACATCAGGCCATAAGCGGTGTCGCTATAACAATGAGACTTGAAGAAACCCATAAATATCCACATAATCTTAATCCTGACCCGTAATTATTTATACAATCTATCATCTATCATCAC
The DNA here is from genome assembly GCA_002215965.1 of Aspergillus persii. Lineage (NCBI taxonomy): Eukaryota > Fungi > Ascomycota > Eurotiomycetes > Eurotiales > Aspergillaceae > Aspergillus > Aspergillus persii. The sequence goes on from NGZO01000002.1 coordinate 761,675, forward strand.
TCATAAATCATTCAACCCATGCATAACATAATCTAGACTACACCTCCCTCCAAACCCTCAAAATCACCAACTTCTCCCACCCCGCCTGCACACCACTACTCCCCACCAACTCCGCCCTCCAGGGTCCTCCCCACGCCCTCACCCTCTCCCTGACTTCCCCGGGCCGATTCTGCGCACAAAGCAACACATACGCCACGCCGCGCTCGGGCTCCAACACCCCTGGGATCTGCTCAATCAGCCGATCCGTGATCTCCATCCCGTCCTTGCCCCCCGCGTACGTCAACGACAGGTAGTACGACTGGCGCTCGAACTGCTCGGAACGCGACAACGTCCCTGCTGCTTCGGTGTCTTGGTCGCTGGACATGGGAACAGCGGGGACTGATTCTGTGGGTACGTAGGGCGGGTTGAAGAGTAGGATGTCGATTGAGGCAGGGCGCACGGCGGATAGGAGATCGCTCATGACGGAGGAGGTGTAGATTGTTTTAGGCCCGGAGGAGGAAGGGGAGGTTTGTCGTTCGGTGATCGCTTTCTGGACTGTCGATTGCGTGGCGATGCACGCTTGTCGGTTCACGTCTACCCCGAGGGTGAGGATATCGCGTCGGCCGAGGATCTCGTGCGAGTTGCCGGCGACGAAGCCGAGGACGACGCCGGAGCCGGTGCCGACTTCGAGGATGAGAGGGGAGGGAGAGGGAGAGGTGGCATTATCGTTGTTCGTGTCGGTGCCATTGCTGTGAGGGGCGGTAGAGGTGGAGGGGGAGAAGCGGGCAGTCAGCCAAGCGGATTCGGAGGGCGACGAGAGCGTGTCGAGGAAGAGGTAGGAGTCTTCGGAGGGCTCGTAGATGGTGTCGAAGGAGACGTGCGAGGTGCAGGGAGTAGGGAGCATTTTGCTCTGTAGATGGTTCAATTGAGTCAGTCCATCGGTATCGATTCTCGGAAAGAAAAAAAAGATTCCCGCGGAACAACCCCCCTCACCGCCCTCCCCTCCCCAGCTTTACTATCTCCATCTCCAGCCAGATCGACCTCCACTTTCCTATCTCCTCACACAAGACACAAACAGACGACAGCATGCGCCCCGCCCTCCGCCTCATGGCCACGCCCGCCACAATGGGCTCCAAGTCCAGCCTCAGCCAGTCCCTGGCCCTCCTTCCCCCGCTGCAACTCTACCGGCGCATTCTGCGCGTGCACCGCAAGAAACTCCAGCCCGAGATGCGCCTGCTGGGTGACGGCTACGTGAAGAGCGAGTTCCGGGCTCATAAGGAGGTCGAGAATCCATTGCATATTGTACGTTGCCACCACCTCGGCTTATGGCCGAGTAGCTAGCTGGCTGCGTCGGTAATCTGTGGTTGGCATTGCTAACGAATTCTTCTGTCGACCGGTAGATCGGCTTCCTCACCGAGTGGCAACTATACGCGCAGAAGTTGGAGGGAGATACATGGGCTGGGGAGAAGCTGGATAAGTCGAAGTTGGATAAGATGAGCGGTTGGTCCTCTATCTTTTAAACTGGATTTTAGATGGGCAATGCTAATCTATCTATCTATGCAGATCAACAACTCGGACAGCTGTATGAGCTTATGCAGGCAATTCAGAATCGGAATGGTGAGGAGAACGAGTAGCGTTTGTTTTATATGACCCGGTGATCGGGAGTCGGGTATGGGAGGGCTGTTGAATGTAAATAGTAATGAGTGTATTATAGAGCCATCTGCTGTGGTTCATTGTATAATATCAGCATGCTTAACTGGTCTGGTTTTCAATGCATGTCTTGTTATGTACGGAGTATGTGCATATATACTATATGGCAACGACTGCGTGAGCGGAATATCTCAGGCTCAACACAATCAATTAAAGAACAGGTCAAAGAACTAGTCCATGAGCGTGACATCACTTTCAGAGGTCAAGGCGAAGAGAACCTTATTATACTTGACTTTACTCCATACTCCATCAGCCTACGCCCTATCCACGACAAGCATGACTAATCATCTACCAGAGTTGTGGACCAGAATATCGGAACATAAATCACTCTCCGCACTGACTCTACAATCTATACATCTAATCCTACACTTCCCCAACCCTCTAACAACTCAAAAGAGATATAAAAAAAATGCCCGCCCTCCTCGAAGACCCCACAACCTTCATCCCCCCTCCCCCATCAGCGCAGTCTGCCAGCCCGCATCTCCAACCCATCACTCGCACCCTGCGTGACTCCACCCCCGTAACGCTGTACCCGATTGCCCATGGCCCGTCCTCGATCCCCAGCTCTCTGATCCGGGTACTGCACCGCGAATTCAGCGCCGAGATCGCGCGCGGCACGACGTACCCGATGGAAGAGGCCATGGGGGAGGAGCAGTTCGCGCAGTATTGGTTTGGGACGTTTGCGGTGGTGGCTGTTGTTGGAGGAGAAGGGGAGGGGAAGGGGTTGACGGAGGATAGGGATTGGGAGAGGGAGTGTTTGGGGACGTTTTATATCAAGCCGAATTATCCTGGTATGTTTTTTTTTTTTTTTTTTTATCTTTCCACTTTTGAGGAGGGGAAGAGACAGCATGCTGATGATATAGGACGCTGCTCGCATGTCTGCAACGCCGGGTTCCTGACCACCGAGGCGGCCAGAGGTCGAGGCGTGGGAGTTATCATGGGCGAGACGTATCTGGAGTATGCGCCGAAGCTGGTGAGTTCTAGGTATCGAGGTAGTTACTGTCCAAGCTGACAGACTAGGGCTACAAATACTCCGTGTTCAACCTCGTGTTCGAGAACAACGTCGCCTCCGTCAAGATCTGGGAGAGATTGGGCTTCAAAGTCATCGGCCGTGTGCCCGGGGCGGCGCGTCTGGCGAACAGCACGGCGCTGGTCGATGCTTTGATCATTGGGCGGGAGTTGGTTTGATGCATTCATGAGAGTTCCTGTAAATAATTCAGGTATAATATAGATTCCATAGACCCTAAATGAATACAATGAACGCTAATCAATGCGAGTGGGGAATCAAGCGCAATCTGTCCAGCAAACGACTTGGTGTATATGACTCCTCAAATCCCGTATGCTGATAATACATGCATAAAAAAAAACAAACAGAAACGGCCGGAAATGCAAATTACAGATAACAATAACGCAGCTCTTCGTGCCTACCGCCACGGCGGGCGTTCAGCAAGCTTACTACGAGAGCCCGCTGCACTGTCTCGCCCCGAACGGCCCTTAGGCAGAGGAAGTAGGCTGATGCGACGACTGCCCGAATGGCCCAGTGCGGTGCCCGGGCGCTCGGCCTTGGTCGGGCTGAGCAGACCATTGCTGTGCTGCTGCGAGACGCTGCGGCTGAAATTGAAGGGCGTACCGGCAAAGCTTTGCCGATTGCGTGGCGTGTTGACCAGGTGTTCCATGCCTGCCGGCCGTCGCAGTTTGCTATACGGCGGAGGATCCAGAAGAGAAGAACCGGGAGAAGGAGACGGAGGAGGCGCCGGGCTTCGCGACGCAAGCCGGCTAGAAACGCGACTCGAAGATCGAGCGGCGGAGGGAGCGGGCGAAGCAGAGAGATCTCGTCGTGTCGACCGGGAGAAAGGGAGCGTGGATGCTGGTCGAGGAGTGCGGCCGTTCGCGGTGGGATTCGGGGTAGAGGACTTCCGAAACGGTGTGGGTTTGAAGTGCCCGGTGTCCAGATCGTTGGTGTTCGTTGCAATATTCCATCGCGGACGGTTTGGAATGGGAGGCGCTTCAGCACGCGCCGGTTTGCGTCCCATCGGGGTCGGGGTGGCCGAGCCGTTCCTCTTCGTGGGAGAATGTTCACCAAGAGAGGGCTTGGGGATCGCCGACGACTTCTTTCCCGTCAACGTGGCCGTGGCCTGGGGAAGCCCCGAATAGCGGCGGACCTTGGACATGGTCGTGCGAGCTGCAGAACTGACGGAGCTGCCGCGTCGACTGGACCCGCCCAGCGGCGTCTGCGCTCCTTTGCGTGGGTTGGCAGGAGTCATCACGACCGACGAGGCCGGCGAGCTGCCTGGCGTATCGACCACGCTGCCCGTCGCCGGGCTGTCCATCGTGACGATGCTCGAGATCGAGTCGCGCAGCTGCTGGCTCCGGGCGACGTGCACGTCCTCCAACGAGGCATCCATCACCTTGATGCTTGCCTTCAGCGCGTCCAGCTTGGACGTCATATCCGACAACAGCGTCAGGGTCTCGCCGTTCAGGGTAAGCCGGTCTTTAACCCCCTTCTGGATGATGGAGACCACTCGCTCGATCGCCGCCACGTAATGCTGCTTCTTGGCCTCGTAGCTTTCGATGCGTTTGGCCAGCCCCGCGGGATTGTTGAAGACGGCTCCCGACTCCAGCGCCTCCTGTAGTTTGGAGATGCTGCGCTCCACGGACTGGAACATCTTCTGCGCCTGTGCGCCGGCGTTGCGGAACACCAGGATCCACCGATCCTCACTGAGCTCCCTGCGCAGGTCCTCTGCTTCCTTCTCCAGCATCTTATATCGCTCTTCCAGACTGGTGACGCCCTGCTGTAGATCCTGACAGGCGCTGGGAAACACGGACTCAGCTCGTGACTGGAACATGGACAAGCGCATGGGCAGGAAATCCAACGACGCCCGGAGGGGCTGGATGCGAGCGAACAACCCGATCAGGTCGCCGTGGAAGGTATCCTCCTGAGGGGTCTGGATGATGGGAGCATCGAGCGCCGGCGGAACGGAGAAGATGGGTTCCATGCTGAGTCGTTTGCTGGCGCGGTTGCCGCCACCAGGCGTTTCCTCCACGATGGTCTCCAGCTCGTTGATGTCGACGCCGCCATTGCCCGGAGACTGCGAGCCGGACATGACCAAGTGACGTTTCTCCTCCATCTGGAAGATTAGCTGGGTGAGGTTCTCGACCTCCGCGCCCACGTCGCCCAGAATGTTGTTCCACAGTTCCTCCCATTCCATGGCCAGTTCGACCTGGCTCTTCACGGATCGCAGACGCGACTTGATCTGGGTCCAGTGCTTAATGATGAAGTCCATCTGGGTGACGATCGTCTTCAAGTTATCGGGATCCACACTCTCGATATCCTGCCGGTTTTGCACGTCCTCGATCGCTTTCACGTACACGTTGATCAGGCCCTCGAACGTCGTGATGGCGTTATCCACGTCATCCAGGCCGTCACGCCCGCCGGCCGCAGCCCACTCCACGTCGTCGTCCGCGTCCAAGCCCTCCAGCACGCTGGTCGCCTTTTTGATCCATATCTGGATCTGATCGGCAGCTCCCGTCAGGGACTTGAGTGCCAGGGGTGCATTTGGAATGGCGGCAATGCTCGACGCTAACGAGGAGGCTTGGGGCAGGGAAATGGAGGTGAGCTGGGAGAGTTGGTTGCTGAAGGAGGCTCGCGAGAAGGAAAAGATCGAATCGGCGCGATGCAGACTGCTCGGACGGAAGTAGGCGGAGTTGTTCTCCGACTCGGGCGGCGAATCTTTGGGAGGAGGACGAGGAGGGTTTTCGGATTCCTTTTCGCTGGTGCTCTGTATGTACTTCTCGAAATCAGTGGGTTCTTGTGCGGTAGGCTCTGGTTCTGGTTCTGGCTCTGTCTCTGGGATCGGTTCGACGGGCGCCGGTAAGGTCGGCGCGGACAAAGGTTCTGCGACAGACATGGCTGCGAGAGAATCGGCGACGGGCTCGACGAGGAAGGTCTCGACGGCGTCCACCGGCTCAGTTGTCTGGATTGGATCGGTAATATCGACAGCGGCCGCTTGTTCGACTGGTTCGATTTGCGGTGACTCTGAGGAGGCGTTCTCAACAGGGTGCGCGTCGGTTTCCGAAGGCAGCTGGGTCGGTTCGTCCAAGGCCTCGCGTTCTAATTCCAGCGACTGCAGCGCTTCCGTCGACGGCACCTCTAATAACTCCGGTTCGCCCGCGTCCAGGAGGTCCGAGCCACCGTGCTGTTGTTTCTTGTCCTTGCCGATGAAATGCAGACCATTCCACGAGCGACCCTTCTTCTCGACCTTGATCGACGCCGACAGGTTCTGGTGCAGCGTGTCTAGCTCCTTGATGTGCTCTTCAGGAATACGTCCCACAGCACCGGGGTTGCGGGAGTTGGCGGCGTTTTTGCTGTGGCTTCCGTCTAGCAGCTTGACGCGAGCGGCCAGGCCCGGGGACAGTCGCCGCAGAATGGACGGGCGGATGAGGGATTTGTCGGAACTGGGCTGCTCGGGCGTCTCATCGGCGGGGTCTTCGTCGTTCAGACTGCTGCCAAAACTGCGGAGGCTGCGTAGAGACGATTTGGACTTGATGCGTCGGGGAAGGGATTCTTCCGGGGTAGAGACGGCGAGGACGGGAGGAGGCGGAGGGGGCGAAGAGAACTCGGGTTCGTGTGGCGAGGAAGATAGCTGTGGCTGTTGATGGTGTTGTTGTTGTTGATTCTGGTGAATATGATGGTGGTGTTGCTCAGACTGCAGCTCTTGCGACGTGGTGAAATGGCGATCCGCAGGGTCGGAGGGCGCAGAGGTAGTCGACCCGGCGAACATGGCCAGCATGGGGACAATGCAAAGCACGAGACGACTGCCCTACGGGAAGAACACGCACAAGCACAAGAATGAAAGACAAACTATGCCAAAAGTTGGGCAGACGAGGAGGGGAATGTCGGACGATGGCGGTTTGGCGGAATGCTTGGGGGGGCGCCCCTTTCTTTGGGCTGTGGATTGATTTGGCTGGGTTGGGTCCGGTCGGACTAGACAGAGACAGCGTGACTGGTGGTTCTTGGGTCTATTAGTGGCGGACGGACAGCATGTTGATTGTGGTGTGAATGTGGATTGGATTGGCCTTGTTTCGTCGAGTTGCCTGGACTGGGTTGGGAGAAGTTGAAGGTGGTTTGGGCAGAAAGAAACACTGGATTCGGATCGACGTACTTCGGACAGGAGGCATTCTTCTTATTCTTCGTCTTCGTCTTCGTCTTAGTAGTGGTATTAGTCTGAGTATTCCTGTTACGACCATGATTACTATTATTTACTATGAAGGATCCCCTTTTCGTTTCTGCTGATCCTGTCAAGCATACTTCTCTCGTCGACGCCCTCGTAGGGATAATATGGATTTCTCCTTCATTCTCGCCCAACTATGTACACCTCGCGGCCATCCCTTGTGCTGCGAAAAGACGCGCAGAAATCCAGGAAGAAAGTGGAAAGTAGAAATTAGAATACAACTCAAATCGATCAGTTCGAAATCATTCAGCCGCCATGCCCACAGGGGCCAGACTCAAGCCAAGTAAGGGGGGTATCTAAGGGAAAGGCCGAGCAGAACGAACGGCCAGAAAACAAAGAAGGGCAATAAAACAATAAACAATAAATAATCGAACCTGAATCAATCAATCATACGTGGTTCCAGTCGTCGCGAACCAGACTTGCCCGCCTTCAACCGTCAAAGGCGTCATTTCCAAGCCCTGCGTCGGTCTCCTGCCAGTCGCGCATCAACTCCTCGCGTACTGCTTGACACCACGTTAGAAGCGCTGCGTCGAATTTCCTCCACGCCTCGTCGCTGTTCCCTTGCACCACCCCCATGACGTCCATCTCCAATTTCGTCTCCCACCGGATCTCCGCCGCCTTGACCCAGAACCGGAGGTTTTCGGCACGCCGGTACGGTTTGGCAACGTCTTCGTGATACGACTTGATCTCGCAGAACGGTCGCTTCGACTTCCGGACTGCCTGGTTATGGATTCGCACCAGTTCTCGTCCGTCCCGGAGGCGGTCCAACATGGCGCTCGGGAGAGAACCCTCTTCCGGGGCGGTCCACGCGGGCAAGGAGGAGTCGGAGTCCGTCAAGCTACGTAGGAAAGCTTCTTCGCGTTCTCGCTCTCGCCCCGTCCAGTCGCCGTCCACCCACGTCCATGTCTGTCGCTCCGTTGCTTCCTGCTCCTCCAGCCGGATCTCTTGCACCAGCATGGCACGCACATTGGAGATCCACCCCAGGATGGACGCTTCTTCGTCCTCGCGCAGTCCCCCGGCGAAGTTGCGCGACGCCCACCGCTTCAAGACCTCCAGGACGTTGAACAGCTCCTGGCGGATCTCGCGCTCGCTCTTGATCGACGCCAGCCGCTCCGGACGTTCGTGGGCCGTGTAGTAGATCTTGGCTGCACGGATGGCCAGCGTGACCATGTCCAAGATGCGCATGCCGCGGATCTCCTGCCACCCCTGAGGCGTGGCCTCGGTGGGAGGCGGAGGCGCCGGTTCGTCGTCGGGGTCGGCCAGCCCGTCCGGCGACAGGCTGATGCGCGGGGGATTCAGGTCGGGGGGCGGTTCCTTCTGGGATCCCAGAGTCTCGATGCTCTTCTCGGCCTTGCTCAGCGCCTTGCGCAGGTTCTTGCGCAGCGCTAGCAGGTCGGGCGGTGGCGGAATATGATGGGTCTTGATGCTGTAGGTGCTCACCGTGGGCGGCAGCATCATCTCGTCGGGCTCTTCCAGGCCGTCCTCCTCCGCGGAACTCAAACCAGCGTCGCTCGTGGGGCTGGCGGTCAGATCGTCGATGAACCGTGCATTCGGGGTCATGAGCAGCCGCGGCTCGTCCTCGGGCTTCTTCTTTTTGAACTCGCGGGCATGGCCACCTTTGCCGTCCAACAGCCCGGTGCGGGCAAAGTAGTACTGCAGATGGGCGATGCTGCCCAGACTCATCACGCTTTCCCGATTCTTTGCTGACTCGGCGAATTCGGCCCCCTGGGGCCGAATGTAGCCGCGGCGTTTCGACGAAATTGACACGGAGGATCGCGCATCGGCGGAGGTGGCGGACGAGGTGGACAGGGAGGAGAGGGTTGAGAAGGTCGAGAAGGTACGGTCCGGGGACGGACAGGAAGAGATGGCGGGCGTCGGGCAGATGGACGGGGAGGGCGACGACGCGCGATGCGGAGGGGCGGCGAACTCAGACTCGACCGATTCATCCATCATGACGGGAGACGGGACGCCTTGACTCGTTGATCAAGCAGGGAGAGGCAGAGAGTCTGAAAGAGGGGGTGCGGGATACGAGGGTCAGGAATGGCAGGAGACAGATCGCGACGATATCGCCAGACAGAGCACCGATAGGAGCTCGATAGGGATATAACAGGACGGGAAAGGACAGGTGGTCGTCGCCTAGCGAAGGGTCTCGGCGGAGGGCAGAATAGGGATGCGTCACCGATGGAATTGGAAAGGAATGAATGATCGATCGACGGAGGAAGAACAATCTTGGGAGGTTCGAAAGGGGGGCGTTTTGCCGCTAAAAGGGGAAGCGGGTCGATAGTCGCTGGCGGACGGTTAATTAAGGGATTAATGAAGGATAGAGTATTAATAGAATTCTTCTACAGATCCCCTGAGGGCCCTGACTGCATCCGAGTATCCAGTCAGTCTTATTCTTTTATACAGAGTAGCTAGGAATAATACCGATAATGTTCTCTGTACTCCTCCGTACTCCTCAGCCCCTGACTGTCTATACTCTTCAGTCTCGTATAAACACCTTTCCTCTCTCGGTTTAGTTTCCCCGCATTTCTTCTTTTCGAACGGTTGAACTTCTTTCTTTCCTTCCTTCTTCCCTTCCTTGATGCGTTCAACGATCAAATGTCATCTACGGTGTATGCAAGGACAATGCATTATCCTACTTCATGCATGGAAATACAGTAATACACCCGAGTGGAGTGGACCTCTATTGTCTAATCTAATATACACACATACATCCACATAATCAGTCTTCAATCGCTGAACACCAATGCGCCGAACCCCCCACCAGTTGAACCAGCAACCGACGATGAAACAACCTCGGAAACTCCGTGCTGACCCCCCCAAAAAGACAATCACAATTTTCCAATTTCGATTTCACCCCCCTCAGATGATGTCCTCGCGCTCCCATCCGGTGGGCTTCAGGTTTTCAATGCCCTTCCCGGGATGCGCCTTGGTCATGTCCTTGTAGCTGGCCGAGTACGGGTTCGGATCGGCCGCTTGCTTCAGGTTCCCCAGGGTGTGGTTGACCTCGCGGTGCTTGGCCTCGTCCGCCCGAACGTAGAGCAGGAGATCCTTCATGCTGCGCTGGCCCTCGGGCATTTTCCAGTACGAGATGGCGATGTTGGGCGCCTCCATGTTTTCCCACCCCGGCAGCTTGCCGGCTTCGATGTCTTGAATCGCCCGCGTGTAGGTGATGACCGCCTCCTCTTCCAGGTATCCGACGAAGCGATGGCAAATCCGCGGCGAAATCAGGTAGGAGAGGAAGAAACCGTTGAAGAACACGCCCTGGGCGCCAAGCACCATCATGCGCATGAACAAGCCGGGCTCGGCCAGCTTGAGGAAGGTAAGCAAGTGCATGCGCTCATTGAACGCCTCTTCCAAGAGCGTTTCAATCCTATGTCCATAACGTTCAGTTAGCTTGAGCGTTGAGCGGCCCCGTTCAGGAGCTATGGCCACTCACCATCCGTTGTCTCTCTTCATGCGCCGCAAGCTCCTCAGATGTCGCAGCATTCCTCCCACCATGCCCGGCACGCCCGCCACGCTCTCCAGGAACACAAAGCGAGTCAGCCACTTTTTCTCCGTCATCTGGAACTTGGCCTCGTTTTCCTGCCCCGGGGCCGGATGCCGGTATCCCGTGACCAGATCCATCCCCCATCGCAGCAGTCGCACGGTTCCCAAGGCCACCCAGTCGGGCCAGTTCTTGGCCTGTCGGTGGGCGATGGTAACCTGTCGCATCTGCTCGTCGGTGTAACTGTGGCACGGACGGTCAGGTCAGCATTCTTGTTGCACCAAAAAGCGGGTTGGGCTCGGGTCGCTTACATAGGATGGTTCCAGGCGGTCTCCAGTTCTTTGATGTGCGGCGCCTCGGGGGGCGGGAAGAATTCTTTAATCTTGGTCTGGTGCGGCGTGGAGGAAATCAATCGTCTAGTTGTTTGAGGGTGACGGCAATGGTGAGAAATGCTGGCGGACAGCGGACTCCCACCGTGTACCCCTGCCGTGGCAACGAGACTTGTGTAGCCCCGAAGCGAAAGGTGCAGGTATGACTTGGGCAGGGAGGCCGCGCGAATAGGCGCCGTGGCTGTTATTGAATTCATCTTGGTCAATCCAAGTTGGTCTGATTTGTTGTGGTAGTTTAGGAAGTATAGCGGAGGCTATATGCGATGGTAAAAAAGAATCTTAACGCGATGATGTCTACGAACAAGCACAACCTTACCCACGGTGTCTGCCGTATTTATAGCACGCTACATGTCTGCTATCAATAGAATAAGAATTTTCGATCGGATCGCACATGGTAAAAACCGGGAGCTCACCGGGACCAGACAAAGCAGCGATGACATACTTCGGCGGGTCTGGCTGCCGTCAGGAACCCTTAGGGAGGAGATCCCCTAAGGCCCCCTAGGACACCCTAAAACTCCCTAAAGCTCCCTAAGAATACCTTAATACTGCCGCATACCTCGCCGTACCAGCCCCCCATTCCGGCATGTCGCTGCCCAGCAGCCTCTCCCCACCACCATCGCCATCCTGGAATTTCCCACCCAGCGACCGGATGTCACGATCGCCCCCCTCGAACTGGAAGCAACTCCAACATGCTGTCCATTATCCCCATGGCCAAAATCGACCTGGCCGTGCAGTCGGCGTAACTTCGTCCATTTCTCGTGAATACCGCACGCGTAATTTAGGGACAACACGAAGAGGCGCAGGTGACCACGGGAGGAATCGGGAGGCCGTCGAGAAGTCTGGAACGGCGCGCCTGGAGGTCTGAGTCAGAGAAGTCGGGATTCCACTCTTTGCTGCTCGATTACTCAGACACGATGAATTCCCGGCTTCCGTTGCCCTTCTTTTTTTTACGTCAGGTTTGCGGCGAACATGTTTGGTGGATCAGATCCCGAATACTTTGCAGTCTCTATTCAAGCAGATCTAGTTTAAACCGGCCGAGAACTGCAGATCCTGAGATCACTTTCTACCATTTTAATGTGACGTGTTCTTCTTTCTTTTTCTTTTCTTTTTCCCAGATTAGTTCATTAGAGAGTGCCATACTGCATCCCTTCCATATTATGGCCTAAATAGCCTATCTCATACCTCAGCTAGCTACCCCTTCTATCCTATATACATTCCCCATCAATCTAGCCCATCCTACTCACCGGCCAAGCCTGTATATTCTGCTCAAACGCTCTCGTCCGACCGATGTGTCATAATCAACCCCTACCCATCGTGAATCCACCGAACCCCAATCGCCGAACCCCATCCCATCAGGTCGTAGCTTCAAACGCCGACTCCGACGTCCGTTTGACCCCGAAATGGCTCTCTCCTTCCTGCGTCGCGATCTCCTTCTTCTCCACCTTGACCACGTGCGCCATGCGCGGCCCAGTGTTGATTTCTTTGAGTAGATTCTGGATGGCCTCGTCGGGGCCTTGGGCTTCTCCTTCAACCTGGACATGTACTGGGTCAGTGGGTGGTGCTGCACATGATCCACTGTACCTGGTACTATGAGAGGGAGGGAATGTAGGTATGTACGAACCCTTCCGCAGACGGTGTTCTTCACCCAGCCTTTGAGGTCGAATTGGGTGGCTCGCTTCTGGGTAAAGTCGCTTCATTCATAGTACGTAAGTTTCTAGGTATGTTCCCGTGCCCGTGCGATATATAATTACGAACTAGTAAAAGGGAAGGCATACCGGAATCCAACTCCTGGAATACAGTGCTGTCAGCCATTTTGCCTCTCACCAGCGTAGGTACTCTCCAATCCAGGAGAACCTAGACAGTAGGTACTTGCCTTGCACAGTGCCGTGCACTTTAAATGCAATCTATATACTATCAGCCAGATGCCCGAGAAGACGGAGCAAGTATAGGGAGTGTGGGTTCCACGGTGAGAACCGCAAGAACGTTACCCTTTGTTGTGCCATAGTGGCCTCTGTATTGAAGTGTGCCTTCCCGGAGCAGAGACAGTCACTCTGGAGTCTGTAGGAGCGAGGAGAGAAGCAGATGCCTCATGATGCAATGTGAACCTGAGGCAACATAGATGAGTCAGCCCACGTGCACGGCCAAAAGAGGCTAGCGGATTAGATATGGCAGGAACCAATCACCGACCATGTTTTATTCTTAGTCAGCATAACCCAAACGGGCAAGACAGCCATGAAGGGTCGCGGTTCAGAACATCTTGGATTCAATGGCATCTCCAATCCTAATCTAAGACAATAACCCATCTACAGCGTCAATTGCGGGCAATGACCCCAGCGTGCGTCGACAATTAACGCCCCTGCCTCCATCACCGAGGCTCCGCCCCCTGAGCCGATCGCGAACCCCCCCCGAGGCCCGAATCAATTGACATTGCCCTCTGCATTGATCATTCCTCCGCGCTTCTCTGAGGAGCTCGGCCCCGTCATGCTGGCTTGAAGATGCCTTTCTCGATATTATCTCGGCTCAGACAGCTGTATACCCTCGATACCCTCGACACCAGACTCACTGTCCCGGCCACAACTCCGCTGAAGGCCGCCGCTGACACGCGACCCGCGACGGCCAAAGATGCCCGCGCCCAGGCCATCGCCAACGGCGCTGAACCGTCCAAATGGCGCACCGTCGAGTTCTACGTCTACTACTTGGTCTTTCTGATCGCCGTGCCGTTGATGTTTAAGGCCGTCATCGAGGTATCTCAGGGTAGGGCTTGTCCGCGTGCCGGGATCCGGAAGGACATGCGTTAATGGATGCGGTATAGAAAGTCATCCGAGTTATTCGAGTTACGTCGACTTATTGTCCCCTGGTTGGGTGCCCGGTCGGAAAGTGGTATGCTTGGAGTTACTCCCTGATGGTTTTCATGGACGGTTGCTGACATCCTCAACCGCTGAATATAGGACAATTCGGATACGCAGTACTCTACCTTTCGTGACAACGTACCCTATCTGCTCGTGCTGCTAGTCGCCCATCCGTTGCTTCGCCGCATGTACGAGAAGTTCACCAGCTCCAGCGCTGAAACTACGAAGCCTAATGTGGCCGCAGCCGGAGAGGCACGACTCAATCAGCGGATACGGTTCGACTTCGGCTTTGCCTTTATCTTTATCACCGCTCTTCATGGCGTGTCTGCCATCAAGGTCCTCTCAATCCTCTATATTAATTACAAAATAGCCAAGACGCTCCCCCGGCAGTATATCCCCACAGTGACGTGGGTGTTCAACATCAGCACGTTGTTTGCCAACGAGCTTTGTGCCGGCTATCCTTTCGAGCGCATCGCCGCTCTGTTAGTAGGACCGGCAGACGGTACCGGCCAAGAACCGCCATTGGTGTCATGGGGTCGGTACATTGATGGCTTTGGAGGGCTGATTCCTAGATGGGAGATCCTGTTCAACATCACGGTTCTGCGCTTTATCAGCTTCAACATGGACTACTACTGGAGTCTAGATTATCCCGCTGCCAGCCCCATTGAAGTAAGTTTGAGACGTTTACCCATCCTAAAGCCTCTCGATATCTGACAGCCATAAGAAGAAGCAGCTTGATCCCGCCTCCCTGTCGGAGCGTGACCGCGTCAGCATCCCGGCCGAGCCATCGGCATTCAACGGCCGCAATTACGTCGCCTACATCCTCTACGCGCCACTCTATCTCACGGGTCCCATCTTGACCTTCAACGACTACATCTCCCAGCAGAGATTCGCGCCTCCCTCGATCACCCGAACTCGCACCATCCTCTACGGCACCCGCTTCTTCCTCACCCTGCTCTCCATGGAGCTGATCCTCCACTACACCTACGTGGTGGCCATCTCCAAAGCCTCTCCCAACTGGTCCCTGTACTCGCCCTTCCAGCTCAGCATGCTCGGCTTCTTCAACCTACACATCATCTGGCTCAAGCTCCTCATCCCCTGGCGCCTCTTCCGCCTCTGGGCCCTCGTCGACGGCGTCGATCCCCCAGAGAACATGGTCCGCTGCGTCTCCAACAACTACTCCGCCTTCGCCTTCTGGCGCGGCTGGCACCGCTCCTTCAACCGCTGGATCGTGCGCTACGTCTACGTCCCTCTCGGTGGAGGCGGCCGCCGAAACTCCTCCAATAACACCACCGGTACCAATACCAACAAACCCCCCTCCGCGCTCTACACGCGCGCCCGCCAGATCTTCAACTTCCTCGTCGTCTTCACCTTCGTCGCCTTATGGCAC
The DNA here is from genome assembly GCA_002215965.1 of Aspergillus persii. Taxonomy (NCBI): domain Eukaryota; kingdom Fungi; phylum Ascomycota; class Eurotiomycetes; order Eurotiales; family Aspergillaceae; genus Aspergillus; species Aspergillus persii. The sequence goes on from NGZO01000002.1 coordinate 776,710, forward strand.
GACATCAACCTCCGTCTACTCATGTGGGGCTGGCTCATCACGCTCTTCGTCCTCCCCGAGATCGTCGGCACCTTGCTCTTCCCCGCGGCGCGGTGGCGCGCCCGCCCCACGGCGTACCGCGTTATCTGCGGGATCGGCGCCGTCGGGAATATTCTGATGATGATGATCGCGAATCTGGTGGGGTTTGCACTGGGACTGGACGGTCTGCGCGGCCTGCTGGGGGAGATGCTGGGGTCGTATTCCGGTATCGTGTATCTGGTTGTGGCCTGTGCGGCGCTTTTCGTGGGTGTGCAGGTTATGTTTGAGATTAGGCAGGAGGAGGCGCGCGCCGGGATTAATTTGAAGTTTTGAGATAGATGGATGGATGGATGTGTGTATATTGATTGTTGTTTATATGGGAATGAATGGTGATTCGAAGTATTTGGAAATGTGATATTCACAAAGAGAAAGCTATAGTAGGGTATATTAACATATTAAACTAAACAGATATTAACCATTCCTCCACACCACAACCCCAAAGCCCCAGACTAGACTCAGATCAAAAGAACGCCCCACACCTCGAGTCCTCATGCACCTTATAGCATCCCAACCCGCAAGTCCGCAAATGACAATTCTTGCACCGGATCTTGCCCCAGTATCCGCACATGCAGCAGAAATGGCGCTTCGACTTCATCGTCAACGGCGGGCCCGCTCGCGACGCATTGTATGTTAACGGCGGCTCAGCCACGAGAGCCTGCATGATGCGCTCCGACGGCGCAGAGGGGATATATGAGCGTAAAAGCGGGTCGTTGTCGTAGGGGGACTGGATGAGATGGTATTTGTCTATCGGGGTGTCGGGTTGTTCTTCGTCGGGGGCGGTTTCGTCTCCTTCTCCTTCTCCTGCTCCTTGTCCTTCTCCTGGTTTTGTCTCGGAGGATGGTGCTTCTCCTTCTGCTTCTCCATATCCGTCTCCTTGCTGCTGTTTCTGTTTCTGTTTCTCTTTTTGCTTTTGGTGTTTCAGACCCGGCCCTTTCTCCTCCGCAGCGCTCTGCACCGCCGGCGTCGTTGACGTGTTCCGCGACGTGGACGACCGCGCAGACGCCTGCTGTTTCTTGTGCCGGGCCTCCGCGGTCTTCGGCGCAGTGGCTGGCGTGGAGCTTCTGCGTAGCGAAGACGGCTTGGTCACTTTGTTCAGGCCGTGGACGGACGGTCGCTGGGCGTTCGAGGGGTGCGAGACCTGCGCGAGCGCGGCTTCTTCGTCGTCGAGGTAGTTCCGGAATGTCTTTTGGGATTGGAGGATGCGGCGGACGTTGGGGGTTACTTTTCCTCTGGAGCCTGGTTTGGAGAAGGGTGGGTTAGGGGGTTTTGAGTTTGTAGGGATATGTTGGGTTGGGCTTGATATGGTAGGTAGAGCAATGGGCATACCTCTACTAGAATCCTTCGATTTCGTCGGAACAGGGATATGCACGTCGCGATGATTCTCACGATCCAGTTCGGCCAGATGTCGAACGATGGCGTTGGTCTGCCGCGACGAGAGATCGGCGCGGCCGGATGGGTCGCGGATTCCTCGTTTTCGACCGATAGCGGGCGTGAGGGCGGCTTTAGCGGGATCGAAGCCCCGGTCGGCAACGTAGGTCCATCCCGGCGTGAGATGGCTCGAGGAATTGGGGAGCACTTCGACGGAATACATGGCGTTGGAGGGGATGGCGAAGTGTTTGTTGGGTGGGAAGGATTGCAGGACGGATGAGAGGCCGCGGAGGCGGAAAAGACCGCGGGTGTTTGCAATGTTTGCATTACTGGCGATGACGCAGTTGCAGGCGAGAGGGCAAGGCTACCTGTCTGTACAATTGATATTCAAGGGTTACATGATGGGAGTTCTCTCAATTGGAAAGAAATGGAAATTATAATACAGTAATGGATATAAACGACGGGCGTTGGGACAGAAGACCGTCAGAATCCAAGCTGCCCTTCCTACAACATTTGCCCATAAACAAGGTAGAAACTGCACTCATATATGAAAGCCTGCTTAAGACGCCGGAAGAACAAAATCCAAGACGCAATGGTACTAATCAGAAAGCTAGAGGAACGATCGTAGAGTGGCGAGGATATTGCTCATTTCTTCTTGAGTTGGTCCACTTTTGATTCCAGTTCGCCGATGTATTTCTGCAATCTATGCGTTGCCGATTGGAGTGCCTGGAGGATAGGTTAGCGATTTCCTGAAGGCTGAACAAGTGCATAAGGTATTAAGGGAAATATTCTGGGGTTGGGAATTGAACAACATCAGCCACACCCTAGCAAGCTCCCGATCGACGGCAATGAGAGGACCAGGACAGCAATGGAATTAAGAAAGAAAATGCAAGTTAGAAAATAGAGGTAGAGGCAAAACGTACGTGGATATCTTCGGTCAACATCTCGTTCGACACGCGATATTCTCCCAGGATGTAGTAGTACACGGAAGCGCCGGCAGTGAGGGAACCGGCGAGAAAGCCAAACAATCTACAGAATGTCAATTTCCACCGAATGCCACATGCGGAACACAATATCCTAAGAACTCACGCTCCACGGAATGCCCCGACGGGCTTTTTAGGGGGTAGCGACGAGGTGGCGGCGTTCCTCATGGATGCCGAGCTGGAGAAGCTCCGTGCGGAGACAAGAGCGCGCCTCGCTGCGACGGAGCGTAGTGAAGGCAGAGCCGAGTTGAGAGCAAACATCATTCAGAATGTATGAGAGGGTCTAAGGTGGTCAGTTAGTCAGAGCATCTCGCCGTGGCAAGGAACAGGCAAGTGATCACCTTACAAGGAGCGGAGGCAGAGGAGAGAAGGGAGGCGGCGGGCCAAAGGGCAGTGACGTTGGTGACGTTGGCGCCTCCCATTGGGGAAGCCGCCATTAGTCAGCGCCTGGATGATTAATCTTATACTGCAGTCTGCAGCTAACTACGGCTTCATATTCGTACATATTTGTATACTGAGTATAAGACACCCGGGAAACATATTTCACATGCAGGCGACTTTAACTGAAAAAGGCAAAGAGAACCCAAGGACAGAAAGGGTCAACGATCAGGGCCGGTACTTTGACGAAGTTCCAGCGCCATACTTTTTCTCAATCCGTAGCTTGCCAACTCACTCCCAAAGAAAATGTGACCTCTTATGTGTCTTACGTAGTATAATCATGTTCTTAAACGGTGACTACGCTGCGGTGCATGATCAATCTCTCAAGATATTGCAACCGGGCAATTATGTACATACGTAGACCTCTATAGTACACACTACCTACAAAGTAAAGGCTAAGCAAGTCAAACAGCCAAACAGCCAAACAGAATATTTAAAAAACACCAATCAAATCGCTCAATTGGCCATGGTACTTTCGTTAAACAGGTCCGCCAGCAGATCATCCTGACATACTTCCAGGTTCGGACTACCCATGCTGTATGTGCTCTCGAATGCATGAATACTGAGTTGGTCGAACCAAGGACGGAGGACACGCTCGATAATTTCGTCCTTGGCTGTTTCGCGAATCCAATCCGCCGTGAGACCCGGTTTCTTTGGGTCATTGTCGATCTCGGATGGATTCGTTGGCGTCCGAGGAGACGGCGATGCTCGGACTCCTAGTCCTTGGGATATTTCATCGGCGAGAGCCATGGATTCCCACTGATCAGGAGGATAAATGGCATCGATCGTATCAGTGACGTAGAGCCACTCGAGGAGCTGGAAGTCATCGGGCGCAAGCACCAACAGCGTGTCTAGGAGTTTACACGCCTGCAACAGCGAGTATGGGTTGTATACCTCTTGATGGGGTCCCAGAGGTATGGCCGCAACGGCTTCCTGCAGTTCGGTATTGATTATCGGCCAGAATGGAGCCAGTGTGTTGGTCGAGCTCTTGAGGGTAAGCGCCCGAAGGACCATAAATATTTCAGCCCGCGTGTTCGACGAGGGGGAGGATGAGCTAGTAGCTCCAAGCAAGTCCTCTAGCTTCTGTAGGAGACTTGGCAATTCCCCAACGAAGTAGTCGTTGCTTGCACACAAGACTAGTAAGGCGATTCTGCGAAGATTTAGCTGCGCCTTGCGGTCAGCATCCAGGCGTGCGGCGGATGCGCCTACGCCAAACATAATTCCAGCAGTGCTTGGCGGAGGAAGACGAGCCATCAGCTCGGATAATCGGTCTTTGTCGGCGAGAACCCATTGCCGCAACAGGGTCATCCAACCATCCTTCACCAAGTCCACCTGCGATCCGAAAAACCGAGGATCATTAAAAGCATCAGAGATGTCCTTCTTCCAGATCTTTGCTGCGGCGGGCGCCTTCGCTATATGTTGTAGAAGGGCCATGAAACTGCGATTGACGTTGTTTGGGAAAAGCCGAGACCGCAAAAGGGGAGCAATAACGTTAGTTGAAATCCCGGAAACTGCTGAGTTGATGCGATCCGAATCACCTAAGGTAGTAGTGAAGGCAGGCATAGACAAGGAGAGAATGCTGAGCATATCATCAGGTCCCATGTGAGGAACGGACGAATTATCGTGGTCCAAAGAAGCTCGGCTCATCATGCCGGAGTCCTGGGACAAGCCCAGAGGTTTGCTTGTGAAAATAGCCGTGAGTAAACGAAGCAGGACATCCTATTAATTGTGAGGTTAGCTCAAGCGTTTATGTGATTACATGATAATAATCCATACCCCAAGTTCCCTCCGCATTCGTCGATCATCACCAAAGCTTGTATTATCCAACTTGGCTCCTAATATAGCAGCGAACTCAACCAAGCGCGGGAGAATCTGCCGGTGTGGGAATGGGTTACTCAGCACATCACGCAGGAACGTAGTGCAGTCAGCCCAGATCTCGTCTAGTACATCATCATCAAGGGATTTTGCATAAGCCACGAGAAATCCGGCCAGCTCAGACTCTGTCAGGGAGGATGATAGCGTAGATTTTCGGCTTGGGTCTAGTGCCGAGGGATTGGTTCGCGTGTAAATCGCATTGAAGACAGCTGGTATCGCGATCTTAGGTCTAGACCCATCGAGGGTGTGGATAAGACTGAATATGAGGGATGAGGTATAAGGGTCCGACTTGGTCCACATCTCCACCAATGTTTCGAGACATTCCAGGGCTTCTGCGGTAAAGAGATGTTCTAAAATTCGTCGAGATCTGTTTCTCATACGCAAGGACGTATACTGGAATGACGCAACAGATTCAACATCTTGAGGGAGGGTACTTCTTTCCACAGCGCCCCATGACCAGATAGAGAAGCATAGTCGCACAGCATCCTGGAAGCACAGCAGTACAGTGAGCCTATTGTTTGCTGCTGAGGGTCGAGTATGACCGGCGTCGGAAGAAAAGACGCCTGACACCATATTTCCAAAGAACCCATGGGTTTGGTCAGGACTTTTGGCGGCTGGCGCGTTCGTTTCCTCAATGAGAAGGCGCTCATGGGCAGTTGCTATACAGGTCTCAAGACCAGCAAGTAGCGCAATGGTCGCATGTTCCGAGCGGTCCTCGCGCCACTTTATTGTCTGCTTGAAGGCGAGTTGAAGACTGGCGTACGAGAGTTGAATCTCCTTGCAGAAACATTCTACCAGCAAAAGAGAAATCTGGAAGATAGATCCCGTATACAATGGGAGCACTTCGCATAGCAGTAAGGTCCACCTTTCCACAATGTCTCTGGAGTTTGGGGAGCTGATACCCTTGATAATGCAGTCGAGCAAATGCTGTGGAGGTTGCGGCAGGGATGGAGCCGCGGTGTGTCTTTCAGCTTTGTCACTCGTAAAAGACAAAATCGAAGGGCTTGTTAAGCGCTCGCGGGAGCTGGCCCTCTGATGTTTCGGCCTAGGAGGAGGCGGAGGTAGATAAGCCTGAGCGAACCGTACCTTCAACGCAGCAAGAAGGGTGTCGATGAGCGCTCCTTGTATGGCGATATTGCCACCTGCGTCGAGGACGCGTAAGAGTCGATCAACAAGGAAAGTGTCAATACCAGATTCGACGATGCTTTCAGCTCCAGGACCAAGCAGAAGCTGGCGCATGACGAGGAGGGCGCTTTGCTGTAGTTTGACTTCATCGGGGGATGTCTGTTCAGCATTGGTAATCGTTCCGCTGACTACTTTGAGCGTATGCTGGAAGATGGTTGAATGCAAAGATTCCGCTTCGGCATGGTCTTCTGAGGCGGAAACGTCTTTATGTTTCTCAACTTGGGGAGGTGTGTGGGTCAAAAGGGCGACCCAGCCATTGTGCGAGACAGCAGATAGAGAGCTATGAATGGTTTCAAGAATATAATTGCCTTCTTTATAATCATCAGGTGAAATTGTCAACTCTCGTGTATCCGCTTCAGATTGGTCTACTCGTAAGAATAAATCTTCGAGCCTCGAAATGAGTATAAGGAAAACCTTGTGGATAGAGGACAAGTCCTGAAGCCACTGCTCGACCAAGTGAGAAGCCTCACTTGGCCCCTGGGATAAGAGATCAAGAACGACGAATAGCGGCCGCTCAAGGATGGAAGATTGGTAGAGTAAATGCGGCGGCGCTAATTCGTTCTTGTGTTTCGGTGGAAGATCATATGTCCCATGATGGCTGTGGTTCCATAGCACAAAGTATCTACCAATTTGCTCTTCTGATGATAGGTGGCGAGACGCTGCAGAGGAGGAGTCGATCATCAGAGAGGTTATGGCAGCCTCAACTATGTGGTCCGGCCAAGAGACTGAGTGTAGGCGCCACAAGCAACGAACCGCCTCGACATGATATTTCGGATTTAATGGTGATAAAAATTGCCAAAGGTGTTTGACGAGTGACGGAACCAAGTCGGTGAGATCTTCATAGCTGATGTAATAGCCAGGCGAATGGATTGAATATAAGCTGGTCACGGCAGACGCAATCGCCGAGGTGGATGAGAAAGACGACGTAGACGGATCGGCTTGATCTATGCTCGCTCGCTTGCAGATCGCAAGGTAAAAGCGCCGGTCTCGTAAAACACGGGCCTTTGGAAGTTTCCTTAACAAGACTATGAGAAGATTGACCCTGTCATGAATCGGCAAAGCAACATTATGCTGATCGAGGGCTGCAATGGCGAGTTCATGGGCTTTGCTGATGATGAGTCCGCCTAGGACCTTAGGGGCAAACGGCAAGGGTGGTAGATCCAGACTACCTTTGCTTTGGTCGTAGAACTCATGGATTTTGCGTAGGACTTCAGGATCGTCCACATGAGAAGTGGTTTTCGTCGATCCTTTATCAGAGGTGGGCTTCCTTGAGAAAGCCCTTTCTGTAATTAGCGACGTCAGAGAATGCATCACCTTCGAGAGGCTGTTAGACAGAAGCTGCAGCTGATCTTCCGTCACTGAGCCATCTTCCTTTGGTAGTTCGCGCATTTTCACAAGTATCGACAGCGTGAGGAGGGGAACATGGGTGAGCACCATATCTTCCTCTCGCACATTGAAGTTCTCCAGGATGAACTGGGCGAGTTTCAAGTTGCTCAGCACCTGTTCGTAATCGCTCTTCAATCCACCTGGCTTCCAGTCAATTAGACGAAGAAGCTCAGAGAAGATCCTGCCACTTTCAACACCATCGAAGAAAGCACTGGCGCTGCGGAAAACTTCATCAAACTGACTCTTAGAGGCTACCGGTTCAAAGGCCTGGACGCTTCGGATGATAGGGAGAAATACTGCTGGCACGATGTAGCCGCCAACTTCCCACCGGTCCATCAATGAAAGTGATATACGGAAAGGCCTTGTCTTCTCAGAGGGAGTGCGTGTGTCTTGTTCTATCATCTGAAGAAGACCCCCTATCAGTGGGTTCAGACCAAAGCGACTAAAGTATTCTGACTGCGATATCTCCTGACCGCCGGTTGGAGGCGTTGGCTTCTCAGATGCCATGTTGTTTCCCTCGAAAGAAGGTCTGTCAGTGGTAGGTTCGGGTCCCATGAGCCAAGACCATAATCGTCTATTCAAGCTCATGTCGCGCCGCCAGACAACGCCAACGGCAGCAATGATCAGTCTGCGCAAATCATTATCGGTGATTCGACCCTGCAAAATAGGGGAACTGAGCGGAAGGTGGGTGACAAGCAAATCGAGGAAGTTCCGTTGAACGAGGACTTGTTCATCCGACAGGCCAGATGCGAAGCAGCGAATGAGTAAGCCTGGTTCAGGAGAAACTACCGAGTCGGCCGCGATAAGAACATCTTGTGGCATGTCATCGCTTGCCTCGGTCTTGCTCGGCCTACGGTCTGTAATGCCCAATTTAGGGAGATAGCGGTTCAAGTATGCGAGAACCCCTGACCGTCTGCTAGGGCTGGTGATCGAAGCAAGGAATAAGCATTGCCAGAAGTATTGGCCGCTTGAACTTGTTTCAACCCCGGGCCTGTTCGTGTCCATCTGACTGGAAATATCGCGAAATTTGTTGACCAATCGAAGAGTTGGCTCGAAGTCGTCACTCGTCTCCTCCTCGAGTCCCGGTAAAAGAGCCAATATGATCGCCTTCAAGGCGGGGCGGATAGCCCATGGCTCCAGGCCACAAATATGCGTCTCCACTAGGGATAGGAAAAGTGGGCGGACCGTGAGCGAGGCGAATGTCAGAGTCGGGGCGATCCCTGGGAAGTATAGAGGCAGGTCCTGCGACAGTCCCTCAGACTAGTAGGCTCAACAGATGATTAACAGAGATACGTTGAACCAGATGTCTAGGGGTGCACAAACCTTGATCAAATCGAATATATATGTGTACACCTCGAGTGCTTTCTGGTGGACTCCAGAAGGTAACGATGGGTTCAAACATTGCGCAAGCCGTTTCGCGACGAGAACCTTGTGAGGGACGATCGGAAGGTCTGGGGGGTGAGATTGGAGGGCCTGGGATAGAGACCATTAGCAAGCCGAGCAACTCATACATGCAAAACATCTGAAGCCCTCCTACCTTGAGCAGCCGGCTTAGGAATGAGATGTAGTCGGCCCATTCTTGCAGTGCTGTATCAAACAGCGACAGGGCCCGTTCGACGCTTGATGCATAGCGGCGGTAGTTCTTATCCTTTCGCAGAGGCTCTAGAATCGATCCATCAGTATTGCGTGCTGTCTTTGAAGTGTAGGTGATGGGCGATCAAAATCCGGTTCAGGGCCAGTGATTCCAGACCTTCTTTTCCTCGTAAGCGCGAGCGCGTTAGGGAGCTCTCGGAGCTTGCGGGGGAGTTGGACCTCGGAAACGAGCTTGGATCAAGGCTCATGGTGCGGATTTCGGATGTTCAACAATGGGGCGAGAATCAGTAGGTCGCACCTCGTCATATTTCGCGCATTTGGAATGTAGTTGTCGTGGGTGAGATCCAACAGCCGGGCAAGTCGGGGGGTTGCGACGTGTGAAGACACGCAGCCGCAAGGGCAAGGCGGAGGAGATGTTTTGCCCTGCCTTGCCGGTACTTTGCAGGAGCTCCGCCGGTCTTCCTCCGCGGCGTTCGGCTGATCCCCCTCAACCTGCTTCCAGCCCCCCCACGAACATGCGTTTCCCTTTATTCGCAGCGACCGCAATGATTCCCTGTCCTGCGAGAAGATCTTGCATCACTTGAACAGACCCGACCAGCACTCCGACCGAACCGAATCCAATGCGCAGAAGCTGAGCGTTGGACCATGGACTCGGCGGCCCAGACCCCGTCGCAAGAATCCTCCGAAGACACAACGACGCAGAATGACCGTACTTCTCGATCTTCGTCCTCGAATCAACGTGCGAGCTCCAGCGATCGGGATCGCAGTATCAGTCCCGAAGGCCAACCCCCGCCGTTGCCCCCTCGCCCCGGTACATTGAGCTTGTTGGATGAAGGGGCAGCGTCCTCTCGGTCGACCCAGACAGTTCTCCAATCTCGGGCTACCACGGCCGTGTCATTGACAGACATTGCTTCCCAAGAAGGTGGAAAGGACAATAATAGTACTTTGAACCCCTCGGAGGCACTGAAGGCCAAGGCGAGCCTGAGCCACTTGGCTAGCTCGCGGGGGAGTGAAACTGGCGACTCGGCCAGTATTAGGAGCTCTGTTCCGTACGCAGAAACGAGCGACGTGGAGAATGTCTTCAGTGATTTCATTGCGGCGGAATCTGGGGTTGATCAACAGGATAGTACCGGTTTGCTTCAGTTTCCGGAATTTCAGGCCGACGACATAGACGACGATTTCGCAAGTGAGTTTGAGAGCGTGGGCGAAGTAGGTGAAGAAGGAGAACATGAGGGTAAGTAATAACATGCTTGACCTTGATATGGTCCAATTGATTAATCAGTCGCTCAAATACAGAAATGGTTCTCGAGAAATGGAAAGCTAAGAGGAAGCATTATCTTATCCTATCCGCTGCTGGAAAACCGATCTGGACAAGACATGGTGATGGCGGGCTGATCTCAACATATGTCGGAGTCATTCAGACCATCATCTCATTTTATGAAGATTCCAAGGACCGATTGAGCAGCTTCACAGCCGGTGATACCAAATTCGTGGTGATCACCAAAGGGCCCTTGTACCTGGTGGCAATCAGCCGATTTCTTGAAAGCGACACTCAGTTGAAGCTTCAACTTGAAGCCTTGTATATGCAAATTCTATCCACACTAACTCTGCCGTCTTTATCCCATCTTTTCTCTGTCCGCCCGTCGACCGACTTGAAGCGCCCGCTCCAGGGATCAGAGACTTTGTTAGCAACCTTAGCCGACAGCTTCACGAAGGGCTCTCCTTCGACTCTCCTTTCGGCTCTAGAATGCCTCAAGATTCGCAAATCCCACCGCCAAACAATCAACAACACATTACTCAAAACCAAAGTTGCTAGTCTTCTTTACGGCCTGGTCGTTGCCGGCGGTCGACTAGTCAGCGTAGTACGGCCTAAAAAGCATTCTTTGCATCCTGGTGACTTGCAACTTCTGTTCAACATGATTTTTGAAGCCGAAGCCGTCAAGGCCGGCGGTGGCGAGAGCTGGATTCCGGTCTGTTTACCGGGGTTCAACAGCAGCGGTTACCTGTATATGTATGTCAGTTTTCTCGACCTTCGAGAAGATGCTGGCGACCTTGCAACAGATACTACTACGAAAGAAGAATCGGTAGCCATTATTCTAATAAGCACAAACAAGGAAAGTTTCTTTGAAATGCAAGAAATGCGTAATATCTTCGTCGAGGTAAGACTGACCATCGTTTCATAATTTTGTCTCTTTGACCTGGCAAATGCTAATCCATCTACCTGCTACCCAGCAAATGGAAAAGAACGGCAGCATCAAAATCATCAAGGAAGCTATAGACAAAGGCCGGCCGACCACCACCGATATCATCCCTGGAACGGTTCTGCATCACTTCTTGTACAAGTCGCGGGCGAATGTACAATTTACCATGTCATCCTACCATCCTGAGTTCACATCGGCCACACGTCGCCGCAGGTGCGTAGACCGAGTTCGATCCATCAGCTCTCAAAAGCTTTTTTAAAACTGACATAACTGGCTAGGCTGTTATCAACATACAATAATCTCCACGCGAGCATCCACACAAAACACTCCCATGTCAAGGTCCACCACTGTGTCTCTCAATCATCAAGCTTCTTTGCGTGGATCACACCGGTGTTCGAACTCTACTGCGTTGCCGTTCCCAATGCGAATCGGAATGCGCTTGCTCAGAGCGCAAGCAAAATAGTGCAGTGGGTACAACAGGAAGAGGAAAGATTATTTATTATCGGAGGCGCGGTAAGTCGCTTCTATACAGTTTTGGGCGTGATTTGTATTGACTTCTCTGAAAAGGTCTTTTGAACAGCGACCGCGATTTTTGATGAATTACCTACTCCTTGGCTTTACCGCACACAGACTCTTGAACTTTCTTCCTGACTTAGTGATACTTATAAATTTCCTCTGTTGGAGATAAGTCGTATAGAAGATATTTAGGTATAGAATGATACGATATATCCACCTTTCATTTATGCTTACTCTTCGGGGCGTCAATCGCTTCCTATCGTCTGTTTAACCCAGCCGATAAAAGACAAAAGACAAATCACAGGAAGATATCACACGCCAATGACGAATGATCAAAGAGCATTCTAGTCAAGGGTGTCATCCCTGAGCGCAAACAGCTGCTGCATGAGCTCATCTGGCTTGCCGCGGATGGCATTGTGGTACATGGTGTTTGTGATAAACTGCTTGATGCCCTTGATCTTCGCCGCCGTGTTGGTGGCGAGGTTGAAATGCACGTACATGTCTTCTACGAAAGTCGCGGCGTAGACAGGAACGGTGTTCTGTGACAACTGGGTCTCGTTGTAGAGGGCCGGCCAGTCGCTTGTCGTGGCGAGAATGTCCGCTGTTTCTTTGACTTTGCGCAACTCATCGTAGGAATCGAACATGTCCTTGAAAATCTGAATGGAGTAGCCTGGTTAACACTAGCGCGGAAGATAGGAGAGGAGAGATATACCATTTCACCAGTAAACCAGAATTCCGGCAGACCAGTGTTAATATGGAATTGGGAATTGGCCGCACGATACCGATCAGCGGACCAGTTCGAGGGTTGTCTGTGACTCATTAGCCGGAAGTATCGATTGGGCTCAAGAAATGTATTTACCCTTGGCAGTAAATGGACTCGTGGAGGATAGCATAAATGATGTTGCTATCATATCCTTCATAGCTGTCAATTGCATTCAGTGTGGGAACAGTGAAGAATCCAAATATTTCGAGGTCATTCGTAGCACGCAGAACGAGGTCTATTAGTTGTCAGTCTTGAACGTCCAAGCCTGTAAGGTCTGCCATACCATGGATGCTATCAAGGCCCCCTGTCCAAAGTTAGCCTTATGAAATTACTATGTAGTGATTAGGTCCATTACCGTGCATGCCAAACATAATACCCAATTGCTGGAACCTCTCCGGGGACAGTGTTCCAGATGGCAGTGCGACCTTGTTATCCTGCAAGTACTTGACGATTTGCTTGACTCGTTCGATATCTTCGGGGAACTTGGCATAATACGCCTGGTTTCTCTCGGCCGTCTTTTCTGCTCATGCTTAGCTTGTAATTCACGAGGCCGGCATCAGGGTTTAGGCATACCAAAGGTGAGCGCGTAGACTGGATCCGGTCCGTCGACCAGGGGGGGGAGTCCACCACAAATAAAAGCTTCACTCAGACCCTCGGGGCTTCAAAGATGATTTGATTAGAAAGGCGTTTGGTTTAATTATGAGCATCATAAGGGCCATTGACTCACAACATGGAGAGGTAAGCTACCGCGCAGAATCCACCGAAGCTTTGCCCGATGATACTCCATTTGCGATTCTCTTCGGGGTAGTCGGTGGTCAGGCAGCGCCGGATCGCTTCGCAGTCCCGGACAATGTTGTCCGCACGGAAATGCTTCAGGTACTCGGCCTGCTTTACTGCATTCCCCTGCAACGCAAGGGTGCCAGCTGTGACAGTTGAACTGAGACCAGTGCCACGCTGGTCTAGGAAGAGAACCTATCTCGTATATGAGCGAAGTTTATGAAACCGCCGATCGGTTACGTACTTGGTAGCCCTTTTCCAGGGCCGTTCCAATCCAGCTGTATTCCTGCGGGGGTCGGCATCCCATTCCAGGACCACCTTGCAGGTAGACCAGCCACGGAAGACGATTATCGTCTTTTGCCGGCTGAACTGGCTTGTTATGGCGACAAACACTGCGAGCAAACAGCCTTAAAGTTCCATCGTTTGGTTTGCTATAATTGATGGGAACATCAAAGAACAGTTCGGCCACTCGAAGTTTGCCTTCCCCGCTCGTCAGCAATCCAATCCGACCTGGCTACGGAGGCAAGACCTTGGAGAGTCTCGATGATGAAGACACACCCGGAATATTATGGGCTCGTCGGTCAACCAGCTTGGCCGCCATCCTTGCGATTAACTCTGCTGCAGTTGAAAAGGTGGTGAAGGAAGCAAAGATGTAGAAGTTGGGCAATGTTCGGTCGTTACTGTTTGGTTATTTTACCGGGCGGCTAGAGAGTCCGGGCTAAACCCGTTTGGGACATCCTTGGCGTATTAGGGTTACATCCGATACATAATGTTACTGTATATACCTCAATCCTCATAGTTCAGGCAAGGACAGCAGCTTCGACACCTCTTTGAGGTGAGAAAGGTCAACGACTATCGACACTATCCAATCGATCGGAACTTGAAACCAATGTTCTCACAAGTGTATTAGGCTCTCTCTCTGGTTACTTCTGAAGTCCTCTCGCCCCAAATCAACTTACAGCCATCCTGTGCATATGGCATAATAGAAAGTTCACCCCCATTGGCTTCTACTTTTACCAGCACGCCTCAAATTTGAGCACGAAAGACTTGAGAGCCCGAAGTATAATCTATAGATTTACCTGCCATCGTTTGTTGAGGTCTGTGAGCTTTGACATAAACACTCCGACGCCCTCCAGCTCTCACAACCAAGACACCTTTCTACCTTTTCGTCTACACATCACTCCGCCATCCACTTTGTCTCCAACTAAGTACATACAGTCTCAGTGATTAAAAGTAAGAGCAGTAGTTCTTTCATTAGTTGGAACTTTCACGCTGACCAATTCAAACTCAGACACACAGGCCAGGCGAAATAGTTACTCTGGGAAGGCGCCAGTCGCAACCATGCCGGAAAAGCCCTTTTATGAGTGGGTGCTTCTAGGTTGTCAATCATTTTTACATTGAGCCTAATAAGCCATCTCCAGGTTCCTCTACTCTGAAGTTGTTCAGCTTCGTTCATCTGATTCTGAGCGCACTCTCAATGTCCACAAAGCGCTCTTGGAGTCAAGATGCAAAGCGATACACTCGGGACTATCGAAAGGCTTTTCAGAATCTCAGGAAGGGGTGTATACCTGCTCTGACACCACCCATGACACACTGACGCGAGTCATCGAATGGATGTACACTGGGACTTATACCCAAGCTCTCAGCAATGAGGCCGAGATAGAGACCGGACAGTATGCAGAGGTCGAGCAAGGAGCCAAGTCAAACACCTTGAGCGAGGTTGCCGAGGATATGGAAAATGACCAAATCATGGCTAATCTGCGACTATACATTTTCAGCAACATATACTTGATGACAGGCCTCAAAAAGGTCGCATTTCAGAACCTCACAAGCTATTTAACCGTTGTGGATAAGATTGAGTCTCCCGAATCACAGCGAGCTGTTATTGCTATGTTACATGTGGCCTTCAGCAATATCCAACCGGGTGATGAGCTTCTCGGCTGGCTGGCGCATTTTGCATCATGGAATCTGGATAAGCTGCTCCGACAATCCCTCTTCAACGACCTTCTTTTGGAAGTTCCTGCCTTGAGCCTTCTTATGATGACTTCTTTGCGTCCTGCTGTGTCAACGCCCTGGTGTACCCGAAAAGCCAAAAGAGCTCGCCTGCAGCTGCACGTCCCTCAGGAAGGACAGTAGATACTGTCGGCATTTCTCAGTACTTGAACCTCGAAAAGGACTTTTAATTTATTTGTACTTGACTTCTTGCATTTCAATTTCTTCGTTCTCTCCATCCCGGTCTATATCTTCCTGGCTATTGCAGACATACACTATTTCAGTTTCCACAGAATGATATATCTTTTATCTTTGATGTACATAAAATTAGTGAATACACTTTTCGGGGTTATCTACCATCATTCTGTAGATATGACGTCCATAGGTATTTCAGTATTACCAAGAAATTGGTACTTACTCATATATATAAACAGACAGCTTTCGAATGCAAGCAAACTGGATTCTTTATAATATCTCCGTTCTATCTACCTTTGGATACTTCGTCTAAATATTTTTATAGGCTAGGATCCCCTATACGTTCCAGAAACTTCTAATATTTCCAGTTTACCTGTTGTTGAAGCTATAGGGATCCTATCAACGGCTACACCCGAAGCAAATTTCCACACCCCTCCAACCATCTCGAGCTCGTGGTCTTCTATAAGTGACAGCAGATTGAACCAAGGTCTCAATTGCCGAATCCGTCTGCCTAATGAGATTGGTAAGCTTGTTCGTATTTGTGGGGTCCAATTTGTGGTTACATTATTGTTTGAGTCACTATCACGATTGAAGTCACGTCGATCAGCAACCAAGTATTGCTTTTAATACACCAACATCCCCTATTCCGAGATTACCTAGCATCTACTTCTATCTATTACATTACAACTCCCTTCCCCAACGTCTTTAGACTAGCATCGCCCAGTGTCGCAGAAATGGAGCCCCATCGCATCGAAGAGTCGTCCCACGGGCAAGAACTATGGGAAATCGCCCAAAGCCCGTGGAAGACCGGCGTCTTACCAAACCCCGAGGCCCTCTCCCGGGCGAGAGAATCGCTCCCACGCTCCCTCCCCACAGGTGGGATTGGATTCGACTCGGCCAAAAAACACGTTCTGCAGGATATTGTTCCAGCATTCAATGGTAGCAGCATTAGCCCCAACTACTACGGTTTTGTCACCGGTGGTACAACGCCCGCTGCATTGTTCGCAGACAATGTAGTGTCTGCTTACGACCAGAATGTCCAAGTTCACCTCTCTGAGCATTCAATTGTCACGGATGTGGAATCTACTGCTTTGGGTCTTCTCGTTGATCTTTTTGAACTGGATCGAAGCGAGTGGCACAATGGCACTTTTACCACGGGCGCTACAGCGGCGAATTTGCTTGGGTTAGCCTGTGGCCGGGAGTTTGCAGTTCGAGCTGCCGCAGACAAAAAAGGAGTTTCAAAGGACAGCATTGGAGAATGGGGTCTGTTCGAAGCCATGCATGCCTCGGGGCTGTCTGGATTGCAGGTTTTGACGACGCTTCCTCACTCATCTATCGGCAAATCGGCGGGAATCCTGGGATTTGGTCGCGCCAACATAGTCAATGTATGCCGAGAGGGTAGCACAAACCCTCTTGAATTTGATCTCGAGAAGCTTGAACGCGAGCTAGCAAGACCAGACAAAGCAAGTGTCGTCGCCGTCTCTAGTGGAGAAGTAAATACCGGTCGCTTCGCCACCGCTGGAAGCATCAAGATGCAAGAACTTCGCGATCTATGTGACAAATACGGTGCATGGTTGCATGTCGATGGTGCTTTTGGGCTGTTTGCCCGTATCTTGGATGATAGTCCCGAGTTCGCTTCCATTAGAGCAGGTGCTGATGGACTAGAACTGGCCGACTCTATTACGGGGGATGGACACAAACTGCTCAACGTTCCTTACGACTGTGGCTTCTTTCTCACGCGCCATCGCACTGAGGCCACCAATGTGTTCACCAACCCAAATGCAGCATACCTCACCGGGGGAGCCGGCCTGTCCTCGATTCCTTCCCCTCTGAACATTGGGATAGAGAATTCCCGAAGGTTCAGGGCTTTGCCTGTTTACACCACACTCTTGTCCTACGGTGTGATGGGCTATCGCACTATGCTTGAGAGACAAATAAGACTGGCTAGAAAGCTGTCAGCCTGGCTATTTGACCATTCTGAGTATAATATACTCCCCAAATCAAGCAGCAAGGAAGCGCAGCTGGATCAGACGTTCATGGTTGTCCTGTTCAGTGCTAAGAATGATGATCTGAACCAAAAGCTCGCTTCAAAGATTAACTCGACTTCCAAAATGTTTGTTTCTGGTACGTCCTGGCAAGGAAGACCGGCTTGCCGAATCGCCATTTCGAACTGGCGAACTGATGAAGACCGGGATTTTGAACTCGTCAGCAGTGTCTTGGAGGAAGTGAGTAGATAGGCATAAGTAGTTATGATGCGAAATTGCCCTGACTTTGGCATTCAATAATAAGTTTACAATCGCGTTCAATCATGTCTTTGGTTTTGTTCATATATTCTATTCTACCCAGTAAACACCCGAGACCATTTACCTGCGTCGTCCAGCGCCACCGACATTCTCGCCCCGGTCAGCAATACTGACGACTTCGCCGATTCCTGAAGCTTCTTGTTCATCCTCCAGAGCCATGATCTCTTCTCTGCTATCCCACCATCTCTCCTCAGCAATGTTGAACGCATCCTTGCGTAGTTCTTTAATGTTCTTCTCCGCTGCCAGGCCCTTTTCGCGTAGAGTCTCGAGCAAAATTTTCTGCCACTCCTCGGAGGTGCGGCTGAAGAACTCGCGCAAGCTCTCGAACGGCCGAGGAAGAGGTCTGCTATCTTGCACTGACGGTTCACCTTCCGGCTCCTCAACTTCCAGTTGCTCCATTTCCTGGGTCACAGATGGTACCGTGACTTCCGTAGGAGCGGGGGAGGCATTATCAACAGACATGGCATCTTCCTCCTCCTCCTCGTCATCCTCCTCATCATCTTCATCCATCTCATCGTCACTCTCGGCCGCGTTGAGAAGATGCCAGTTCTCGGGTTCGTTGTAGAATATCTCCTTGACACCGTCGAGCTTGACCAAATCGATCGAGTACATATCGTTGAAGGTGAACTCGCGATCTCCGTTTTCAAAGGTTCCACCGAAAATAAACAGAGTGTCGTCTTGAACCGCTAAATGAGCATTGAAGCGGCGGTGAGGCATCTCAAAGCGCACGATAGACGGCTTCTCCGGCTGAGCAGGCTCTTCTTCTTGCTTCGGCGTACCCAGATCCATTTCGTCATCGTCCTGGTTTTTGATGCCACCTTTCTCTTCTAAAGCTTTCAGATTCTGTAGCAACTCCTCTTCATCGGCCTTACTGCGGTCCCGGGACTTGGCTGCCTGATTGGCCAGCTGCTTCTTGCCCGGGGCTCTTGGGCGACGCAGACTCAACGGGAAAAAGCGGTTCCTATCAGTGTTCCAAGCTAAAAGAGTATCGAAGAACTCGCTGTCAATGCCCTCCTCGCTCAACTCAACATCATGGACACCACCGAACATGATACCTCGACCCTTGTGGTACGCCATGGTAGCACCAGCGCGAGGCGGGTTCGGGGAGTTGGCAGGCTTCTTGCGGCGCTCCCAGCGAACGGTGGGAGCAGCGGTTGCAGGTGCGTCGGACTCCGGGGGCGTTATACGGAGAAACCAGGTGTCCTGATGGACCATGGGCTTCATCGTGACTCGCTGGTGCCCCCCTTTCGAAGGCTTCCCTCCGATTCCCGTCGTGGCCTTGACGCGGGAGTATCCGCCGTAGATGACGGCGCCTGCTTCGTTTGGCAAAAACGAAAACGACGATCGAGGGTCTGGCTTCTGTGATGCCGTAGACAGAGTGGGATTGAACCAGGTATATCGTGAACAATCGTATATCCACAGGTCCTGGAGATACTTCGTCTGTTGCGAGGTATCTTGGAAACCACCAAAGAGGATAATGTAGTTCTACAGCAACGTGAGCACTTTGATGAACCGTTAACAACTGAAAGTCAATTCGAAGAGCCCACCTTGTAGTATGTCATCCGGTGTCCACTCCTAGCCGGAGGACCCTTTCCTTTGGTCTCAATGCGAGACCACTCCCTTGTCGCAGGATCAAGATGCCAAAAATCATTGTAATGATAGAAGGTTCCTTGTTTAGGCGAAGAGAACTCTCCTACACAGTATATTGTCAATAATTGTTCATTAGGGATATCGAAAGAGTTTTCTTACCTCCAAATAGGTAGATTCCTCCAGTATTGCCCCCACGACACCAAGCATGCCCACTCCGAGGCAGGGGACTGTTCGGACTCGTAACCTCCCTCCATTCACCCCGATCGATTAAGTAAACGAACAAGTTATTGAAGAACGTAGCCAGGTTACCATCGAAGTACTCGCCTCCGAAGATCAGCAATTCATTCCGATTCGACGGAGATGCTAGCACTGTTGCGGAGGTTCGAGGAGACGGCGGTCCTGATACAACCTCAGTGACTTTGAGGAACTTGGCCTGTTCCTCGGCATACTGCGCTAGAATGGCGTCTAGATCTGCATCCTCCACATCGCTGTCGGCATCTCGTCCCTTGGTCTTGGACTTCTTCTCGGACTTTGCGGCCTTCTTGGACTGTTTGGCGGCCACTCGGTCCTTGTGTTCGGCGGACTTCTTGTTCTTTTTGCCCATGTTCGGAGGGGTTCTTTTGAATCTACTTGCTGGATCGTGTGTCCCTATATGCTCCTTCCTTTGGAAGACTGTACTCGGTATGATCCGTATTCAATGCGTGGTGAAGTCACTGCCAATATCCAATATCCGCGGGGTAAAACAGAAAAAAAAAAGCGTTCCCTCGTTTCCGAACATGTAAGGTAATTACCAATATTACTCGCGGGGCAGTGGCAGGTAGGCTGTAGATCTGGAATTCTGGAGATATCGAAATAAATTCAACTCCCAGGAGCAAACAAAAGACAAGTGATACTTCTTGATAAGCCTAGAGTAGAGCAACTAAAGTCACCGAGCAAATTAATGAGAAACGAGGCGCTGTAGAGATATACACATGATGTACTGTAAGTTACCAGCGATACGGCGCAGCATTCTGCCTCGTGCCACGATCACCGCCCACGTGACGACGCGCCGGCACGCGTTCGGCCTGAAGCCGTTCCGCGGCGCTTGGGATCTCTCTTGCCCAGCAACACCGGACAAACGACGCTGCGGATGCCTTGTTTTGAGTCTGCCCGCCGAATCATGAAAACAAAACCACGACTCTATGACTAGACATAACTTAGAAGTCCATCTCAAATGGCTTTTAAAACAAGGCCCGTCGCTCTACCCATCTCTATCGCCGTCCCCGCGCGTCTCTAGCGACGTCTCCGCCGCCCAGCGTCCTGCAGGAAATCCGTCAATTCCAACGCCAAACGCCCCGGCCGGTCAAATCGCAAGCAGTGCCATAGATGATACGGAATCGGCCCAAGATACGTTTGTGGATGATGACTTGGAAACTGGTGCGGGGACTGAATCGGATATAAATATGGCACGGCTACTTTTTGCTCCGCCGTCTTCGAGGAAACCTCGCTTGCTCAGTCAATCCAAAGATCCTATTCCCGGCTTACCAAAAACACCAAATGCCCGATCATCTCTTGACACGCCGAAACCGAGCCGCACGGGTTTACCACAAACATCAGCCAAAGGTATTTCCCCATCAAATACACTTTTCAGAATGGCGAAAACTAACGACCGTCGGATTGAAAAGGCAGCCAAAGCGCGCGCCCATCTGTTCGCGGTGCCGCTCCGCCCACGGCTACGCCACTACGTGCGAAGTCGCCTTTTGACGATTTTGATTCACCGTTTCTGGATATCGATACGATCGATTTGACTGGCGATTTGGAGCAGAATACCTTGTCAGGTACGGCTGATGAATTTGGCGAATCTCGACGTTTATGGACCGAAGACGCTGCCTTTCGCACGGACCCCATAGAGAAACGAGGCAAAAAACGAAAGAGCGATGAGTACACCTCCGATCTCCGGTCACCAAGAAAAAACCTTCCAAAAGTGCGGTCACCTTTGAAGACAGTGGACGACGTCCCTTCGCCTTCCAACAAATCCCGAATTGTTCAGACCACGTCCTCGCGACCAGTCAAAAAAAGCTCGAGCTCCCCCTCGAAACGGCCTACACACGAGCTTTTGCGGCCTCAAAGTAACGTTTCGAAAGTAATTGCGGATTCCGATGAAGATGCCGGTGAGAACCTGTTTGATGACTGGGACTGCGACGATGAGTACGCTGTACCTGCTCCTAGCGAGTCCTTATATCCGATTCTGCCTAAGGATGATGAGTTTGCGGAAACCAATGACGAGAAGCCTGTCAAACAGCAAACGCTCAATTCCCCGGCTAAGCCCGTGGCCTATAGTGCGCGCTCGAGTAGCGAAGGACGAAGTTTTGGGAGGCCCTCCGATGTACCGTCGTCCAGTTTTTCGGGCCCTCAGCCAAAGAATGAAGATGTCGCCAATTTCTTGGCTTCCCCTGTGGAATTGCTAGACCGGCAGATTGCTCTCCTTAGGGATACGATTACAAGAAATGCCGAAATCGTTTACGAGCAGGCAATGAGGGGTGAGACAGCACCCGGTTTAATTGCTGAAAACAAAGGCATTACGGATCGGATCGAGGCCATTGAGTTGTTGAAAACGCAAAAGGCTGCATATGATGCCTGTGAACTGAAAAGAAAGGATCTGAAAAAGATCCTTATGCAAGTAATATCACAAGGTGGCAGTCCAGAGTCATTGCCACAGGAATTAAAGCAAAGTCGGGATATCACTTCTCGACTCGAGCAAATAGAAGCAGATATACAGGGCCTTCTGTCGCGTGCTGGTGATTTAACGGTTCAATCCATGCCAAACCACAGCGACATCCGACAAGATTCGAAACAAAGAATTTCATCACCTCGGAAGACGAAATCTTCCGGCATCAGAGAAAACGTTGCACCGAGACAATCAGAGTCCACTAGCAGTTCGTTATTTCGCCCTTCTGTAGGATCCACCCTCAATTACGATACGTCGCGAAGCGAAATCTCTGCACCTTCTGTCAATTCTCACAAACGACCTACTAAGGGAAGTGCGGGACCTGGTGATTTCGATTACGACGAGCCGATGATAGATGATGCTGGTGATGCTTTCACAAGGACCATGGGGTCGCCAGTTTTTCAAAATGAGCTGCCGGATGAGTTTGACTTGGACGCCGATGATGAAGAAATGCTAGAAGCTGCAGGCTATCTAGATAACAATCACGTACCTTCATCTCATAGTCGTGAGCCCCCTACCAGGAAGGTTTTTGCCGAAACTTCTGCAAATGCTCCTCGTCTCCCGACTCCTCAGAAGTCGCAAAGCCACACTGCTTTGTGGGATCAGCACTCGTGGTCTAAGGAAGTGAAGAAGGTGCTGAAGGATAGGTTCCATCTTCGTGGCTTTCGGCTCAACCAGCTCGAGGCTATAGACGCAACGCTGAGTGGGAAAGACGTGTTTGTTCTAATGCCCACTGGCGGAGGGAAATCCTTATGCTACCAGCTTCCCTCAGTTGTGACTAGCGGCGCCACTAGGGGAGTTACACTGGTGGTTTCCCCATTGCTAAGTCTCATGCAGGATCAAGTCTCTCATTTGCATCGAAACGACATCAAAGCATTTGTGATGAATGGTGAGACTCCAGCTGACGAGCGGAAATGGATTATGAGCACGTTGGCCAGTTCAAGGCCCGACCAGCACATTGAGCTACTGTACATCACGCCAGAAATGCTCAGCAAGAACCAGATTCTCACGCAGGTATTGGAGCGAATCAATGCCGCACGCAGACTTGCACGCATTGTTGTTGACGAGGCGCACTGTGTCAGCCAGTGGGGGCACGATTTTCGCCCAGACTACAAAGAGCTAGGAGAAATTCGAAGTCACTTGCCTGGCGTGCCGATGATGGCATTGACTGCTACTGCTACGGAAAATGTCAAAGTGGACGTGATCCACAATCTCAAGATGGAAGGCTGTGAGATATTTACGCAAAGCTTTAACAGGCCAAATTTGACCTACGAGGTACTGCCGAAGAAGAAGGGGGCAAGTCTCTTGAACAGCATAGCTGATACAATTACGACATCCTATCGGAACAAATGTGGCATCGTGTATTGTCTCTCGCGTGATACCTGTCAGAAAGTTGCGAGTAGCCTACGCGATGACCATGGGATCAGAGCCGAGCATTATCATGCCGGCCTGGAAATTCCCGAGCGGACTGTGGTTCAACAACGTTGGCAGTCTGGGCAGACACATGTCATAGTCGCAACAATAGCTTTCGGTATGGGTATCGACAAGCCGGACGTGCGTTTCGTGATCCATCATAGCCTCCCGAAAAGTTTAGAGGGCTACTACCAAGAAACTGGCCGTGCCGGTCGTGATGGAAAGCGCTCCGGCTGCTATCTGTATTACTCTTACGGGGATGTCCACCCCCTCTCTCGAATGATTGACTCGGGTGATGGTAGCAAGCAGCAGAAAGACCGGCAGCGTCAGATGTTGCACAATGTTGTCCAATACTGCGAGAACAAGTGCGACTGCCGAAGGGTGCAAATCCTCGCCTATTTTAACGAGTACTTCCGTCCGGAGGACTGCAACGCCTCTTGTGACAACTGCAAGTCAGATGCCGTGTTCCAACTCCGCGACTTTTCCCAATATGCTGCTTCTGCAATTCAAGTCGTGAAGTACTTCGATCGAATGGACGAGAATGTGACTATGTCATACTGTGTTAATATCTTCCGTGGCAGCGTGAAAAAGTTTCGGTCCCCTCACCACAGGGATGCTCCGGGCTACGGAGATGGGTCATCCTTGGATATGGGAGAGGCCGAGCGCCTATTTCATCGTCTTCTCGGCGAAAGAGCTTTATATGAAAAGAATGTGGTTAACGGGAGCAAATTTGCCAATCAGTATATCAAACCAGGACGGCGCGCTGATGAATTTGCGAGTGGATGCCGCAAGCTGCAGCTTCATGTCAAGGTTTCGTCAAGTGGAAAGGGAACGAAACCCCGGGGTGGTTCAGGGAGGGACTATTATCCTCAGTCCACCAACATCTCATCGCCCGTACAAGCGGACAACCGGCGCAACCTCAACCGCTCTCGATTTGACAACTCAGACGGTGATGATTCAGCTGATGACCGGGACAGCGATGGATTCGAATCCATTCGAGTTGCTGGGAAGCCACAACGAAGCAAAAAGCATACACCAGGCCCACCGATCACCCAGGATCATAGGTTCGAACAATTGGATCCCCTTCATAAGGCGGTTGCAGAAGATTTCATGGTTTATGCCAAAAATCACTGTCAAGATGTGAGTAGTATTCAATGTGTCACCACCAAAATTTTATACAATACTGACCTCGAACCAGCTGGTGCTCAAGAAAGGCCTCCGCAATCAGCCTTTCACTGACGGTATTCTTCGCGAAATGGTTATAGTTTTCCCTCAAAGTAAGTATCACCACAGCTGCGTGACTACTAGCAATGTTACTAAAACTTAAAAGATCTGTCGGAACTCGCTGCGATTCCCGGTATCGATCCAGACAAAGTAAATAGATACGGCACTCAGATACTGAAGCTCGTGCGGGACACGCAGCGTCGCTATGCTGAGTTACGAAAGGAGCGTGATGATGCAGATGGCGTTGTTCCTGATCCTAACCATCACAATGTGATCAACCTCAGTAGCGACAGTGAAGAATACAATGATGGCGACCTCTTAGATCAGGCATCGAATCTGGACATAGATGAAAATGTTTCCAGCCGATTCTTCATCTCCCAGCCAGTCCCGAGCAATGACTCCGACGATGAGCAGGATGGCCCTTCAGGCCCGAGTGGGTATAGAGGCCGGAAACGTCAGCCCAGCAAACGGTCTCGGCGCAAAACTCCCTCGTCTCGATCTGGAACAAAACCATCGAGGCCTAGAAAGAAGGCCAATAATAGTCGGACCGATAGTCGTCCGTACTCTCGGCAAAGCTCTTCGAAAGCAAAGGAATCAACGGCCTCTCGAATAGGAATGATGCCTATCTAAAGACTTGTTGCTTGCTTGCACCCAGCAAGTGCATTTTCATGTTTGGATGAGGATTTCGGTGTTATATGGAGTCGGTGCATAGTATTATCATGGTTGAATGAATTGCATTAGCGGGCGAATAGTTGGAATTCTTGTTCGGCGGCACAGTCTTTTTTCGTTGAAATACTAGTGATTGTACCTACACTACATTATTATATTAGTTGCAGACAAGCTCCGCTGTCAGCTGACCATATGCTGATAATCTATGTCCCAAGAAAGTTTCTTGTAGTCCATCCACCTTGGCAAGTAAATATTAATATCAATTACCTATCTAGCAGCTGAACGTAAGGGATCAAGCCCTTCAATCGTTCAATGAACGTCCGAAATCAATCAATCTTAGCTTTCTGGCGTCGCGCGGATGAAACTGCGCGACCTTGGCTCTTACCAAAAACCTAGATGCAGCTGATTCTTGGGGGAGGTCTATGTACGAAGAGCCCGCTTCCAGTAGAGTATCAAGAAGATCGTGCATTTCAGCTGCCGCCACCTCCCTCTTATTAGGTGTGTTTCTTCTCTCATCATTTCCTTGCCCCGCTTGACGAACCATTTCATCAATTCGGCGTTGATTACCGTCTCCTTCCGTGGTATCCACTGGTTTAGGTTTCTTGGGCTTTCCATGGCTCGTATAGCCCCTTTCTAGCGTGTCGTCTGAGATGCCTAATGTATCTCCAATCGTTGGACCACCGAGATTCTCGGCGGCGAGCATCGAAGCGAGGTTATCGTCAATAAAAGCACGCAAGGCTTCTTTCAGTTTCTCCGTTTCAGCGTCAAGGTTTGCTGTTTTTTGCTGTTGCTCCTCAAGAAATTGCCGTGCAAGCTGGGAAGGGGTTTTTTCTTCCTTTTGCGATTTCTCTTTCCGGATCTTCTCTAGCCGCTTCTCCAGCCCGTCCATGATTGCTTGGGCATCACGAAGATTTGCCTCCTCGGCCTTCAAGCGCTGACGGTCTGACGAAATATTTTCCGCCGTCATCTTAACGGATACTTTGGTTTCGTTGATCAGCCGAGACGTTTCTCCTACAGCAAGGAGAGAGGGCAACGGAGACCCGGGATTCGGCAACTCCGTCCGTGATTTCATGAGAGAATTGTAGGCTTCCTTGGCTCTTCGCACCTGAGATACACGGGCCCAAGGATCCTGGCCTATTCTGGAGAGATCAATCGAGTTGACCTCGCGAAGCTGCTTGGCGCATTAGGACCTAGATTCCTTGTTTTCATCAAGTCCGGGGTCCATACCTTTTGTAAGTCATGCTCTTGGCGCTTGACTTGGTCTTGAAGATCCCTGAGTGTAGAGTCGAGTCGTTTGTTGTACTCGCGAAAAGCAGCAGCGCTGGGTTGTTCTTGTTCATAGAATTGTTCCGCTTTTTCGCGTTTCTCCACGAAACGCTGGATATTCTCAACAGTTTCTTGCGACATGCTCGTTGAAGGTATCTGGTCTTTTCCGATAATTGTCGGGATACAGTGACAGGAGATACCAATGTACAGAGCAGAAGTCCTGTCAAAACAGATGCAACGGTAAACCGACCCCCTCGCTGGACGCGATTTGTTGGGAGAACTCCAGGCGACGGCGCATCCAACGCGTGATGCACGTGACGTGGCCCGTGTGACGCTGGCGCTGAAAGCGGACTAGCGCGACCCCGTGCCAGGTCTTCTTGCAACCTCAACTCTTCACCGCGACGACCTCATCTCGTCCCTCCATCCATCTCCCTCCCCCTTTCGCCTTCGGCTTGCATCTTCGTTTTTGTCGCAGCAGCAGCAAAAGCTGCCTTTTCATCCTTTGTTTGGTTCTTTGGTCTTGATTATCGCTTTTTGAGGCCCTTTTTTGGACCTGTGCGCGACGGACCCTTTGTCCTGTACATTCCACATATTAACGCTGTCGCGTTGTCTAGGAGGAAGTCAGGTTTGAACGGACCCGGGGTTTTTTTTACCTGCAATCATCTTTCCTGCTCTTATATTCTTTCCATTTCCCCTTGGCTCTGAGGCGCTCGGCTCCCACACACGTCCGGTTCCTCATCTTACCACCGTCCAGCACTGCAAACCACCTCTCCCGATTCGACCCATCCTTTCCTTACTTCCTTTTCCTTAGCACGACTTTGCTCTGTGCAGAGTCTCCGCTGCTATTCAAAGGCCCGTGATCACCCAGCCTCTTCACATCCTTCCATCGGCTGTCTTTTATCCAACACCACTTCCCTCCACTGTGCACGAACACCAGCCTTCCCAGTCATTCCAAGCACCAGATTCCCTCTCCAGTCGATCGCCAGCACCAGCAAGTTTTATTGGGAACTCCTGGTGTACATAGTCGATCAAGCAAATTAAAGCAGAAGACAGAAAAAGCTATTCTTTGACACTTCGACTTCCTGCGTAAGTGAAGCAAGAGCTGCACAGCTGAAAAAAGAACACAATGTCTGCGTCTCCAACCGGTTTACAGTCGACCAAGCGGCCCTTGGAGGATCCGTCTTCGCCGTCTGGTCCTAATGATCAACCGGAAGCCAAGCGTCCCGCTCTGGATAAAGTAGTTAAGGGGGATGAATCGGAGGCGTATGCGGATGTGAAGACAGACGCACCCAGTGTGACGGCCGATGGTCAGGATGACACGGTTGTTCCTGATGCTCCCATCGCCAAGGGAGGTCTTGGTGAGACCCAGCCCATCCAGTCCACGGCATCCCATTCCGAGGCCGCTGGTTCCCAGTCCGAAGGTCGTCCTCAGGATGAATCCAGCTGGATTCACATTCGTGCCGTAATTTCCAGCCAAGAGGCTGCTACGGTCATTGGTAAAGGTGGGGAGAATGTTTCTCAGATCCGTCGTCTGTCGGGAGCCAAGTGCACCGTCAGCGACTACTCTCGCGGCGCCGTGGAGCGTATCTTGACCGTCAGCGGTCCCCAGGATGCCGTTGCTAAGGTTAGTGTCATGATGTTCGGTTAGAGTCCATTGTGGAACTGATTTGCTAACGAAATGTTAGGCCTTCGGCCTGATCATCCGTACCCTGAACAATGAACCCCTTGATGCCCCCTCCACTGCCCAGTCCAAGACGTACCCCTTGCGTTTGTTGATTCCTCATATTCTCATTGGTTCTATCATTGGCAAGGGAGGCGGTCGCATCCGGGAGATTCAAGAAGCTTCCGGTGCTCGTCTCAATGCCTCCGATGCCTGCCTACCCCTATCCACTGAGCGCTCCCTTGTAATCTTGGGTGTTGCGGATGCAGTTCACATTGCCACGTACTACGTGGCCGTGACTCTTGTGGAGCAGCTCACAGAGCGTTTTGGTGGCCCCGCCGCTTCTGCCTACGCAACTCGCAGCGGAGGTCCCGCTGGCGCTGTGCCCGGTGGCATGCAAGTTGTCCCTTATGTTCCTCAGCCCGCTGGCGGTCAGTATGGCCATCCTGACACCTTCAAACGTCACCACCCTCATCCCAACCGTGCTGGCACCGGTGCCTATGGTGTTCCATATCTCCACGGTCAGGCAGCACCTGCCCCCGTAGCTCAGCCCGCCATGCCCTATGGCGCCACCCCTCATACGCCTTACGCTGGAGCAGGCCCTCACCCACCTACGCCTTACGGCGGTCCCCAGCCTGCGCAAGGTCGTGGTGGCCCGGCCCCCGTTGCACCGGTGGGTGGTGGAGCTATGCCCGGTCAACCACTGACTCAGCAGATCTATATCCCCAACGATATGGTTGGCGCCATCATCGGAAAGGGAGGTGCTAAAATCAACGAGATCCGTCATCTCAGTGGCAGTGTGATCAAGATCAACGAGCCCCAAGAGAACAGCAACGAGCGGTTGGTGACTATCACCGGTACCCAGGAGTGCAACCAGATGGCTCTTTACATGCTTTATTCGCGACTTGGTATGTATTCAACCCAATGTAGAGAGTGAGGGCATTACTGATAGTTTCCACAGAAAGTGAAAAGCACCGGATCTGAAATGGGGGTGAGTGAGATCTGCCATTTCAGCGTTCTGTTTCCTATGAGCACATGGAATTTTTCTGCATTCTTTTCTTTTGTTTGCGCGTTCGGATCCCAGGGGGAAAAGTAAGATTCCTATGGTTGGGTGGCCTGGATGACTTTATTTTCTTCTTGTTAATTTTCTCTGTTCTTTTTTTCTTTTCGGGCTTATCTACTTCATGCTGTACTCTATTGAAAAGCGCTGCTCATGAAGTTTTGCTGTATCGGGCTTATGATTTTAAATCTGATCCTGGATTGTTGTAATTGGACATTTAACTCAACCCCCAATCTTTCGACATATTTATATGCGACTATTGTTTGCATCGGAATGCTCTGGCATGCCAATTTGTTCCAGTTTGATCTTAGGATCGGGTTCTTCAGTTGGTATCGGCATGGCCTGAGGCATTTCATTTCCACGAATCTCGTTATGCTTATTCCCAGATTTTAATTCTCAGTCTCTCTAGACTATAACTGCTTTACGAGTACAACCATTCTACATCGCCCCATTTAGATCCCCTTAAAACTAACATGCTTCATCCCCAGCCCTGGAACAGGCGACAACATCTTCTCTCGAATCGGCTGAATCGCTCCCGTGAACTCCTTCGTCCCCTTCGCCTCCATATGCTTGTCCACACTCTCCCACCCCACAGCCAACAGATACACGAACGCCTGCCCGTCCGGGCTCTTCTCATGCTGCAGCGTTCCCGGCCGCTCCACGTTCCCGGTCGCCCAGGACTTGGGCCGCAACGCTTCAGGCAGCGACTCGGTCAGGGCGGCGCGGAAATTGATCAGGTCGTCGCTGAGCGCCTTGTGCTCTTCCGGGGTCATCGTGTTGGGGAACGCGAGCGCGCAGAGCTCCGTGACGGGGTTCTCGGCCAGCGTGGTGGGCGGGTTCAGCGTGGTGAAGACTATGCTGGGTCGTGTGTTGGGTTCGATGTAGGGGGCTAGGAGGCTGGTTTGGATGCCGTCGTGTGCGTCGGCCCAGTCTGTTGGGGAGGAGGGTTTGTTAGCTGTGTTTTCTTCTAAGGTGAGGATGTGTATTTGCCTGGGTGGTGAGTAGGTTGGTGGTGGCTAGGAGGGAGGAGAGCTCTCTCTCGAATTGACTAATTAGAAGAGAGTGACTAACCAATAACCCAGACCACGATGTTCTCATCCTCTTTCGTTCGACCCCATACGGAGTTCTTGTATCCGCTTTGCTGCTTGGTGTTGGTGAATAGCTCCAGAAGAGCCAGCCCCTCCTCGTTGGCGGGGTGTTCGGGCTTGACTGAGGATTTGAGTTGGAAGTAGATAAGCTCGGAGACTGGGAGAGCCATTGTGAATGATTTAGCTTGGAGTTATATACGAGAATTGGACCAGTGAAGAAGGAATAAAGGGGTGAAGAGCAGGGAATATCGAGCAGTTGAGCTGGTATACTTGGTAGAGCGAGGTGAAGCGGCTGGTGCCGGGATGATGTCACTCGCTGCCTGAGGGTGGCATTCACTGCCTCAGGTTTCCATATATATAGAACCCATGGGCCGCGTTGTCTTTCACCCCAATATTCCAGCACTTTTCTACTTGTCTTTTAATCGTGGATTCTAGAAGGGCTTTCAGGTCTCAGGAAGATGCCCGAGCAACACAAGGCTCAATTCCATTAATTCAATCCACAATAAACTCGTTTTGGCTCATTTGCCTTCCAAGAAGGATCTAGACGCCTTTCACAGAAGAGCCGCAGAGCCCATGGGGTTAAGAATATGACCTCAAGGCTTCCGTATCCTTAGGGAAACGAATACAGACCCTCGATCAAAGCTGATCAGTTATAGTATTCCTAAGTGCATCTGCTTATATGCGGAAACAGCTTTCAGTATTGGCCATATCGAACTCGTCTGCTATCATATTCCAGGCTACTCGAAATGCAAATGTGTCTTCAGCATGATTTAGCGATGATGCTATGACTGGATGTCCCAAGTCAATCTAAGGATTGGTATCCAATATACATATCCTTTTGCGAAGGCACATGAACTAATATTCTAAGAACATATGATGGCCTTCCCGCCGATTGACAGAGAACATGGCGTTTGCATTCGACTACGCCGCTCATCAATCACCTGCGCCTGAACGCAGTGAAATGATACTTGTTCGACGATGCGAACACCCTACTCGGAATACTAGTGTTACTCCCTACTATCACTCACTATATTATCTTATCGCGCGAGATACCGGTTCCAGACCCTAGCCCTCGCTGCTGCCACTCAGGAGAGCCCGAGCAGCGGCGGTCCTCACATGCCGACCCATGTGCTTTGTCAAGATCGAGTCTCGACTATAACCCCAGGGCGTACATCTACTCTATGCTAGAACCATCATAGATGTGTTATAACCTGAAGTTTCGATCTCAAGGAGCCCGCCGCGGCGGTGGCCGAGTCGGGACCGACATCTGCCGTCCGGGCTCCCAAGTTCCCTATACCGACAAGGCAATCGACAACATAACAAAGCAGCAAAGAAGCTGGAAACCGACTCGTACACTATACCTAGAGAGACCTGTTTGCTTCGGACGATGTCCAAGATATTTCGAAACGAAATTAATCTCACAGACCGCATAACGCTTCCTGGAGCGATACAGCATGTAACCAAGTTAGCCATGTTTACAGAAAAAGTCCAGTGGCAGCATGCGAATATTCAGCCCATAGAGGGTGCCGGGATTATAGCGAAGAGTTAGTCAAATTTACAAATTGCAATGATGTTCGTAGCCGGGCCTGTGTCATTGGGATCTCCGGTGGCTACAGAATAAGATATGCGATGATCTATATTGAGTTACTTGAGAGCCTAAAACTGGAGAGTAGAGCCTTACATGTTTTGCATACAAGAGATCAATTGATTCTGTTCGTGGGAATCTAATACATCTGCTCCATGTCCATCCAATTAGGTCAAACACATGTAGGCAACAGCTGGAGAAAGAGGGATGAAGTGATTGAGCACGCGTCTGGAAAATATTCCAGTTCAAAATCAGTCAAGTCATTGCTTAATAGTACTATGTACACAGAACCAACGTTGTCCAATGAGTCACTCGCCTCGCATTACCATCCATGCCATGATGGAAACCAAAAAAAAGTAATAATAGAAAATAATCAACACACATCAAAACGTGAAATACAAATTGGTTCTACAAATCATCCGCGCTCCGGACCTTGGCCTTTTTGTCATCAATCGCCTTCTTCAAACTACCGACAAGGTGTTGCCGGCGTTGAGCTTTCGCCTTCCACTGGGCAGCCTCAGTCTTGCTCACGAGATCGTTGGCGCCGTTAACATTTCGGAGACGGCTGGCGCGTGCGGAGCCGTTGATACTAGATCGGAAGTTGATGGCTTGCACGGAAGATTCGGGAGTGTGATAGGAGCTGACAGGCCCATCGCGAGAGGCAACGGAGCCTGGGGTGGCGGGGAGAATGCTTTTGTTCTTCCGGGGGGTCGTAAAAGGCGAGCCTTCCCGACTGCCCGGAGACGCGGCTGTATCGATTCCTAATTTTTTCAGTTGGGCTTCAAGAACGTCGATGTCACTGCGCTTGCTTTCGGCCATATTCATCATAGTCGATATGGTCGAGGTTACCGCTTCCACAGTGGGCCGCTTGGATGATCGGGAAGCGCCGTCACGAGGAGCGTCGGCGATTCTAGCCCGCAACAGAGACACCGCAGACTCCAGGTCGACAAGCTTCGCCTGGATATCCGTGGACGATTTCCGCAGATCTTGCTGGAGAGCTAATTGCTCGGCAGAAAGCGGAGCAGACGCGATGGCTGCGGGGTCGATGTGCGCGTCCAAAGTCTTCTGGATAGCTGCACATTGGCCACGCAGAGTGATGATATCTTTGCCCAGCAGCGTATGGCAAGCTTCCAGCTTCTCATCTACACTCTGAAGTCGTTGGCTCTCAAGCAACTCGGAAAGCTTAAGCACAGCATAGTCAAACCTCTCAATTTCTGAGAGACGCAGTTTCTCGTCAAGAGACTCAGAAGGATAATCTCCCTGCAGCTTTTCAATCCAATCCGAGTCCACGGAGGACTTTTGATACAAAAGGAAGCATGACAATGAGCGTGCGTTAATTCCCAGAGTATCGACCATAGAATTGATGTCATGGTAAAGCCTTTCGATCTGGCCAGGGATTCCGGGCCTGCTGGGCTGACCTGCATAGTCCTGGTGAGGAAGGAAAGGATCCAGAGTGGGGACGGGTTCTAAAGCTGAAGCAAGATCGGCGCGGAGTTTCTCCTCTTCGTCGTCTTCCGACAGTCCCTCGGCCTCTTCTTTTTCCTGCTGCATCTTCTTCTCGCGAGCCTTTCGCTCTTTCTCCTCTTTTTCTTGGAGCCTCAATCTTTCCTCTGTAGCATGGCGAGCAAGCTCAGCCTTGCGGGCAGCCAGCGCACTTCCAGGAGGCTGTTCTGACGTGCTCTTCCTGGACCCGTTCCGAACGGGGCTAGGCGACCTTGGAGAATCATGGGTACGAGGCGCAGGAAGCAATGGTTGAGTTGGAGCTCCAAACAACGAGATTGAGGGTTGCTGCTGCGGAGGTTGAGATTTCGGACCGGGCTTGGAGAAGCGTGAAAACAATCCCTCCGTTGAACTGGTTGTAGAAAACTGAGACTCAAATGAGCTTTCCGCAAACTTCTTGAAGTCTTGCGTAGTAGGCGTTTCTTTCTCATCTTCTTCGTTATCTCCTTCCTCTTCCTCCTCCTCTTCTTCTTCATGCGTGATTTCCTCCCCACTATCATCAAAATCAGACTCACTTTCTTTCTCTGATTCATCCGCATCCGAACCATCCGGCACTGGGCCAGGCTCTTCCTTCTCAGGTTCGGCAGCGGGTTTCGAGATGGCTGGGTCTGGAGGCAACGGTGCCTCCTCCGGTTGCTCTGGCTCTTTCGGTTTCTTCGTGAAGTCAGGGGGTAGGGGGGGCTCTCCTCCGAAGAGACTCGGCTTGTTCTTTGGAGGGGCAGTAAAGTCGGGAGGAAGAGGAGCATCTTCAATTGAACTTTTGGAGACATTGGATGAAGCAGAAGTGTCTCCGGGTCCATACACGGCCTTGCTGGTTGGGTCCGGAGGCAGCGGAGGCTCGGCCATCGAAGCGGCAGGCGAGCTCCTCGTATCCAGCTCCTCCTTGGGTTTTGAAGGTGTAACCGTTTGCTCCGACTGTGGAGACAGAGGACTTGTTTTCTTCTCAGTATTTCCAAGCAGGGAGAACGGTGATTGGTCCGTCTGAGAAGTTCCGAACGGCTGAGACGGTTGTGGTTGAGATCCAACTGAAGGTCCACCAAATAAGGGCAGGGCTGGTTGCTTGACTTCAGGTTTTTCTTCTTCTTGTGCAGGAGGAGCAGGGGCATCTTCCGCATCGTCCATAGACTCTGCTGGCGTGCTCGGTTTGTTAGGTGAAGAGATCATATCGTCCATAGATGCGCCCAACGAGAACAAGCCTCCCGACGGTTTGTCAGGCTTTGGCCCATCGTTTACAGCGCTTCCATCGCCCTTCATGGTAGATCCAAGCACGAAACCACCGGAGCCAAGACCGAAAGTGCCCTTCGACTCCTCCGTTTTCTGCGAGCTGAAGCCCGTGCTGGTTGTGCTTGTTTGACCAAACGGAGACGACGTGGATGGTTTTCCAAACGGATTTTCGGTCGTAGATTTGCCAAAGGGTGATTCGGCGGTCGAGGCTTTGGCGAATGGTGACTCGCCAGACGGCTTGTTGAAAGGCGATTCACCAGCAGGTTTAGCGGCCGCAAATCCACTAAAGCCACCGGAGCTCGAATTAGCAAACGAGCCAAAACCGCCTCCTGCAGGCGCTCCCGACGAAGCAAATGGCAGAGAACTTCCAGTATTTCCTGCCGTGGTCGATTGCCCGAAAGGTGATGCCGTACTAGAGCCAAAGCCTGATTTGCCGAATTGGGCTGCACCACGCTGTCCCAATGCACTAGGAGAACCGAAAGAGGAGCCCATTTGTGACGGGGCACCGAACGAGGAAGCGCCTGGGAGGGACGGTGCTCCAAATGAGGGTTGGGAACGTGCACCCATTGCTGATGGACTGCCAAACGAGGGTCGAGGAATGGAGGAAGGCTTCCCGAACGCAGAACCAGATGGACTGCCAAACCCTGACTGTCCGAATGCCGGTTGTCCGAATGTAGACTGCCCAAATGCAGGTTGCTTAGGGGCTTCAGGTTGCACCGGCTGGGGTTGAGGCTGAGGCTGGATTTGGGGTTTGTTCCCAGTAACTTGGCCATGGTACGGCAACTGCTTACGAATAGCCTCAGAGTAGACGAACCACCAGGAAGCGAGAATGCCTTCATTGTTTAGGAGGAAAAGATTCGGCAGGGGGGTCGAGCTCTCCGCGATGTCCTCCCCTTGAATGGGCGCCACAACCTTTTCCGTGCTGGAAAGATCGATTCCCAATCCAATAACTGACGTTTCGTCACTGGAGTCTGTCAGTGGCAGCGACGCCCTCTTGGTGTCATCGCTGACTTCGGTAGTAGTGAAAACATCCGTAGTCTTCTTGGCATCTTCATCGCTGGCAAGCGGTTTGGAGGACCGTGTAATCAACCCAACATCGGTGGAGGCAGTAGAAGAGAGAATCAAAACATCTTTGAGATCAGGCTCGTAGCCCCGAAGCCGTGCAATAAACTGGTAGGCTGGAGCCCGCTTATATCCAAATGGTAGGCATAGTTCGGGTAATTTCTGGATCAAGAAGGGGGCTTGTTTCCGTCTCGTGATGAGATAGTAGGATGAAGGTGGTGTTTGACCTGTCTCGTCCTCTGCGGCATTCGGCGTGTAGATCATTAGGAAGATATCGTTCTCAAGCCATGAAATGGAGGACACTATAGACGGACAAGAGTCAGTAAGACGAAACACTCCTAGATAAGTAGCACCTTCAACATACCATGGCATTCTCCTTCAAGGTCTTGTGGCCGCGGGATTATAGCTTTCTGGTCACCCGCTGGCGTTATCTGGTGCGCCGTTCCATCTGCAAGACCAGCAACTATTTGCTTCCCCTTGTTGCTCCAGCAAACCGAGCTCACTCCGGTTTTCATGATTTGACCATTCGCGCCAGAGAGCAGTTGGCCTGCTTTCAAATTCGCAATCAAAAGCTCGCCACCAACGGTGACTAGAGCCACAAGTGACGACTCGTCAACATCCGGAGTTGCAGGGTTTGGAGCGATAGCGCGGAAGGAGGTGCCGTTGACAGGTATAGACAAAGCCGGTTGCGCATTTCCCGTGAACAAGCTGTTTGTCTCATATACTAGCAGCTGCGACCCAGACTCCGTAGCCACAACTAGCGCGCTATCGCCTGACGCGAAAGCCACATGGGTCGGTCGTGCAGGTAAGGGAACCGTTGCTTGAGGTTGGAAAGGTTTCGTTTTGACTTTCCCATCGGTGGGCGCGGAGATTGCGTTTCGCACTGCGTCGCAAGAAGCGACACTCAGACAGTCGGGCCCAGCTCCAACCACTACACCTTTTGTAGATGCGACGGCAAGAAGGGTGGAGGTTGGCGCTGGGAGGGCATTCTCGGGCCAAGGGGTTGGCAGTAATCGAACGTTGCAGTCGCCGGAGACACCTTTGAAGCCGACCTCCTATATATCGTAAATGCGTTAGACACCAGAGATTCATAAGAGTACAATAAAACAAAGGCAATGCGACAAACCTCAGCATAAACATCCGGAAGATCAGGACCAGATTCCACTGCATTACCCCCAGCGGGGTTGGAGTTGCCAAAACTGAAAGCCATTCTGAGTCTGTCAAAGTCAGAGGATACGGAACGAGGACGATCGCCTAAGGATAGCCTGGACTTGTGAGCATGAGGAGAGGGTGGGCTTTGAGGAAGAGGCGAAAATGAGCGACGTTGGAGTGTTTTGGGACTCCGGTTAAAGAGCTGCGCAAAAATCTTGAACTCCTCCCCTCAGAGGAAGGGAGCGAAATGAGAGAGCGGAGGCTCTGCACAACAAGAGATCTGGTGGAGGCGGTCAGTGAAGCGCAGGAGGGCAGGACCAGAAGGGTAGGCAGTCCTGTTCGAAGACTGGATGGAGGCAAGCATTATCCAATTTGCATGAAGCGGCGATCTCAACAAAAACAGCGGAAGCTCGAGTGGCCCGTGCCGCTGCTGCCTGAGGCATCAAGATCAGGCGGCGGGAGCTTCGTCACTCCAGCTTGCCATCGCCGCCCGTTCGAGCTCCCTTCTCTCTCTCCGCATCCCCCTCTTACTCTCCCTTCCCTCGCCCATTCGCCTCTATAGCTACTCCTCGCTGTAGCTTGCATCTTACAGTCCTCATTTCTTTTTTTTCTCTCGTCTCCCCGCTCCATCATTCGACACGCCGTCACCATGACAGGCTTCGACTTCTCCAACTACAACCGTAATGCGGCTCTTCACGCCAGAGGTGTGCCTTTGCCCAAGGCCACTAGCACCGGTACTACCATTGTGGGCTGCGTCTACGATAAGGGTGTTGTGGTACGTTCAACCGGAATTGATGGGGGGTCTTTGCCGCGCCGTGAGAGACTGACTCTTCTGGTGATAATCGCAGATCGCAGCAGATACCAGAGCTACCAGCGGACCCATCGTCGCAGACAAGGTACGTTCACGGATGCCTCCAGGCCCCAGTTACCGGCTGTGGGCTGCAACTGAAGACAGTCTCTGACGTGATGCAATCAGAACTGCGAGAAACTACACTACATCGCCCCCAAGATCTGGTGTGCCGGAGCCGGAACGGCCGCCGACACCGAGTTCACGACCGCCCTGATCAGCTCGAACATTGAACTGCACTCCCTGTCGACGGGCCGCGACCCCCGAGTAATCACCTGCATGACCATGCTGAAGCAGCACCTTTTCCGATACCAGGGACACATTGGCGCCTACCTGGTCGTGGCGGGCGTGGACCCGACCGGCACCGGGCTCTACACCGTGCATGCCCACGGTTCGACGGACAAGCTTCCCTACGTGACTATGGGATCGGGATCTCTGGCCGCCATGTCGGTGTTCGAGTCGACGTGGAAGCCCGGCTTGGACCGCGAGGGAGCGATCGCTTTGTGTGCGGAGGCCATCAAGGCCGGTATCTTCAACGATCTGGGATCGGGTAGCAACGTCGACGTGTGTGTGATTGAGAAGGACAAGCCTACGCAGCTCCTGCGCAACTACATGAAGCCCAACGAGCGTGGCCAGAAGGCGCGCGACTACCGCTTCCCCCGGGGTACGACGGCTTATCTGAACCAGAAGGTTATCACCAAGGAGGACATGAAGAAATATGTCACTGTGGAGGAGGCTTCTGGGGATCCCAATCTGATGGAGTTGGACTCATAAAGGGTGATAACACGAAGTGGAATTGTTTTGAAATAATCATCTTAGTTATTTTTCTTTTTTACACACTGGACACGCATGAAGAATTATTTATGGAGTACTTGAAGTGGGCTCATGTAAGATTCAATAAATAAGAAGTATGGTCATGATTGTAGCCAGCTGGCAGAGGGTATGAATTTGATTTAGAACGTGCCAAGGCTGCGTTCTGTTAAGGAAAATAGTCGAAAAATGGACTTGCGCAGATAGACTGTACAATGATTTCGTACATTGGGTATCTTTAACTTTTATACACACTATACAGGTTTTAAAGCAAGTAGCACTGACATCTGGTCCGCCTTGTAGTACTCAAGGCCGGGTCTTATGCATAAAATTCTTCATCCTCCTCAAACTCGCCCAGCCCGTCATATGTTACGCCAGCCTGCGGCGCATGCCCGAGGTCTGCCACTAGTCCAGGATCCTCATATTTCTTTACAATATCCATGACGTAGTGAAACTGCGCCGCCGAAACACGGAGGCCTTCCCTTCGATATCGCACGACGCCTGCATGGTGCATTGCTCGGGCGATCACCGGCTTCACGGGGGCGCCGTGTCTCACAAGGAAGACATAGATCCAGTGAATCAAGGAGTAGGCGCGACATGGACTCAGGTTCCTTGAGCATGAGATCGACGTTGCCATCGAATGAAGCATTTCCAAGGCTGCATGGGGGTCGGGGCAATCAGCACTCCGAGGCTGAGGGTGGTATCGCACGAGAGCCTTTTCGGACGGTTCTGGCATTTCTTGCCATGATTTCGATAACGATATCTTAAGAGGGGTGTGGCATCGTAGGAGACGGATCAGCGTCCAAGCATTGCGAGAGTCTCCATTCCGTACAATATGAAGCATGTGCTCGATGAACGACGGGTGTGTGACGTCTATTTGCCGCACGGTCTTTTCAAGGGCCGAAAACATAAGAGGTTTTGCGGCATTGTAAGCCTGAAGGTTTGCAAATATATCTGCCGGAGATGTATTCGAGGCTTCTAGTCGTTGCAAGGACCTCCGCTTCGCTTTGGTCATTTTCTTTCCGGATTTCAGGCCAGTAGCAAGCATGAGTACGCCATTGAACGGTAGGCCCATATCATGAATGCCTTTCCTGATACCAGCCAGAACCTCTTCGAGACCCATGCCTTCTCCCATAGCTTCGTACAGGTTCAGAAGATTGTGAGCGACATAATCTGTTGATTTAGGCCCGGGTTTCCAAAGTGGCGCTTCGCGCAGACTTTTGCCCAGCGATCTCAGTATCCAGAGACGTAATATAATCTGGTGGTGAGGCATGGACTGGAAAGGGCCGGCTTGGTCTTCGATTGTTCGAAGATTGGTCCAAACCGGCGATGACAAAATCTTTCGACCATTGGGTAGACTACACAAGTAATCTCGCCATTTTTCCAGATCATCGCGCTTCTTGGAGGATACAAGAAATTCAGTGACTTCGATCAAACTTTGTAGTTGCGTGTCCCGTGAAAATTGGCTCAAGAGATCGTTAACAAAGTTGCTGTCTACGTCATGAACCGAGGCTTCAATTCGCTGTGTAACGAGCAAAGGAACCCAGGAACTGAGCGTAGGGTTTCTCTTGTGGGTTGCAATCAAGATATCCCTTGCCAGAAGAAGGGAATCTGAAGAGTTTCTTTCCACCAGGATCTCAAGCCACACGTCAGCGATCACCTCGTCCAAATCGTTATGTCCGTAAACACCGCATTGCCCAATCGCATCCCACATCTCTTGATATAGCGCGATTAGGGCGCCCGTGCCACTGCCTTCACCGACTTGATTCGGTAATGTTTTGATGATTGCAGCAAGTTCAGCTGACGGGACGAGCCCAAGCTCAAGCGCTCTAATGACAGTATCCCAAAGAAGTGGCGGTTCCGTTAGGTCGGTTTCACGAAAATATATGTCTTTGACCGCACTCAGATAATTATCCGCCCCTGGGATGTTCAACGATATGTCATTTAGGAAGACAACAGGTTCTTCCTCGCTAGGCTGCGATAACAAATGCTCGAATAGTAGGCGACTAAGGGCCGGGTCCCTTTGGGGATCAAGACCCAATTGCCATACTGCATCCTTGATTTCCGACACTGTGTAGCAATCTCGCAAGGAGTCTTCCAGTCTTCTTGTGCGGGAGCGATTTCCTGTCGGCGCACCCGAATCTTGCTGCTGATGAGACTGGCCGAAGGAGTCGCCGGGATCGATATTATCGCTGTAAAAAGGGAGGGGAGAAGCGGAGGACGAGGAAAGTCGATAAAAGTCAGAATCTGAACGCATGTATGTTAACCAAATCGTTCCGCTATTCAATCCCAAATGGAGTCTTACTCGGAGTCTCCGGCGTCGTTCTTCCCAATTGGCTATCGCTCCATTTCATATGTTCGCGGCCATTGCGCCCAAACAAGCAAGCAACATCATCCAAAGGGCCTGACCCAGCTATACCAGCAAAGGCCGTATTCCGCCGTTTGGCCAACCGTCTCCTCGCCTCCAATGGACCCGGCACTCGGCTCTCATAGCGTCGTTGACCGTTCGCAAATCGCCGGAACGTGGACGATAGAAGG
Source organism: Aspergillus persii (assembly GCA_002215965.1). NCBI lineage: Eukaryota > Fungi > Ascomycota > Eurotiomycetes > Eurotiales > Aspergillaceae > Aspergillus > Aspergillus persii. The sequence goes on from NGZO01000002.1 coordinate 817,758, forward strand.
TCTTCGCTGACCCATATATGGTCAATTAAAACATTGGAAGAAGGCTGTATAGTATGCCTATAGGCATATCTGCCGAAAGACATGAGGCACGAGGTGCATGTGGCAGCAATTGAGAGGTTCGAGCCTGTCAGAGTTGGATAATTAGCAAGACGCGGAAGTTCGACGTTGACTGGATGACTAAGCGCTAACCACGGGGGCCATAACGGCGGCTGTGTCTGCCTCAGGCATTTTAGTCTGTTAGGGCACCAAGGTACCAACAATCTAGTTGACACCTATGTGCTTTTATTTATGGTAATCTTTAGAAATTGGCAAGAACTTCTGACAGCTCTGTAGAGACAAATTCTTGTTTATTTGGTTCTATTATTGGGTCTTTTAAGTGAATAGTTTCTACAGATCACGCACTTTCTACTGAATCTCCAAGCGTCGGCAAGAAGAACAGTGGTATAGAACACAGTCGAACTTCAGGCAATTTAAAACCATTGTAGTCAAGAATATATATGTATGAAGCCAAAGTCAACATAAGAATAGATCTCCCAGACACGCCTCTTCATGCATTTTTTCCTGGTATCTTATGCGAATGTGATCCAACAATGCCCATAGAACGGAGCAACGGGGCAATGGTTGCAACAATTTGGAACAAAAAATAAAAATAAGATGATCATAAAGTGTTGTCATTATCATTCAAACGAAGCTCCTCTATGAAGCCTGTTCTCCCTCGTGAGGCTTTCTTCCAGTCACCACGTAGTAGTCTGTATAGCAATGGACGTCGCGGTTCTGGATACTCTTTCGAACATCAACGAGGAAGACTTCGATTTCGGGCTTCGACCAGCCCAAAAGGCTGAGTGGCTTGTATGACCAGCCCGATAAAGCTTCGAGCCAGTTCGTTTCACTCCAGGAACCTATAGTCTTGAGGTGCGGATCGGTCGGCCAGGTGTTCGTCGGGACTTTAGCGATTCGTTGTTCAACGTCGACGAAACCGACTTCTCGCATCCATCGTGCAATCCGATGGGCTACTCGGAATTGCCGCGGAGGGTCTGAGACCTGACCCGATCGGATATTCAGATCGCACCAGTCGTGCAGAGCGAATTCGCTGAACTTGTCGGGGTCCTCGGGCGGCATCGTTCCATCGTCGCATTTCGGCTTGGGGTCGAATTCGTGGCACTCAATGTAGCCACCCGGTTTAAGATGTTTCAGGGTCTTCCGTAGAAGATCCTTGTATGATGGCAATGCTCCCATCAGGTGTGACGTGTGGATGAAGTCGAAGTGCTCGGGGTCCCAGAGCCAGTCTTCCTCCGTGGCATCATCCACGAGAAAGTGAACATTTTCGGGAACTTCGGTTGGTTGAACAGGAGAAAGATCCGTACCAACTATCTGGGCATTTGGGAACTCGGTCGCTGTAGGTAGTACGCAGTGGGTGTCAGATTTTGCCTGATAGGTGGGTTGCAACAGGGGCAGAAGGCAACTCATACTCACCCATCTCAATGGGCCATATACCAGATCCAGTTCCTATGTCGAGTATTCGTTTGGGATACTGTATGGGTGCAAGAAAGAGTCGTCCGTGGTTGATCAGCTTTATCATATGATGCTGCATATCCATACGATCCAGCTCCTGTTCGTCGTTGGGATAAAGATAAGCTATGAACATGGGTTAGAAATTTCTCTCACAGCATCGGCATAAAGAGGTCCGACTTCGTATCACTTACATCCCTCGTGGTATTTGTGGTAGCGTCGTCCATTTTCCATAGGATAGTCGGTCACACTTGCAGTCAAAGACTGTGTGTCCCTATGATCAAGCCTTTAGTTCAAGCTCCGTCTCGACATACCGCTCGAGCGTCTCTCATGGGATATCCAGACTAGCTGGAAAGGAGAGCCCCCGAAACAATACTTACATGTCACGGCCCGATGCCTGGAACATTCTTCGTTAGCAGGGTTGCACGACAATAGAACGATGAGGATGGAGGAATGAGAAAGAGGACAGGGCCTGGTACACGAGGTCTGTGTTGGACAGGAGGTAACCATCCAAGATAGGAGGTGACAGGCCAGGGACTACATTTAGGACAACGGGACAGGGTAAAAGAGCACGCTTACAGCCGACTTCCCACCCATTGTTAGTAGGTAACTGATTAGGGAGACACTGGGACCTCCGAAGCGGATTTGAGTGGGGTGAATGAAAATAGTGATGGCGCAAATGACCGGACCCTCCTGCAAGCTGAAGATTTCCACCTGGAACAATAAAGTATTTTAAGACGAGGCCGGTCGAGGAGGAGGAGAAAAACTCAAATCAAATAAAAAATCCGGACAACCTGAAGGGTTCCAGTTCCCAAAGCCTAACGATGAAACGATATTTACAAATGATGCTGCACTCATTCAACGGGGGCCACGAAAAGTAAGGGAAGAAAAAGAAAAGAGGAATGACAGCACGGTGGAAATTAGGACTTCCTGTCATATGGAATTGGACACCAATATTAATATATTACTTAAAAAAAGTGCTCGGGAGGTTCATTTCCACCCTAGCCCGACAACCAGGCAGTGGCAGACAGCCAGACAGGGGGGGTAACCGAGATTGTGGGTTGGATGCATTGCATAGAAACAGGAACAGTCGGCTGTCTTTTTCTTTTTTTCCCTGAACCCGACAGGACGGATTAAGTTTGATTTTAGCAAAGGGTGGGATTATCCTAACCTGAAAGAGGTGAGGAAGGTGGAGAGAAAGACCGGGAGTGATAAATTAGGGGCCATTCTGATGAAGCACCGTGAAGGGAGGGGAGGGAAATGGACCGGAATGCTTGGGTGCAAGAGCACACTAAAACTGCGTAAATAAAAAGTACGCAGTGTATCCACAGAATTAAATTCCGACTCTTCTCCTTCAATTGTATGCAAAGAATAAACCGAGGGCGCGGTTCGGGCGGTGGAAACGCAATTGAAGGTTCTGACTTACGCACCAAAGGTTTTAAATGGGATTGCTAAGGATTCCATTGGCAGTCAAGACTAGTAAAAGAAGCACCCTGGCAATTAATTACACACGTCGAATACCAGCATCCTGGGACAGGCCCGGGTTGGTCCGTAGGCTTGGTTCTTCGACGGTTTGCGCGGCCCTCAAGTAGGATCGCTTCGTCATTGTTGGATGCAGGTATGGCACGATCGGATATCTTTGTTGCTCAGAGAAGGATACCTATTATTATTTCCTCGTTATGAACGCTTCTCAGTTTCAAAGGTAGATTCAACTCGTATAGAACCAAACTCCCTTATGGTAGCCTTGCCCACCCGGTACGCATACCATACTATAACTACAAGGAAGAAACTAGGTACTTACAGCACCTTACAGTTTACCAACAACTTCTGCGGGGAAATCAAAATGGCATTAAGTTTACCTGGAAGGATGCCCGTACTCGCTTTTCTCCGAATCTCCTGTCTGGCCGTCTGCATTCTGGCAGCTGAGACTAAAAAAGCACGGGCGTCCCGGAGTGCCGGGAGAGGCGTGGATGGGACTAGAATCCAAGCTAAAGACGGCACTAAAGACGATAGCTCACCACTTGCGCACAAGAGGAGGCAAGAAAATGCGAGGATGGAAAGAGGAGTTGGCGCCAGTTGTGTTCACTGTTCATTCCGATGACCCGTGTCTCGGGCGTTTGTCTTAAGGCTTCCAGCGAGTTGATTCTTCCCTTTTCCTTTTCCTTTTTTCCCTTCTTCTTCTGTACCTCGGTTTATTTAGAAATGGATAAATCAATAAATAAACTGATATTTCCCCGCTCATGAGTTTACATGAATACGTTACTCGTTACCACCGAGTATTGGGCTAATTAACTAATAGCTACCCAATCCCCAACAAACTAAGGTTAAGCGCACAATACCTAGGTAAGACCTCGGCCTGAGAAATACGAGAGTCGTACAATAGTTAATAGTTAGTTAATGGGTAAGAAATTAGATGATCTTCAACCGAAAACCGGGATCCAATGGCTGTTGGTGCCAGAATGCTGGAAATTCCCGGGCTGAACTCTGCGGACGACGCAATGCATGCATGCTGTGGCATGATCCGAGGGAGATAACTTAATAAATGGAATAATATACGAAGCAAACAAAGTCTACCTGCTTCCTCTGTCACTTCCCGGGGAGACACGCCGCCGCGACACACGATGCGGCACTTTCAACCCTTCGTCGACAAAAATTCTTCGGATGGAGTAATTAATCAGTAAACAACCCAAGGACGGAGATGCCGCTGTATCCAGTCTGTCGGATCCCTCGACCCACCCGCCGTGGACGGAATTTTCCTCCACCTCGTCCCACTCGGTCCCAATGAATGAGTTGTTGGAAGCCCCCTGGAAAATATCATGATTCCAAATTCGGTTCCAAACTTTGCTCGCGCTCACCAAGTTCACCTAGCAAAAACCTAGTTACAAGCAATGTTCGGCATTGTCTCTCCGGAGGTCATCCTTCTGTTCATGAATCCACGATGGAATCAGGGTCCCGTACCAAGTGCACCACGATAAACACATCATCTATTATTCACTAGCATCATGCATGGATCAGCGGCTCCTTCCTTTTTTTCGAAGTGATCGATTCCTGCCCGATAACGGCCGCTACCTACGCGTAAAGGGGATCCTTGTCTCAACTCTCAAGTCGTAAGACGGTCGCAAATTCTTACCTTAATATATTTGATTTTGCCCAGTACTCATAGTGTCCCTCGATCGTCGCCCCGCCAGCACCTCCGTAGGCTAGAAAGCACCGGCTTGAAGACACACAACAAGCAGCCATGCCCGGAGAAAGAGGATTTCGAGGGGGGCTGGGGAGGTGTTTACGCTGTTTGTCATTCAGGTGTCTCACCAAGCGGGTTCATTCCCCCTGCATACGCCACCGATTATTGACATGTTACCTCTCTGTGATTTTATATTCAAAGTATCCATTTAATCCGAATTTCATTTGGAGAGGTTTGTTTTCTTCTTTGCCAAATAAATCAGGAATTATTTTCATTTCGCTTGTTCTCTTGGTGTTGTGACAGACAAATATTCAATTATTCGCCCTGGGTACCCAACATCTACGGAGTAGCTAATAGCAGCTCTCCACTGGGGAAGGTTACAACTTTGATGGGGCCTATTCTCGTTCAGGGAAATTACATACCATCTAACCATATCCAGCTATCTAACATCTAGAGTAGAAGTGCTGCCGTGTGCCCTCCCTTACTGTACGCGATATGGATATGCTACTGAGTGTCGTTGCGCGTCGCGTCTTGAGCAGATCGTGTACAGTACACTAAGGTACCTAGGTAGGTAGGTATTTATGGGACGGCTCGAGTCATCGTACCGTAAACCCTTCCTAGGCATATAGACTGTTGGAGACCTGGTCCTCCCCACAACAGTTACCAAGTTCAATGACCTCTGAGCTTAATTAATTAACGGACACGGTTTTGTGGACCTTCAATGTCGAGAACCAGCTCTACCAAGGTACGCCTTTGAGTTGGCACGTTTAGATCCTCACTATGACAAATACCTGCACCAATACAAGGTCTCATTTCGCTGTAATAGTGTTTTCGGCCATTGCTCGGAAGCAAAACATGTGTCAAGCGTCAGCACAATTGGCTGAAACAGGAAAAGCTTTCCCCATAGATACGGAGTAGGGTCACTTTAACAATAGTCCTTTGGAAACAATCGACCAAATTGAAAATGCCAACTTCTACAGAGTAGCCTCACGGCTGATCCAGCACCCATACTCCGATTTGCCCTGATGCCGTCGATGGCGGGCGATCGGGGACCCCGATACTGATAGATGCATCTGAGCATCTGGGAAACCACTCAGGTGTGCTTTTACCGGGAGGAGGCCGCATGAAAGGTGGACACCTCGCAGAATTGGCGTCGTGGGTTTGCAATTTTTCAGCTTTCGGGGTTTGGAATTTCCCAGGGAGCCCCCATCCTCCGATGCCGTACAGTGAACTACGGTGTCTCCCTAGGCTCCTCCCTCTCAGAGAGGATTAGCGACTCTGGCTACTGCAGGATAAGGACATCTGGCATGTTTGCGGACGAGACAAGTCACCCCAACGGCCCAATCCCTGTTTTTGCTGGCTCTCCCCGTCGTCACCGGGCCGCGGCATCATCATCGCGTCCAGTCCATTTCATCCTCCCTGCACTGGCCACCCGAGGAACTGGGGCTACCTTCCGTCATGTTTTGAAGATTCCTTTCTGGCTTTGATTGGCTATGTGACGGCTGCAGAGTGCAGACTCGAGTTTTGATGGGACATTGAAGAAATAAAAAATAAACCAGAGAAAAAAGGACTGAGCCCCCCGCAACGAGATCGGGCTACTTGCATTTCTTCCAGTGACCTCCAGAACATTTGACTCATTATTGCTTATTTTCGTTAAATGAAAGCAGTTCTTCCGCATAAGCCTGCTTCACATTGATTCCTTGGCACAAGGACCCCGGTTGTCGCCAAAATACATAGAACATCAGTCTTCATCTATCAGCCAGCGTTGGTTGACGATGTGTGACTTCAACCGACATAGTAAGTATGGTTGTTCTCTATGAAGCGGTGTATTAGTAGTGGGGTAGAATAGCCAAATAGTGATTCTGGGAGGATTCCCTAGTGTTGGTATAAAGTGAAACGGTGCTGTTGGCGGTCCTAAGCGTAGAATTTTTAGCGAACAAGCCAAATCACGACCCCCCAGGGTTCTCCTCAGCACCGGCCATGCCGACCACAAATCGACCCCGAGTGTCATCTTCGGGTCAACTGCAGCAGTGATCTGAACCCCGTCTTTCCCTCTTGGTTTACGGTTACGAGAAGTGGCCACGGAGGACCAACTCGCCAAGATCTGCAAGCCTAGGCTTCGTACGCCTTCGACACTAACAGGTGTCTCTTCGGAGCCCAGGGAGTGGATCTCTGGCTCTCTGAATTCCGGTGACGAGAAATACTACGCGGTATTCGGGTGACCTGCGTGGTGATTTCCGCTGGAGCGCTGGCCAACACGGTTTAACACACCCCCGGGCATGGAATACAACCAGTGGTAAGTAATTTAACAACGCAACGATGACCACGTAGATACGTGCGCACACCTTAGAGGACGAAAGGGTGGCATATTCGGCAAATACACAGCTGGTCTGGCTTGATCGAATCACCCTAGATCGGTTCAGTCGAAACGATCCTGTCCTACGTCGCTTGTCAAATCCCAACCCTCCGGTCCTGGGGAGGCCGAAAGGGCAATACAGTCACGCAAGGCAAAGCCAAGTTTATCACAAGTGGGACCGCGACGAGCCACGCAGCCAACGTAGGCAAAGTACTGTACAGAGTACTCCGTACGGAGTAAGTCAAAGTGCAGTTAGCAGTTCCAGCGTCCGGGAGGGGGGGACGCACTAGACGCTCCCCCGGCGCAGATGCCACATGCACGCTGCACAGTCTAGCAAACCTGGCCTGTCCGTCCATCCAATGTCCTCCCCGGAGCCCGTATCGGCAGAAGTACATGCATTAGTAGCGAGCGGGTCAAGTCAGCAGCAGTGCCATCACCGCATGTGTCTCTCTGCCTGACCCCAAAACCCAAACAATGTTACATTGCAGACGGTCTTGGCCGATCTAGACGACTTCTAGTTGAATTCGGAGAGAGAGCCGCCCTATGAAGCCGCTTTGTTCAGAACAACCCCTCCCCTAGGTATCCCACCTGAGGAGTCCCGACTGATGCCTAACTTCTTTCCAATCCTTCGTCCTTCCTTCCCGCGCCTGCAGGCCCAGGGTACGCAAGGTGGCGAGAGCCACGGCCACGTACTGATTTCCGAATATTCTCTCCAGCTGTCAGTAGGTAGTGACAGATGTGACAGGTCACGTCCCGAGAGAATGGTAACCTCAACGCAGGCGAGAATTTGGGTATAGTGAAGAAGAGAAAGTAGAAAGTATTGTCGGCCCCGATTCGGGGCGTACTTATGCAGAATGGAGCCATGTTAAAAATAGGTTGATTAATTGGAGCATTCATTAGTATTCAAGAATCGAGCCCCTCTTCAAAGTACATGGTTTTTTCTCCTTCACTTTACCCCTCAATCATATGCTGATGACTTTTTTTTTGTTATTTTCGCCCCTCTTAACCTCGCCGGGCCACTTGGGCAAAGCCGGTTCTTACCCCTGTCACTTTTAGCGAGGATTACGATGTCGTCAAATAAGTGTAATTACCATGACTTAATTAGTACAGATTATCAATTACTACTAAGTGCTTGATCCGTGGTTTTTCTTGTTTCTAGACTGGTCATGATAGCGATAAAGGTTAGGTCTGGCAGGATATAGTAACAAAATATGTGATGTTGGACAAGTCAAATATATACAACCCTTACTACGTTTTTCTTCTTCAACTATAATTTCTGTCTCTTTTTTCTAATTCATTTTTTATTTTTTTCATTATACCAAAGTTTATTTTCGGCGTTTTCATTCTCAGTTGCCACCAAAAACGTGTCACTCAAAATTTGCTATGGCGCCAAAGCAGAAGTATTTCAGAAAGCCCAATTGCAGGTCTGGCCTTACTGAGTGGAATGAATACCACAGACAAGCTTTAGAGTAACCAGTTAGTTCCAAGTACGTAGATTGAGCCATTTGGTTATGATATGCTACTGCATTCTTTTAAGGATGTATCACTCCCTCACCTATAGCGTACACTCAAACTCTCAAAGAAGCGGGCTCGTAGACACATAGAAATTTAGGCGGTAAAATAGTAATGTGGCATGTGGCTTTACTTCTGATTAGAAGATATATACAGAGATAACACAACCATTCAGGAGCAGTAGCAGAACTTCCCATCTTGTAGCATTGGCTGCATGCCCCTTGCTACATGCAAGGTCTAATGGTACCCGACTTCGGGTTCCCCTAGGAAGGCACCGACCACTATTATAAGAGTACGGTGTGTAGATTAGGTAAAGTGATGACCAAAGTTGAGAGCTCGTCGATCCTCAAGATCGACAAGCGTTGGGAATCCAGGTTTTGTAATTTTCGTCTTATCATCTTGACATCGTCCCTACATGTTATTTCTTATCGACCGCCACTATTCGGCCAGGGTTTGTCGATTTTTCGGGCTCAAAGGGATCATACAGACTGATAAAGTATTACTGACTCTAGTCGATAAGTCTGAAATGGTGATAGGTGTGAACGCTGTCCAGCGCTGACCTATCCCAGTTATAAACTAGAATGAAAGAAAGCATCTTCGGAGATATTGGGAAAGCACAGACTGTTCCGGATTTCCAGTAGAAAACCTTATTTTCTACAAGAAGGCCAGATACATGTGACTTCCATGCCAGTCAGCTGCTCAGAACCAACTGTCTTGGTTAACTGCCTACTAGGAATACCCTGCGGTTTCTCGCCGAATCATTCGATCCGGCATAATTGTATATTAAATGGCATTCGCCAAGTCCTGCACTTGACACAACCGAATCTTGCCCCAGAAATTGTAACCTACATCCACACTTGCCAAGTGATATTGCCAAACATATTCTATTGTCATTTGGACAACTTGAGATGTATGATGATGATGCCCAGTCCATTTGCTCGGGATCCTGGCTGCCTCGGCTTGAATTCTACGCACTACAACTACCGAGCAAGAAAACCAAGGCAATCATACTTGTTCTGGAAGGTGCCTCCTTGTTGTCACACAGAATAATGCAAGGTTGGAGCACATACAGGAAAGAGGGAAAGAGAAGCCGCAGACGATAGAATATAGAAACATGGAAGTCAGACGCTTATATAAAGGTGGATGTCGTCGCTTCAAACTCAGGTTTTTCTTCTGTAGCAGAGACAAATACCCGACCAAAACATTCTTGACCAGCTCTTTCTTCTACGGACTTTCGTCGCAAGAAAACCATGAGGCCTCATTTCCTTGCAACAATCCTGGCTGGTGATCTGGATGCTCTCCAGTGTATGTGCTTTCTTGACAATAGTGCTCCCTAATTTCCGCAAGAGCTTTGTGTTAATGAGCATAGTTGCTCCCATTGGAGAGAATGAGCTTAGAAAGGGCGACTGCAAAGATATCACTTTCATCTTCGCTCGCGCTTCCATCGAGCCTGGCTACCTGGTAAACGAAATGATTGTGATCTTCCCGTAGTTTATACTCGGACATAACACTCCAATAGGGGGTCTCGAATGCAAAGCTCTGAGGCTTGCGAGAACCGGGAAAGTCGCCTGCCAAGGAGTTGCGCCTCGCTACACTGCGGACTTGACAGGCAATTTCCTCCCCAAGGGTACCACCCAGGCTGCAATTGACGAGGCCACTGAGCTTTTCCAACTGGCTGCGTCCAAGTGCCCGAACACCACGATTGTGGCTGGTGGATACAGGTAACTAGATCCCTATATTCTGACGTAAGCACTAAGATCTTCTTCTTAGTTGACAGTACATGAACAGCCAAGGATGTGCTGTCATGCACGGATCTATCTCCCATCTCTCAGACAGCATCAAGGACCAGATTAAGGGCGTGGTCCTCTTCGGCGACAACCGCTACAGGCAAGACAAACGGCCACATCCCCAACTTTGACACTGGGAAGACCAAGATTTACTGTGCTGTCGGTGACCTGATCTGCGAAGGCGTTATGATTATCACACCTGTGCACTTCGCCTATGTGGCTAATGTGCCCAGCGCTGTTACCTTCCTGCTGTCCAAGACTTGAGTTATTATGCTGAGATGGTTCGTCTGGTCAGGAAGTAGGATTCTGCTGCCAAATATATACCGTGACCAGAGGAGCAATTATATATACTAAAGATGGAATTGGTAGTTGTGGTTGGGAATAACGAGGTCCGGTAGCTAGTGAGATGAGAAATTGGACACTGCTTTATTAAAAGTAAAGACGTTTCAGTGTAATAGACTCTGGAGTCGGCATGTAAACGTAAAATAATAGACAAATTACATAACGGGGAATCGAATCGAAGCCAAACAACATGGGAGCAAAGGGGTGATTGTCTAATAGGCCTACATATAATCAACAGCATAATATTGTCATGTTTCATGCAGCTAGAACTAGAATTCGGTAAACCTACATGCAAAAGGTATAGTTAGATTATTATACGGAGTACTACGAAATCACCTTAATAAATACCCCTAGGACAATGAGAACTAAATTGAGATACTCGTACGACCTAAAACATCCAGTTCAGCATTCTGGTCGACGTTTGGATGCGAGCAACGCCCCGCTCGTGAACAAGCATGTGAGCGTGGCCGATTACCTGAAAGACTATATGCCAGGGACCCTCTAGTAGAGATATTAGATGTCGGTCATACCATGTGGTTTGCACTCAGGGTAAATGGTAAATAAAAACTAGATAGTAGAGTAGAGCCCAGATGGCTGGAGAGAAATGCTTGAGTAGGGTTGACTCACGAATGATCGTTCCGGTGCAGGTCATTTCATGCTTTACCTTGTGTTGCAACAGCATAAGTTGAATCTCTGCGATTTCCTTCGCGAAGGATACGTTTTGGGTGCCGACCTTTTTTTTCGCGTGGTGTTAGGTTTTACCTAGTCTGGGGATGTTATCGAACTGTGTGAATACCGGGACTAGAGAGAAATCGGCGATACACATCGGAGGGATTAAGAGATGTTGAATGGTAGATTTGTTGTCCATAATTTCTTGTGGTTGCGGTGTTATCCTTGATATGAGGACTTATGAAGTAAAAGGTTTTGGAACTGATTGTTCTCCTTTTTATTATATGTTGGGGCACTTATAGATGATGGGAGAGGGGTTCGGCAGCTGCACTATTTCATGGTGACGTTGGAGCATACAGCATGTCCACCAATCTGGGACTAACTAGAAGGGAAGTGGCTGGATTGAAAGTATTTCATTTGCCCTTGGTACTCCCAGAGTTCTATGTACATGTGACCCTAGAGAGCTTAATAGTAGTGTCTAGAAGCCAGCTTTAACCCTGGTAGTAGGTCTCATCGATTGTTCGCCCTCGTCTTTGTGAGGGCTCACTTCCGCGCATATAGATGTCCTCATATAAGATGTCCATTCGGGGCTCAGGCTCGGGCATGTTTTCAGCCTCGGTCTTAGCCTTGTTGATCTTCTGCCGCACGTCCTTGTCGATCGACTTAGCTTCCTCCTGTGTGAATACACCCCAATCGATCAATCTGTCCCTGAAATTGGTGAGGGGGTCGTTTGATCGCTGCTGCTGGAGTTCATCTCTACTCCGATAGGCGGTTCCCGGGTCAGACATCGAGTGTCCTGCGTAGCGATATGTGACGAATTCGTATACCAGAGGTCCATTTCCGTCTAGTACGAATTTCTTCCCGTGCTTGATGGCGGAAAGAACAGCAAGGACATCCATTCCATCGATCTGCAGGCCTGGGATGTAGTGGCCCCGCTTGTAGTAGTCGGTCATGGCGGAGGATCGCTCAGCAGACGTGCCCATGCCATACTTATTATCTGGGGCTTTGTTAGCATGCTAGGAAACGACCCGGAGATATGAGCCAGCTCACTTTCACAACCAAATATCACGGGCAAGTTCCATAGCTTGGCCATGTTAAATGCTTCGTGAACTTGTCCCTGGTTCGCGGCTCCATCGCCGTATAGATCAATAGTGAGGTTTTTCGTCTCGTTATACTGTTGAGCCAGGGCAATCCCGGCACCGACAGGGACATGAGCTCCCACAATTCCATTTCCACCGAAAAAGCCCTCGCAAAACATATGCATCGAGCCACCCTTTCCATACGAAATACCGCCTCGTCGCCCGAGGAGCTCCCCAAGGATGGACTCAACGGTCGCTCCACGCATTAACGTGTTTCCATGGGAGCGGTATGCCGTAATTAACTTGTCACTCCTAGTAATTGCATGTTCAATTCCCACGGCGACCGCCTCCTGACCTGTAGAGAGATGGCAAAATCCCCGGATTTTCTTTTCTTTGTAGAGGCTGTCAGCGGTTATCTCCATACGTCTGCAATACGTCAGCGTCGCGCCCAATTGAGTCCTCGGAAATGGTTGCCAGTTAACCTTATCATCGACATGTCGCGGAATAGTTGTCTAAGTTCATTTTTCGTAGTCTCGACATAGTATGGCGGCGGGTCAAAGTTGTATGTTGAGTAGCTTTCTTCAGAAATTGGAACCTTGAAGACCCGGTCGTCTTCCTATAGAAATCATTGTTGTTAATTCCAATTCAGAACAGTAGCGCTCGGTCATGTAGCCACTTACTGTAGGGATATCGTCTAGATTTGTGACACTCGCCATACAGCGACGTCCAGGACGGGGTAACGACAAGCGCAGCCCGGGCAGGGCTCCAGCTCGTCTCAAGGATCTTGAAAGCATGATTTTGCTCGCCCACTTCTCCCAAATTACGCAAATCAAAAAATGCAAGTGAACAGGACTAAGGTAGACTGAAGAAGATAGCAATGGTTGAAATTATGTAGCAGTCTAAGAGCAATGGGAGCTGCTGCATCGGGGCCTAGCATAACGTCGCTATGACGCAATGCGGGAATAGGCAGTCCACCGTAACAAGTCATGGGCATGTTTGCTTGTCGTATCCAACCTAAGTGTCTGTACACCGTACCCTAGGTGCATCGATGTGTCACCAGGAGCGACGAATCAAGATGGAAATACGTCATTCTGTGTTGTTTACACAGTACAGTAGTTCTAACTAGTCAGCTGGGTGCAGCCAATCTAAATATTTATGAGTTAGGTAGTTCTGGAGAGCAGTAAGCAAGACTCGCCCTGGCAACTCATGGGGCATAGAGTGAGTGTCTACAGAAATGCATTGCATATAGGCTTCCTGCGAGGCTAAGTTAGAGGGAAATGCTGTTTACTAGTAGTCTAGTAGAGTTCAACGTGGTAGCTAGGAGCCTCAGGCCGTAGTTGCCTATTCGGGGAATCTGCCCGGCGTTTCGGATAAGGTTGTTCCGTTCCGGTATGACGCATGTTTTGGAAGTCGCCGAGAGGCTCTGGGTTCAACCCGTTGCTGCATAGGTATACCGTCCAGAGTTTCCAGACCCTTGGGTTCGAGCTATTTTCATACTCGGCTCGGACTAATAGCCTTGAGGTCGGTCCCAAGTAGCGCGACCGTGGAAGCCATGCTTCGTACTGCTTGGTGAACGCTCATGCTCATCTATAGCGGTCGACACGCTCCGGCTCATCTTGATTCCGCCGCGCATGGACCTCACATCCATTGAGCAAAAAGATAGGACTTCATGCTGTTGAAAAGGCTCACTCGGCAACATGCGCCGTTCAAACCGTGCTCGCTCTGGAAAGAGCGGACACTCTCGCAGCCGCCAGCCCCGGCAACATGACGGGCCAGAAGATGATGAAATCCCTCAAGTGTATCGGGAGATGCTGGCAGAAGCAGAAGCGCGAGATGCTCAGGCACTGGCAGAAGATCGGCCAATTAAGCGGCGCAAAGTGCAGGAGCAGCCGGCCACAGTACATTCTTCTCAGGCTACAGACCGAGCAGTACAATCCCAACCGAGTGTCGACCAACAGCCCGATCGGCAGGTGCAGACTGTATATGACTCTTCCACATCCGACGATTCAGACATGGAATGGGAAGAAGTCGACCTTCATCAACCAGGGCCTGGCCCGGTTGACGTAGCTCCCGCTGCTGAAGACAGCGAGCCCATGGAAATTACGCTCAATACACATGAAGATAAAAAACGCAAGGTGGTGCCTAGGCGAAAGCCTATCACTGCCGCTGAGAGGAAATTAAGACTGGATGTCCACAAAGTCCATATACTCTGTCTTATGCGTCATGTTCAAATACGCAATCTGTGGTGCAATGATGAAGAGGTTCAGGTTTGTAATGTCCTCTACAATTGTTCTGGTTCTATGCATGTAGTGCTTACCAAGACCACCAGAAATTTCTCAAACAGATGCTGTCGAGAAATCTGATCTCTTTATTAAACCCACCAGAAGACAAGCCACAGCACATAAGATCTACTACTTTCATAGACGGGCTCAATCAGGCTAGTGATGTATTCCTCAAGAGATTCAGAGTGACACAATCGGGACTGAAACGTGCCCACTGGGCTGAAGACCCAGATTCCCTGAAGAAGCGAGCGGTATTATGCCCTTCTTTGGCTCCGATTATTTCCTTCTCTAACTACCCAGTAGGAGCAAATCATGGTGGACCCGGAAGTTATATTATCGAGGGAAGACTTTAAAAAGCAAACTAAGACACTGCAAGGGTCTCGCGATTTCGGGGTTCAGCTCTTTTGTGCTTTACTCCGTTCCGTGGCCGTGGAGGCAAGATTGGTCTGTTCATTGCAGCCGTTGCCGTTCTCCGGTACAACGAAGACTGCGACACCGACTAAGCCCAAACCGCAATATATTGTTATCTCATCAGACAACCCCGAATCGTCTACCGATGAACAGACTAAACCGCAGCGCTCACCAACTCCGCAGACCAGAACGCGCAGACTTGGTCGCCCACAGTTCACACCTTCTCGTCCCTCAAAGCCGATTGCTTCCAGTGAGTGCCCAGCTTCGAGGTCGTGAATGATGTATCTAATTCTCCAAGGCCCACGGTCAACCTTTAATCGACAGTCCTCATATCCTGTATTTTGGGTTGAAGCTTTCAATGAAGCGGTTCAAAAGTGGATTCCCGTCGACCCTCTAGTGACAAAATCGCTTGCCAAATCGTTCAAGTTCGAGCCTCCATCTAGTGACCCACTTAACTGTATGAGTTACGTCGTTGCTTTTGAAGAAGACGCTTCAGCGCGAGATGTTACCCGCCGTTATGCGAAGGCCTTCAATGCGAAAACTCGCAAATTGCGAGTAGAGTCGACGAAGGATGGGGAGAGATGGTGGCAGAGAGTGCTGGAATTCTACGAAAAACCATTCCTTGAAGATCGCGATGAAATCGAAATCAGTGAGCTGACGGCCAAAACTGCTGCGGAGCCTATGCCTCGGAATGTGTTGGATTTCAAGGATCACCCTATCTATGCTCTGGAGCGACATCTGCGTCGCAACGAAGTTGTATTCCCTAAGCGCGCCATTGGCCAAGTCAGCTTGGGTAAATCAGGATCAAAGCATGAGAAACTAGAACCTGTCTATCGACGTTCCGATGTCCATTCTCTCCGCAGTGCAGAGAAATGGTACCGACTGGGGAGAGATATTAAATTAGGGCAGCAACCCATGAAGCGCGTTCCAGCGAGAAGAGCCGCCGTGTTCGTTGATGACGAGGACTCTGAAACAGCCGCGGAAACCCCTCTTTACTCTTTTTCCCAAACGGAGCTGTATAAGCCACCGCCAGTCGTTCAGGGAAGGGTTCCAAAGAATGTTTATGGAAATTTAGACGTATATGTGGCAACAATGGTGCCGCCGGGGGGTGTTCATGTTATCCATCCCGACTCTGCGCTGGCCGCCAAAATTCTCGGCATTGACTATGCAGATGCGGTTACGGGTTTTGACTTCAAAGGTCGACACGGAACCGCGGTGTTTCGAGGTGTTGTCATTGCCACTGAATATCGTGAAGCATTAGAGGAAGTTATACGAGGACTGGAGGACGAGAAGATGCAGGCTCAATTGGAACAAAAGTCCGCCGAATCTCTCCGACTATGGAAGCACTTCTTACTCAAGTTGCGCATCTCGGAAAGAGTGAAAGGCTATGCCGTCGAGGGCGAGGACGAACCTGAAACAAGCGTGGAAATGGGTGATGATGATTTCGCGGATGCGGAAGATCACGGGGGCGGATTTATACCGGAGCCAGACCAAGAAGTTGCATCGCCTTCCGCAGAGGTGAATACCAAAGAACATGCTACACAAGACACGACAGTGGAGCACATTTCGGCGTCCCAATCAGGCGTAGACGACACATTCGGTGGAGGGTTTGTGCCCGAGGACGATCAAGGCACTGCAACCGCGCTGTCTCAACCAGAAACAAAGCCCAATCACTTAAGCCGGAATACAGCAGAACGCTCGCGCTATACTCTTGTTGTGTTACCAAACGATGCAACAGAAAAATCGAGCAATGTGGAAGTTGCTGACACTAATTTTCTCTCATCTCCCGAGGTATACGAGCCCAGTCTCAGTACAGACGCGAATCCTTCGCAAAATATTCAGGCGGAGCGAGTGTCATTTGAAGCGCCCGTGACGGTAGAATCTACACCTGGAGCAGGTTCCAAATCTTACAGTATAGAGGCTCACTCAGGGGCGCCCTCGCAGTCACGGATTCCATCTCTAGAGGCCCCCGAGAACGACACAGAGAGCAATGATGAAGGATCGTTGCTTTCCCAAGATCCCGAGGATGAAGATGCTATCCCGGAGTGGCTGATGTCAGATTGACCTTCTGACCATTTCGGCTGCGCGTATTTGTGTATGTAAATGTGGTTAAGGCACTAGTTGGTCCAAGGAAAAGAAAATAAAGTAAAAGAAGGTTTTGTAGATTTGGATTTGACTCCTTGAAATTCAGGCAGCAGGGCTAACCGAATGGGTTAAATGGTGTCTCGACGCGTTGACGCGCCTTTGCCTAACCCAGGCATCAGTAAGCAGCAACGGACACTCCGTCTTTCCACCACCATCTTTAGCCACACTTGCGAATCTTATGGCTTCTTACGAGCTTACATACGGTCATCTTGAACTTGAACTGCGATGAGGCCAGGGAACAGAGCCGCTGCAACTTCCAGACCCAACCCGGAGCGATTCCGAATCTCAGACAAGCATGCGACAGGACAGCCCTCAACGGTGTCGGATAAATCGAAAAGAACCAGCCTTCTCTCCCGGAGAAGTAGTAATGGAACCCCGGCGTCATCTAACTCGACATTTCGATCGTTCAAAAGGGATACGGGGACCAGCGAACAGAATCAACCTACCCTCACCCAAATTGACTTCGTGACTCCCGTGTCACAGAATGTCCCATCCAGCGACGATCTCGACTATATCGAGGACCATGGGCAACGAAGCCTTCCGCGGAAGACTCACGAGGTGATTGAGATAGACGATGACTCTGAGGATGATGCCGATTATAGACCCTCGAATTCAGAGAAGCGACGCAACGTTAGATTTGAAACGGATGGCGAGAAGAGCAATAAGAAGCGGAGGCAGAGCGGTCGCGACTCTGACCGGAGCCGAAGAAAAAGTGACGATAGCCTCAAGGGAAAGAAGAAGGGCGGGAAGACACAGTCGAAAGAACGACACAAGACTCTGACCCAGATGGATTATGTACGGCGTTATGTGAAAATCGAACCGGACGACGAGATCGAATACACATACCAAACGCCCAAGAAGGTGGACCAGCAGAAATCCAACAGGAAGCACACACCGGTTACGGAACCAGCATCGCATTGCCTGGATCACGAGCAGAAACCTTCAAGCGACCAGAAGCGAAGAAAGCTAAACACAAACCCGGCATTAGGTGAAGAGTCGGAGCCCGCAGGTCACCAGAAGGCAGAAGCATCGTCAGAACAACCAGTCACTCCGCAGAAACCACGGAGGACTGAAATCCCATCTTCACAGTCGCCCGAGAGTCCCGGGCTTGCTGTAATATCCTCTTCGCAATTTCGCAGTGCAACTCGCTCTCCGTTAAAACAGGCACTTTCATTAGCTGCGGAGATGTCTAGAAAGAGGGAATCACCGAAGCAAGAGGATAATGGAGAGGGGAAAGCCCTTAATGCAGAACGGAATCCTTCACCCTTCAACGATACGCCGCCACCCATGCCGGACTCCCCTCTATCACAGAAACACGCTATACCTGACAGGTCGACTATTAATGTTTATGATACACAGCCCAACCCTATAAACGAAGGATCTCTCTGGAGAAATGATCTTGAACCTAATGAGGCTAATAAGCCTCCTCTCACCACTCAGCGGACGGTGGTATATGAAACAGATGCCGAAAGCGATGATGGCGATTTACAAGACACTTTGTCAAGCCCCCTCGGGTCTCCCACAAAACGGCAGTCAGTTGAACTTGGGTATAATGATAACAAGGATGACGACGACCTAGAAAATGACGACTCACAATATCTTCCGCCCCCTCCGGTTCCACCTTTCGGGCAGGAAACTGAGTCGGGTCTATTGAATTCGGAAAACGATCTCCCGTCCGATGCATCAGTCTATTATCAAAGGGTACAGCCAGCAACCCAATTTCCGCTCGAGCCAATACCTACTTTGAACACCCAAAAACTGGCTGGGCTTTTCCCGAGTGAATCTAGTCATCAACACACGCCTGTGAAACAGCCCCAGGTACCTTCGGATCCTAGTAATTACATACTTTCAACGCAGACACAGACGCAAACCCAGACCCAGACCCAGACCCAGACCCAGACCCAGACGCCGACACAACCACAGACGCAGTCTCAAGACGTGGATAGAACACCGACCGAGATCGTCCCCGAATCCTCTCCTATTGCACGACCGGAAGATGATACTGGGCCCAACAAGGCAGTTCGCCTCAAATCCAGACTACAGGATTCAGTGGTGCAAGTCGAATCCTCGCAACCCGCCGATAAGCTCCCCAAACGGAAAAGTCGAGAGCAGAATTCATACCAGGCAGGTATGTTGAGCCAAGGTCAAATCCTCACATCCAGCGTGATGGAGAGCGTGCCTATGCCAGGGTTCTGGCTGGGCAGTCAAGACAGCGTGGGAGAGCCTTACGAGATGTCGAATACATAATGATACATCCACTAAATCTTATGAATGACTATATACCAAGACATAGATAATGATACCACCTGCATGAAATAACTATACAATGCGCAAAAGCGTAGATCGGCGGGGCTTCGGGCCGTCGTAGCCCCGGGAACGGGAAGCGGAGAATCCAAGCAACGCTGACCCTCCGTCATTCTTCACTTCCGTCCCCTGCTTCGTTGCATTGAATTGAATCACCCTCTGCCCGATCACAACGTCATACTTCCCCAGCCATGGATATAGCATATGACCACATCCAGGAGGAGATCTTCACCTCCAACGAACCCACCAAGAAAGACGACTCCTCCAAGGACGACTCGACCAAGACCGACCGGCCCAATGTCGACCTGAACACCGAGCTGCAGGAAACATTCCGCGCATTCTCCGCCAGCCCGTGGGGTGCCCGCATCGGAGGATTATGGGACAACGTCCGCAAACAGGGCGAGAGCTACTACGAAGGCGCTCGCCAGGAGTATGCCGCCGCCAGCGAAGAGGCCGTCAAGGGCTTCTCGGACCTGCGGGAGACTATCGTCGGACGGACGCGGGGTCTCTCCCTGAGCACGCCGTTCAGTGCAGGAGGCGCTGAGAAGACGACGGATGAAGCTTCTACGCCGACTGCGTCCCGCGCGGGAGAGGGCGATAGCGGAGGAGGAGAGAGCAGCGAGAAGGGCGCCGGCGCTGGCACGGACGCCAACTCCAGCGAGGGCTTCCTATCTCGCTTCAAGGCCGAGGCGGGCAGGCGACTGAAGGAGCTCGAGAAGGCGGAGGAAGCAGCCGACGAGGCGATCTTGCGGTTTGGACAGAATATCGGCCAGAAGCTACGGGATGCAGTCAGCATTGTGCCGCCTGGTACGGATCCCAGCAAGATCCTGTTCGAGAGCAAGGACTCGGAGGGCAAGCGGGTTATCCATGCTACGCGATTTGAGGCTCAGCTGCATGTCATCCACTCCAACTTGGACAACTTCACCAAGGACCCGGTTAGTGATGAGTGGCCTGCTTTCCAGAAGGAGTTCAATGTGGACAACAAGACTAGCGACATTGCAGCCGACCTTCAAAAGTACCCTGAGTTGCGGGCTGCGATGGAGAAGCTTGTCCCTGAGCAGGTGGAGTATGCGACGTTTTGGTCCCGTTATTACTTCCTTCGTCTAGTGATTGAGACCGAGGAGCAGAAGCGCAAGGAACTCCTCAAGGGTATGTCTTTCCACTCTTTCCCCCCTTACTTTCGGCCATGCCTGACTGTAGTTTCTATAGGTGCCAATGTGGATGAGGAGGAGGAGGTCGCCTGGGATGATGACTCCGATGACGATACCGACTCTCCTTCTACGCCCCAAGACAAGTCCACCAAGACCAACGAAGCTCAAAGCTCGACTCCCGCCGCCGACAAGAAAAATCTCCTGAAACCCAACGAGCCCCGCCGCTCCAACGACCAGCACTCCCAAGCAGACAGCGAATCCAGCTACGACGTCGTCAGTGGTGCGACCAGCCGAACTCCCGCTAGCCCCAAGGATAAGGCCAAGGACGATGACAGCGACGAAGACTGGGAGTAAATGGTTAGACTTACATGCAACGTATAGATCACATGATCGATCTACCCAGGGCTTCTGTGAATAAGTGCCATGTGGGCGATTCCCTTTGACCGCTGGCTGGTCCGAGAGAAGATTCAACTGGACAGGAACAACAGTATATGGAGTGGTGTTCTAAGGCGCTAAACATGCTCTTGTCTTGGCTTCTGTTTTGTGGCGTTGTAGGAACTCTCTTCTTTTTTTGATATTAGTTTTCTAGCGGTTGAATTATTTGTTCGCTCATCGATATCAAGTAATTGCTTATATGTGGTCCTGCTTGACATTCACTTGATTTTTAAATTGAACCTAATTTACAATCATGAACATAATCTTAAATAAAGAAAAGATTTTCTAATGGTATCACTAATTCGCAGTCGCATATATCTACAAATTCGACCGGTTTCTTCTATTGATATGCATGACTTCATTCATAACACGTCCATGATCAGCAATGCCTCATTCAAGCAAGCCAGGCCAGCAGCAGGCAATCATTGACCCTCCGACTCGTCCGCATGAACCGACGAACTACGCAGCGTACTCGACTGACGCACTTCAGCCCGCGCCGGCGTGGACCGTCTGGACCGCAGCGGCGTCTCCGGGGTATTCTCCCTCGAGCGAAGATGGAACCCTCGCATCCGGTCACTGGGCGAGTAGGGATAATCGTCGCGCGGGTATCCCGCAGGCGTTCCGTCCGGGGCCCATGTGTACTGATAGTCCTCGCCGCGTCGTTTGAGGGGGCTTTCGTCGTACGGATCCCAGCCGACTCTGCGACGGGCGTCGGCGCGAAGACGCTGGCGGTGTTGTTCGTCGCCGCCGGCGCCGGTGGTAGCGGATTCTTCGAGGAAGAAGTTCAGCAGCTCGTCGCTGATGGAGAGGTGGGATTGTTGCTGGAACTGTTGGAGGGACATAAGCCGGAGGAGGGTCTCGAGGAGGGAGAGCGAGGTGCGGATGTTTTTGAAATGGGGGTTGGAGACGGTGGCGGTAGCAATGTTTTGGGAAGAGGATGAAGGCCGCGAGATGCCCTGGCGGTGGCTAGAGGGGGTTGATTTGCCGCTACCAGGGTCGAGAGAGAGCTTGGCCATCATCTCGGGGTCGAGGGTCGATGACTCTTTGGCGGGTGTCTTGGGGGCCTCGTCATCGGACTCATCATCTGATGACTCGTCTTCGTTGTAGACTTCAAAGGCAATCCATTCGGGGTCGAGATCCTTGGGGAGCCGCCATTCATCGGGTATGGAAGTTTCGTGGAAGCTGGCATTCATGGAAGGGGTACTTGCGCCGTTGAGTTGGGCGTCTAGCTGGGCCTGATCCTCATCGGCTTCTTCTGTATCGGAATCCTCGGGGGCAAAGCTGTAGGCGGACTCTTCTCGTTCGACCATCCGTCGGGGAGGAATGGCATTGACGTCTCGTTTCAAAAGCAACACGGGGTTGTTGGTTTCCCCTTCCGTGCTGATATTCAATATCTTGCCGGTGTCGGCGTAGAAGATCTTAGAAATTTGGTGTATGGGAAGTATTTCACGAATTCCGGCAGATTTGACGTCTTCGTAAGCGCCCGGACGAGGCTCATCATCATCGAACGTATGCACTCGCCCGTCGTCCAAATCTTCGATGATGAGCAGTTGATAGGCAAATTCATCCACTCTTGCATCCGCGGGGTATAGTTGACGTTTCTGTGCAGCCTGCGGATTTGTCGCCAAATCCATAGGTACTCGTCGAAGTTTTAGGCGGGCTTTATGCATGACCTCCTTCCAAGTCGTCTCGCGGATCCCCTCTTCATCATGGGGTCGAAGGTGACTCGCATAAAGCATATATATCGACAGAGTGAAAGTGGGGCCGATCTGGACTGCCTGGGAAGGGGACATTGAATACTGCGTGTCACCAGCAGTAAGGAAGGTGCTGGCTTGCAATAACCTGGACGGCGAAATGGATGATGGTAGATTCGTTGATAGCTTGGCCCCGGAGGTCGTGATAGCCAGATTCATTAAGGGTACTGCATCCTCTATCCGTATCAACAGCTTCCTGATATCCTTGATAATGAGTTTTATCTCCGCATCGTTTTGAGTGCGGCTGGCATCCGACTTTCCTTTCCGGAATTGCTCTTCAGACGCAGCCGCATTCGCCAGTCGTTGGCCAAGAGCTTGAATGTCCCATCGTAGAGCTTTGGTAAGTGACACTGCAGATTCTAAAGATGTATTGCCTCGCGCAGCACTGGTAGAAGTCAGGACACTCTATTCTGGCCATATCATTGTAGATTACTTACATCAGCTCGATCATGTCGATGGCGGGGGAGATAACCTATCATTCGGTTAGTACATCGTCAAAGTTGACCTGCACACATCTAAGCGCAAGTATGATGCGACCTACTTGGATCTTGCTCTCAAGCCGCTGCTGCAGCGTAAGTAACTCCTCCTTTTCCTCGCTGTGTTCCACATTCTACTCAGTATAGCTTAAGTCAGCCGTGCCTGATCCAGCTTCGAACAGGACGTACAAAAAGGGGCTACCCACTTTCAGCAAACGGCCAGATTGACTAATAGCGTATTTTGCGGTGATAGCAATCCCCGAGCTAAAGACAATGGAGGTTCAGCCTAAGATCTTGGCTTCCCATAGGTGCTGGAATGTGTGGATTTACCGGATGGCATAATTCATTGCCTGCTGGGTGAGCTATACTGGGCATCAGTGACATCATTCTTTGACGATTGGGAGACAAGATCCATACTCGGGTTAGAAAGGCGTCCATTTTGCCACTGTGAGCAAGACCAGGACTTTTGGGCAGCAAGAGAAGACGAGCGTCCAAATGCGCTGAAACAGTGCGGTGCCTGGTTTCTTATCGATAGCGTGCCACCCACCGTGGCTGGCCAGCGCACAAGAAGCCCATGTGCAGGAGATTGGGGAATTGAGGTCGCCAACGGTCAAGAGACAAGGGGTAGCGAGTTGATCTGTTCCCACCGGCCTAGTAGACGAAGGGCAGACAGAAAGCGATGCTGCATGGAAACAAACAGTGCAAAAAGGAGGCCTGACGCGCGAGACGCCACAGGCGCCCAAGGCGGGGAAGGGCTGAGTCAGCAGTGCAAAATCAGGCGCAAAGAAATCGCGCCCCTCCTCCGTCTTCCAAGGCTTGTTCTTGGTTTCCCTCCTCCCCTTCCTTTCTTTTCTTTGAACCTCGTCCCTCGTTGGTTGTCTTTTTTTGTCTGCGTGTTTCCGTGTTTTACAGTCAACATGGCCGACCAGACTCCTGACTCGTGGGAGGATGAACTCTCCAGACAAACCGAGGGCGTCAACTTGAACCAGAACGCACAATATCGCCCTCAGGCTCAAGCGCCTTCCTTCCACCCCGGAGCCAGTACCTTCCAGCCTGGCGCTGCTTCTTTCCAGCCTGGCGCCGCTTCCTTTGTTCCTGGCCAGGCCTTCGGCGGATATGGCGGTTTCCCCCAGTACGGCCAGCAGTACGGTCAACAAGCCTACGGAGGATACCAGCAGCAGCCCTATGGCCAATACGGTGCCTACGGTCAGCAGCCCGGTGCCTACCAAAAATACCCCGGTTTCAATCAACAACAGCCTCCCCAGGCTGCCCCTCAGCAGCCCATGGCCCCGGTGAACACTCAACCTGCCCAACCCGCTCCCAAGCCCGCCGCCCCCGCCGCCGCTCCTCCCAAGGCCAAGGTCCTGTCGATCGGCGGCGCCAGCAACTCCCCTGCTGCCCCCAAAACGAAAGTCCTTTCGATCGGTACTCCCTCCCCTGCTCCTTCTTCGAACACTCCTCCCTCCTCGGGAGCCGCTACTCCTGGCGACTCTAAGGGCGCCGAGGCTGCTACTGCCGCCAACAAGGTGACTGCCAGCAAGGCGATCGATAAAACCGAGAAGAAGGCGGAACAAAAGGCTACCGCCAGCGGCAAGTCGTCCCCCACTCCTTCGGGCCGCTCTAGCCCTGGCCGGTCGAGCCCGTCGCGAGGTGAGGTTGCCAAGGCTGCCCGTGATGCCAATGCCGTCGCAATGGAGCAACAAGCGGACGTGGATGAGTCGACGCTGAAGGAAATTTATGGTGAGAAGAAGGAGCATGTGAACATTGTGTTCATTGGACACGTCGACGCCGGAAAGTCCACTCTGGGTGGATCCATCCTCTACGTCACCGGTATGGTGGACGAGCGAACCCTGGAGAAATATAAGAGGGATGCTAAGGAAGCCGGCCGTGAGACTTGGTATCTGTCCTGGGCCCTCGATCTTACCAATGAGGAACGCTCCAAGGGAAAGACCGTCGAGGTTGGTCGTGCTCACTTCAAGGTCGATGTGCCGTCCCCTGAAGGAACCATTGAGCGTCACTTCTCTATCCTGGATGCCCCTGGACACAAATCTTATGTCCACCACATGATTGGTGGTGCCTCGCAGGCCGATGTGGGTGTGCTCGTTATCTCGGCCCGTAAGGGTGAGTACGAGACGGGATTCGAGAAGGGTGGTCAGACCCGTGAGCACGCTTTGCTTGCGCGAAACACGGGTGTTCAAAAGTTGGTCGTTGCCGTTAACAAGATGGATGACCCTACTGTCGAGTGGAGCAAGGCCCGATTCGATGAGTGCACAATCAAGGTGTCTAAATTCCTTGAGGCCCTCGGCTACAAGAAGACCGATCTTACCTTCATGCCCATCTCCGCCCAGCGAACCATCGGTATCAAGGACCGTGTTTCGAAGGAACTCGCACCCTGGTATGATGGCCCCTCGCTCATTGAATACCTCACGGACATGAAGATGCCTGAGCGTAAGATCAACGCACCTTTCATGATGCCGATCACGGCGAAATACCGTGATATGGGTACGATGGTTGAAGGTCGTATCGAGTCTGGTGTTATCAAGAAGAACGCCACCTGCATTATGATGCCCAACCGCTCAGAAATCCAGATTGCTGCCCTTTACGGCGAAACCGAGGATGAGATTTCTACCGCTACCTGCGGTGACCAAGTGCGTATGCGTCTCCGTGGCGTCGAAGAAGAAGATATTCTTCCTGGGTTCGTGCTGTGTTCGCCCAAGCGTCTGGTACACACTGTGTCAAGCTTCGAAGCCAAGATCCGAATTCTTGACCTGAAGAGTATCCTCACTGCCGGTTACAACTGCGTCATGCACGTGCACTCCGCCGTCGAAGAGGTTACCTTCGGAGCTCTCCTGCACAAGTGTGAACCCGGTACTGGCCGTAAGAGCAAGCGCCCCCCTCCTTTCGCCAGCAAGGGCCAGACCATCATTGCCCGTCTCGATATCACCAGCACTGCGGGCGCCGTGTGTGTTGAGCGTTTCGAGGACTACAACCAGATGGGACGATTTACTCTGCGTGACCAGGTAAGCCTACTGCTAGACTGTTTTGCTGCATTGTTACGATTCTAACTCATGATTACTAGGGACAAACCGTTGCCATCGGCATGATCACCAAGCTCATCATGAACAACGAGTAAATGCGCATGATTTAGAAAGCCTTGGGTATTTTTGATACAATGAGACTCCATCTTGCGGAGAGTTCACGTTGTGACTGTGGACAGGAAGGGATGGGTGGGCAGAGGCTGGGTAATGATATCTCAGGACTACCCTGCCTTGGTTGACGATGATGAATTCTCTTTGCTCTTTTGCTATTTTTCTTTTCTTTTCTTATAGATATCAGTCCTTGCTTTCATTTGGAAATTTCAAAAGTGATTGGTTTCTCACACCCAAGCCACATAACTCAGGATCAACAAATAAGTAAATAGGTATCCATACATGCCGAGTTGACTGTCTATACCGAAACCTTCAAATGCAGTCTAGACCTACTTTTTTTTAGCCCCTGCAGGACAGGAAAAATGGAAAGAAAAAACGAAGTACCCAGAAAAGAGAGCAAAATCACCGCTTCTTCTTCCCCACCACCTTTGTAAACCCATCTTCATCAACCTCCGGCTCAACCTTTTCCCTCGGCGCACTCACCAACGCCGGCGCATCTCCCATATCCTCATCCTCCTCCCCATCGTCGTCCTCATCATCACTCCCTTGATCCTCCCCCCTTCTAAACCCCTCCAGGGCACTGTTCCCCCCCTTCGTCGCCAGCTTGCGCTGCCACGTCTCCCACATCTCCTGGATGGCGCCGAACTCGCCGCGCTCCGTCTGCTCCTTCATCTGCATGATCTGCGCCGCGACAGGCGCCGCGCTCTCGTCGTCCACCACCACGTCGAACTCGTCGTTCATCACCTGCCCCAGCACATCCTCCAGGTCCTCGGCGTCCGTCTCCGGTCGGTCCGCAAGCATCTCGGAGATCGCGCCGCATAGCCAGTCGCGCTTGTCGGCTGACGTTGGGCCGCCCCAGTTCGATTGCACGGCGAGGTTCATGGCCGGCCACGAGTTGATGGCTAGTGTGATGCCCATGTCGAGGTAGGCGGATGCTTGGGTGGGCTGTTGGTCTTGTTGTTGTTGGTCAGACATTTTGAGTGGGGTTGCTGTGGAAGGAGGTTTATAGGTAGGTAGGTAGGTATGTAAGGTAGTGATGGGTTTCTCGACTGCTTTGGTGTGTTGGGTGGTTGGTGGGGTAGATTCTTTAGAAATCGATCGGAGGTTTGGTCTTTTTGTGTGCGCAAGGTCGTGTAAAAGTCCTGGGGTAATTGGCTGGTTATGCGGAGCACTCGTGGAAAGGAAGTTTGTTTCCAGTAAGGACAAGGAACTGGACCAATTGTGAAGAAGAAAATGCGCAGACCTTGGAGGTGGATTGATTTGATTGAATTTTTTTTTCGATGCTCGGAGATGGAGTGGTTATCAGGCAGAGATTAGATATGATAAGGATGGTCATGTGATCTGTCTTGGAGATGGCAGGACAAGGAAATGGATTAAGATTAATTCTCTGGGACTCTTTCTGATATGATTACAATTTTTGTTTTCTTTCGTTTTGAGATGTCTTAACTGTCATATAGATAGTAGCTCAAAAATGCTTGTTCTAGTCTCCAGCAGTTTAAATCAAACTGCAGCAAGGAAATGCCATATCATTCAAATGCTTCATTTATGTGAAAACAAGACCCAAAAACGCCTGGTATATCCAATCTTGTGCACGCCACACAAGAACCACCTTATATACAGACTGAAACGAGAGGAGGGAAAATGTGGTATTGTAGCAAGAAAGGAAACACCGTGAACGCCGCTTACAATGATCCCGAAAGAAAAGCAACGGTCGTAGATTACAAAACATAGCTCAACAATTCTTGGGCTCTAATGGCTGTGGCAATGTGCCATGGCATCGTGCTGTGTTTTACAGCACAAGTCCCCCTAGCATGAGCCAGGGTGGCCAGATCACGATAAGTCCCCAGTGTTTCGCGAAGAAGTGATTCATAAGCTGAAGGATGTCGTTGTGTATACATGAGGTTCACCGTCAGCGTATACAAGCCGTCGCCATCGGTGGCGCCCTTGCGACGCAGTAGATACCCACTGGTCAAGGCAGGGCGGTACTCTGTTAGGTGGGGGGAACTGTTTAGTCGATGAGATAGTATGACCCCCCAAGACTCGTCGCAGATATCGGTGAGCAAAGACTCCGATTCAGCTTCTAGCGTGGATTCCGTAGGCGTAGGGGCGTTGGCGCCGCTCGGGGGAGTGGGAGCATTTGCTGCTTGATCAGGAGAGAGGACACTAGGATTTGGTGTAGCGACAGGTGTGGCGGTTGTTTGCGCACTGAAAACGCTCATGGGAATTGGGAGAAATGGAGGCTCAAGGTAGAGATCGGGTGCGGTGGTCACGTTCAGAACCGTCAACTCCGCAGGAATTGTGCCCGTCTTGTTGTACTGCTCAACAAAGTTTGACCATGCTATAACATTGTCAGCCATGCCAAAAAACCGAGAGTTGCATTCGTGGGGTATCTTACCGTCAATCTCGTCCTGGTCCACCGGTCCGGTGTATACGATCATGAGTCTCCATCGTGCCGAAATGCGATCCATAATTTCTTTTGTCGCTGCCCAGATCTCGGCTCGTATATCTTGAACGTTTCTAGACGCATGCCCGCCCCGAAAGCGTAAGTTATACGACATAGTTCGCTGGAGAGATCCAGTATTGTCGGACCAGGCCACGCTGATCCAACGTTGATCTTGGCTCCTGGACCATGCAACGTGTAGACATTTGCCCTCCTGAAGAGGCGACGGTTTTTCCGACGAGAGCCTGAAGTTGAGACTCCTTGGAAGGGGTTCGGCTAGAAGCAACGGAGGTGCACAGTTTACAAGATTAGGTTGAGTACTCTGCGGCGGACATCGGCTGTATACTTCCAGAGCCAAACTCAAATACTCAACTTGCGGAGGAACGACCAAGGACTCGGCACACACAACAAAATCCATGGGAATAATCTGTAGCACCACTTCGTTGAGTAGACGAGCTTGCTGGCTCTCGAGATCAGCCGCATATTTCTGGAATAGACTCCAGAAAGCAGAGCACAGGTCCACCATCGCAGCAGCATGGGTGAATGGGTTTATCATATAAATAACAATATTGTCCTTGCTGGGTGGAACTTTTCGAAGAGCAACCCCTGTACTTTATTAGTGCGCTGCTCCGTAAGCAGAGAAGGTCCAAGCGATGACTTACCCAACGCTTCACAAATCACTTTCAAAGATTGCATCGCGGAGCGGTAATCCGATGATTCCATATTCCATAACCCTGGTGACTGCTCCGATCCATTGGATTTGTCCCCTCGCGCATGCTCACCGAGGTTACAGCTCGAATAAAGCAAACCGATTCGCTCTAAAAATGCATCGGCTGCTTCTGTCGTGCTTTCCGGACAGATGCAATAGGCCGCAATATCCTTGGGGCCAGAGGCGGGTTCTAGACCAAATGTTTCCCAGAACGAGACTGCAGGCGGCAATGTTTCCAAGTATTCCTTGCCGCGGCGTATACGCACATGGGGTGGAGATAGCTTTGATATTGAGCCTTTCCCTGTCTCCTTACGTTGCAAGCCCTGGCGAGAAGTGGCATTATTGGCCGGCGGAGACAAATCATTATCTTGCAAAGAAATCAAACCATTCAAATCAAGCCTTTCCATACCATCCAGAAACTCGGTGTCTTCAAGGAATGTCCGTATCGAATATGCCCCGTCACGGATGTCGCAAATTCCGACGCGTCCATCAAGTTTATGGTCTAACGACGATTGCGTAACTTGGTCAGCGAGTATTTGAGCCACCTGGACTTGTAGATCCTTGCGAGTGAGCACAGGGAAAACTTGATTCTCAGGGAACGAGAAATAGCCCGTCATTGACCAATCGGAGAATGTGGACAAGAAGTTTCCGATGAAGATCGACTGGCTGGCTTGGGGAATCGACGATTCTTGGTCCGGTTCTCCTGGTGGCTTTTCCGGGACGGGCAAGCTACTAGAATTAGAACGAGCACGTTTTCTTTTGCGGGTTGAAAAAGTAGCAGGGGATGCGCCCCATTCCGAAACAGCACTGTCGCTTTCGTCACTTGAATCAATGCTGGAATCGGAATCTTGCCATGGTTCCTGGCCATAATCACTCGGCGGGCTTGCTTGGCCATCCAATGTTTTAGAACTCTCCTCCGTCGCCAATACTTTCCTGTGTCGCTTAGGTAGTCCAATTGTCGGGATGTCGCCCAAAGAGTTCGCTGGTCCCCTAGTAGTTCCTCCGTCGGAAGCTGTAAACCAGAATTTGCCAGTTGCGCCATACTTCTGGTCCCAATTGGACATGTTCTGTTTAAAAGCGATAGGGTTGTAATAACTTTGACCTTGCAGATGTCGGGGAGGAGTCCGGATTTTTCCAGTCGATCCAGGTAACAGTATCTTCTTGATTTCCACTGGGCTGAGAGGAGGACTGATCGTCTGGTTGTTCTCATCTGGAGAGGAGGGGCCTGGCAAATTGTCGTTCACTGAAGTCTCTTGATGCGTGGGTTTTGGTGTATGTTCTAGTAAGGGACTGGTTTCAGGAAGAGATGTGTTCTCTATTGGTGTTTTTTGTGGTACAGAGACGTCTGGTGTTATGGTATCAAGAGGATCATGCTGTATTTCCGATTCGTTTGGTTCGATCACACCGGGCATGTCTTCAACAGCATGCTGTGCAGGAGCACCAGGCATACGATCATATCCAGGGTCATCAAAAAAGCTGAAGTCAGCATCGGTAATTCCTTTAGCTCCGAAGTCTTTCTCATTCATATCCCCGAACAGATCATCGTCGTCATTCGTGTCGTATAGCCCCGACCCAACCATAAGCCCAGCCGACGGGCCGAACCCCATGGCCATATCCACGTCTGACCGATCTTTAGCAGATAATTGGTCTTGAACCTTTGGCTTGTTATGGGTTTGTGTGAGAGTGAGCCCCATATCTGCATCGTCAACAAGTCCATCCGAAGGGGCAGTAGCGTTTGGACCCATTCCAGCCGCCCCATCCGGAGGCGTCGGATACACCAGACTGGCAGTTTGAAGGTCCGGATACTGAGAGGCACGAGCGAGGCTTTCGAATCCCTCCGAGAGATCAGAAGAGCTCCCCAAGGGGGCTCCTTGATCTCTGGGGCATTCTTGGTTAGTGGCAGCTGGCTTGGGGTTTGCGTCGGCATTTTCAGGTGTTTTTGTTCCGTTCCATTTCTGCGCAAAGTCCAAAGGATCTTCTGTAATGGGATAGTTGGTTTGCAAGGGTTCTGGGGTAGCAGACTTTACCCTTCTGAAGCAATAGATCGCAGGCCATAAGATCCTCTTCAAAGGGAGCGAAAGCGTGTTTTCCTCGTTTGGACGCAATGTCTCTCCAGCCAATCTAGAGTAAAACGGTTCCCAAACTTCTACTTCGACCCAGATGGTTTCTTCAATCGAATCAACTGATAGTCCGAAGTTCTTGAGCCACTCTAGAACGGTGTGTTTCCATTGCTTGCGCTGAGTACTCTCAATGCCGTCAATTGCAACACCTTCGCCGGATAGGTAGGAAGAGAGCGCCTCGGTTGAGTCGGGAGTTGTAGTTACAAGTCTTGCAACAGACCCGCTCGGAGCTAACCAAAGATCTACACCTGGGGGCACTTTTTGCAGGCTGGCAAGATTGTCCCCGGGTTGCCATAGTCGCAGAATGCCAGGCTGTGAGATCGTTTGCAAGGTGACGGTTAACTTCCCCGCTGAGGTTAATTGAACTTGCAGTGTGGTGAGGGCAGAAAATGAACAAGGATCATTGTCGGCGGCCATGGGGGTTTCATCACACTCTCTATCCAGAACTGTGAAAAGACTACGCGATCCAAGAGGTATGGCTTTGTTGCACCGAATTAGCTGGAGATTCAATGCGCCAGCAACAGCTGATATGAACGATGCATAAATAGTAGCAGAGCTGCTATATCCATCCACGCGCCGAGTGGGCGTACCGGCCGCATTTTGCGGGCGTTGCGGCCCAGCTGGGTTCCCGCTTGTGTTCTGGGGGTCACCTGAAAGGTTCTTGACAATATCGCATGAGGAAATGTTTCCAGACGCGGACACTGCGGCCACGGTGTCAGTCCATATCGAAATTCACAGGCAAAGCATGGGTGGCAGCGCCGGGGATGACGCACCTTTCAGCGTGGATGTGCCAACAAGTAGACGACTCTGTTCGTCTTTCCCTTGGTTTGAGTAGAGTGGGCCCAGGCCCTCGAAATCCGGAGTCGCGGAAAACACCCATAAACCCAGCCGCCTCGGATAGCTGGACACCAAGCAGTCTAGATTCCGCAGGCGAAGTTCGAGATCCTTTAAGCGGCTGAGATGCTTAAGAATAGTATAACCATTGGCAGGCGCATCGCCTGGCAGATTCGTTATATTGGGCTCTTCCGTATATATCCTCCAATATATATTGGAGAATCCATCCTGGGATGCCAGATTAGAGATGACCGCGCGAATGCGACATCGGATTTACGTACAATAACGCGTATATTTGTGATGGACCCTCCGGGGAAGTCCATGGTTTTATTTACCTCTGGCCCCCAGAAAGGACGGGGCGGTTCTTAACGATGGCGAGGACGGGTTTACACTCTGCGAGCGGATTCATCTCCAGGAATGTCTGGACAGGCAAGCATATCCCAACAAGCCACAATTAAGTACCCACACAGCCCAAGGAACTTATCGAGGTCAGCAGATTGGTCAGCTTTTCGGCGTCATAGCGACCGCCGTGAATCATGTAGCTCGGGAGTACCGGAAAAAGGGAAGGAGTACAGATAAGAAAACTAGGCGATCAAGGCCACTGGCGACGGAAAAAGCATCGGGATGATGGACATGGCCGCGCCCAGGGAATGTTGTTGAATGTTGCTTGATGCAGGCTTGCCGGCGGCCATCGAGACCCAAACGGAGGTTCGTTCGGCCCGCGTCGCCCAATCAGCGGCCGGTCACGCGCACCGGGTCACGTGCCCCTATCGATAACTTTTTTTTTTTTTTTGTTCTTTTGGTTCCTCTCGAGCCGATCGCCGCGACTCCAGGAAGTGCATCAGCGCCGTCATGAAGCTGTCCAACCAGTCCGAGGTGCCTGTCTACACCATCTCTGGTTCGAACACCGCTCGTCCACTTCCCGAGTGGCTGGCCAGACGACGCAAGCGCAGTTTGAAAAATGACCCGGAGTATGCGAACCGAATCGAGCTGCTTCAAGACTTCGAGTTCGAAGAAGCCAGCCAATGTATTCGGGTCAGTGAGGATGGCGAATGGGTCATGAGCACAGGTAAACCTCCTGCGCTACTGCATTGCACCTTGTTTAAATCCTTGCAACTGACCAAATCCTATCTCTGACCAGGAACTTACAAACCTCAAATCCACACCCACCATCTCCCCCAACTCTCGCTTTCATGGGCTCGCCATACGGACGCCTTGAACACCACCTTCATCCTACTATCCTCCGACTATTCTAAATCTCTTCACTTGCAATCCGACCGATCCCTTCAGTTCCATACACCTTCCGGATGCCATTACACCACGAGACTTCCCCGATACGGTCGTGATCTGGTATACGACAGATTTTCCACGGATGCGTTGGTGCCCGCCGTCGGTGTCAACCAAGATGGAATGGGTGAGGTGTTTCGACTAAACCTCGAACTGGGCCGTTACATGCGGAGCTTCGAAGTCGACGTAGGCGGTGACGATTTCACTTCCGCCGGTGGTGGTGCCTTGCAAGGTGGTATCAACACAGGTGCGGTTAACACAGGAGCTATCGCTGAGGACAGTCACGGTCTTATGGCGTTCGGTACCACGCTAGGAACAGTGGAACTATGGGATCCCAGAGCCAAGGGCAGAGCAGGAATCCTACTCCCACCCACGCAGTCGGCGCCCGATGATCTGCGGTCAGAGATTACAGCACTGGAGTTCCATCGCTCGGGGTTGACTCTTGGAACTGGCTCTTCCAACGGCCTCATTCACCTCTACGATCTCCGATCTCCGGTCCCTCTGCTTAAGAAAGATCAAGGATACGGATTCCCCATTCACACGCTCAAGTTCCTCCAGCCGTCGACATCTACTCGTGAACAGACTCTGGAACCCAAGATTCTCTCGGCAGATAAGAAGATCATCAAGCTTTGGGACCCTCGAGATGGCACTCCCTGGACGTCTGTAGAGCCTGCCGTTGACATAAACTCGGTTGCTTGGTGCAAGGACAGCGGAATGCTTTTGACTGCCAACGAAGGACGGCAGCAACATTCATTCTTCATTCCCCAGCTGGGACCCGCACCCAGATGGTGCTCGTTCTTGGATAACCTGGTGGAGGAGATGGCCGAGGATCCCAACGACCCCAACTCGTTCAGCAGCGGCCAGGCTGGCTCGGTTTACGACAACTTCAAATTCTTGACTGTTCCTCAACTGAAGACCCTGAACTTGGAGCATTTGATTGGCAGGACCAATCTTCTGCGTCCTTACATGCACGGTTACTTTGTGGCTCAGCGCTTGTATGAAGAGGCTCGTCTGATCACCAACCCCTACATTTGGGAGGAACAGCGTGCCAAGCGAGTCAAGGAGAAGACTGACCAGGAGCGCGAGAGCAGAATCCGCGGCAAGAAGAAGGCCGCCGTCAAGGTCAACAAGAAACTGGCCGAGAAACTGATGGCCATTGAAGACAAGAACGAGCGCCGGAAGGCACAGCGCGTGCTCAGCCGCGGAGGTGATGAAGACATGGTCGACGCTCCTGCAGCAGCATCCGACAAGCCCGAGCCCGAGCCCGAACAGCAGAAAGGTCTGCTGGGTGACAGTCGTTTCACCCAACTGTTCGAGGACGAGGACTTCGCCATTGACGAAACCTCGCGCGAATTCCAGCTTCAAAACCCCAGCACCGTCCCTGACCAGTCCACCCGGAAAGAGCGAGGCCTCACCGCAGTGGAACAAGAAGCCATCGACGACGTACCTGGTTCGAGCTCCGACGACGATTCCGATTCGGACAGCGAGCAATACCGACCCGTCCAAGAGAAGCCCTCCAACAAGATCTCCACCTCATCCTACAAACGCACCAACCGTCCCCAGCCGCGCATGCAGGTTTCCTCGTCAAACGCTGCCAACTCTACGCGCGATCGCTCGTTCGGTTCTCGCGCCCAGAATATGCGCGGCAAGCAAAGGCCTGCGCGCCGCGGCGGCGGCGTGGTCGGGGAGAGAGAAGTGACTTTCACGCCTCATGTCAAGTCCAAACGGGCGCCAGAACCCCAGTTCGACAAGACCAGTTTCAAGGCGAAGGAGCGACGAAGCGCGTCCGGAAACACTTTCCGAAAGATGTGATTTTTATCGGGATCCAATACCAAAAACTGTGCCGTTTGGTCCCATTGATACCCCTACTTAAGAAGAAAAGGATGAAGAAGAAGAGATAAATACATGGTGCCCAGTGAAAAAAAAAAAAAAAAAAAAAAGAACTTGGAGAAGGACAATTAGAAAGATTCCAGCTCATCTCTCGTCGTATCGTTCCATGGCATTACGCACTCGCGTGAATCATGCCTTGTGTAACACTTCTGTCCTGCAAGGGATGCAGACGAGTCGTTGCTTCATCCTTTCATTCCATGCGGTCCTGGGACCGTTCCTCGACGACGATATAAATCCGAATCGTCCTGTGACTGCCGTGATAGGACTGAAGGAACGCGTAAAGCATAATGCGTCGGTCGCATGGGCATATTGCTCCGAGACGAGGCGTGCCCGGGTCATCTCAACGAACTATGGAATGGAAGAGGCCAATGGAACGAACGACAAGGACGAGGGGAATAAGATCTGGATCTTGTGTATAATGATGTACCTGTATATATGACCTAGAACCAAAAGAATTGCGTTACGCCCTACAAGTCAAACAACCATTCAATCCTGCCTCCAAGTGGAGCTAACTTATGGGGGAAAAATCCTGAAATAAAAAAGTCGATGACCAAGATTAGTCAAATTGTGTCACTGTCTCCGACTATGGATCAAAATAGAGTCAAAAGAGAAAAAGATTATAAAAAAGGGTAATCCAACTCCTGACCTATTAATAGGGCATCATCATGAGTAGAAGACCAAATCATACTCGGAAGGCTTGCTGTAATTACACACCAAAAATGCACAAAAAGGAAATGAGAAGAAAGAGAAAACATTCCACAAGAATCTAAGCGAAATGAAAGAGCGTTATGTGGCTCCAAAACGCAAGATGCCCAACGTAAAAGATTTTGAAACAACCAAAATGGAAAAGAAAGGAAAGAAAACAAAGAAAGCCTCCGTGCCATATCTATTGTCCAAATCTGGTTTCATCGTCGTGATGCTCGCATTCGCATGTACATGTCAGTCTATAAGAACAGCCGTCCAGCTTAAATGGCACGAGGAAAGAATGAGTAACAAAAAGGAATCAAAAACATCGTATAAGGTCATGTACGGCAGTAAGCTGAATCCCGTTCAAATGCCAAGAATATAAAAAAAAAAAAATTGAAAGAGGAAAGAGGACAAAGGAAAGAGGAATGTGAGAAGAGGAAGGAAGAGGAAAGAGAAAAGCGGCATATCCACATTCCCACGGGAGACTGCAATGAGCTCTACCAGACATGGAATCCTGCTAATCCTCGCCGACCGCTACCTCGTCTAGATGCGCCGGAGGCAGCGCCAGGATCGGCAGTGTGATTGCCATGCCGACCCTCTTCGAAGCTTCGACGAGAGGCGCCGAAATCGCTCATCGCAAATAGCAAAGGTTCATCCTCTTCCACCGGCTGGGGAGGGCCACCACGGCCTGCACTGGGCCGTCGCGCAGCTCCACGGCGTTCATCCACACCGGATGTGCCGCTATTGCTACCGCTCCCGGTACCTTCGCGCTCATTGTCACGGTCTGCAGCGCATGGAGTCATGGCCCCGCGCGCAAGGCTGCTCGAGCCCGAGCTCAGCGAATGGGGACCTCCAGAATACCCGCGGCCACGGGAGCTGCTAAAGCGTGGTTGGTACACATGGTTGTGGGACGACGACGTTAAGGCTGCGGTAGCTCCGGGAGCCAATGGACTTCGCTGCTGCGCTGCATCCTGCGCTGTGGCTGCAGGAACTGTTTGGTTACCGCTCATCGACGCAGGACGCAGCTGCCTCTGGGGCTGCTCAACGTTTGTCTCATTGCTCTCGTATTCATGTTGCCGGTGCAGTGCACTAAGACTAAGGTTAGACCTTTCCTCAGCTCCCAAGCTCACGCTTCGCATGTTAAAGGGGAAGATCTCGTCATCGTCAACCGCGATAGTAC
The DNA here is from genome assembly GCA_002215965.1 of Aspergillus persii. Classification (NCBI taxonomy): domain Eukaryota; kingdom Fungi; phylum Ascomycota; class Eurotiomycetes; order Eurotiales; family Aspergillaceae; genus Aspergillus; species Aspergillus persii. Next base: position 855,447 of record NGZO01000002.1, read on the forward strand.
GGCGGCGGTGTGCTGCGGAGCTAGAGCGACGGTAGACGGGAGGATAAATTCTGGGCGACGTGGGGATATCGATAGGGTTCACGGCAGACGGCGTACGTTCCGTTCCGTCACTGTTCTCGTCGGGAGAAGAGCCTTGCTCTCTGTGCGAAAGGCGTTGGTCATGATTACGAGGACCATTGTAATCAACGATACTGTTGGAGCTAAGACGAGACGGGATGGCCGGAGTATGTGGCGTATGAGGGGATATTGGTTTCCCGGGGGAGGATGCCGTAGAAATGGAAGTACCGCCAACCATAGGGGGAACACCCGAGAGTTGCTTGCTCGAAGAATTGGACGAACGCTGCAAAAGCAAGGAAGATGACATCGAGTCTGACAGAGCTGCGTTGGAATCTCTCATACGCTGGAACCGGGTTAAAGCTGCGCTGGTGGCTGTGGTCCTGCGCGCAGCAGCGTCAAGAGTGGCGGGGTTTAAAGGGCTTAACAAATCCTTTTTCAAATCGAGCATTTTGAGGAACTCGGAGATGTTCTCATCGTCTGCATGGATGGATTCCGCACTCGTACCAGTTGCTTCTGCGAGTAGGCCAGAGCCAGGCTGGGCAGAAGACGTCGCGCTAGCCTTGCCACTAGAATTGTCGTCTTCAACCTTGATTCCACCGGAAGAAGGCCTGCCACGACGGTGGCTGAAAGCGCTGCTGTACCTCGAAATCGGAGCTGGCCGCGGAGAAGCAGAATTAGAGGACGCAATCGCATTATCCGGGGCCGCGGTAATGGATCTCCGCGCCGACGCGGCCATCGACGGGGGAGGCATATTCCGAGACTCGATGCGAGACCCGGGCCCGAAGCGAGGAGAAGCACCAAGTGGCGGGTCTACCAACGACGGAGAGGCAGAAAGCGGCGGGGCTTTGAATGGTTGGAAGGAGATGGATGGTCGTCTGGCAACGGCGGAACTGCCTTCTCCGGCGAGCACAGCAGCGCGACCGACCGGGCTAGCTTTAGTCATTGGCAGAGGCCGGCGAGAAGAGGAACCAGGGGGAGAAGGAGACGAGGCGCCCGAATTCCTTGCAGCCCGGAGAGCGGAAATTGGGCTTGCACTCGTCGTCGGTCCGACTTGGTGAAAAGTTGAAAGGCTCCCGTACGCCTGGCTTGGGTCTGGATCCTCCACGGTTCTCTTCTCCAATGGTACTGACCCGATCTCTTTGGCATGCAACTCTTTGTTCGGCAGCGAGGGACGGAATATTTCGTCGTCGGCCCCCATGAACCGTGAGCTTAGCAAGGCTTCTGCATCGTCCACTCTAAAGTCACAACTGGTTCGGTAAGTGACTTGCACGGAAAATGGACCAGCGGGCGATTCCGTAACGCCAAAATTATACGTTTCTACCACCTTGTTGGTTCCTTCAAATAGGGGAACGGTCAGATGATCCGGCTTGGGTGATTCTTGAGAGGTACGTCCGCTGAGGACTCTATATTTGATGCGCAAAGCCGGATTGGCCCGTAGTCTCCCATTGCGTTTAGCAAACTTCCAAGCGGGTAAGAATTTGGAATACGCATATAACGACCTGAAGAGCACGATGCTCTTTTTGTATATCGTCGGCAAGATAGAGGCAAGGTCGGCAGGGAGCCGGCCGGGAGTATCCCCCAGTTCAACTCTCCATCGCTCCAAGATGACATCATCGGATTTGCACGAGGGAGGTCGGACGGGCTGAGCCTCTCGGGAGGTTGCGAGGGATTCAAGAACATCCCAACGCTTCCCGTTTTCATCTAGTGCCACGAGACTCTGGTTATTTGTAAGTCCTGCCGTATCCAGGTAGGTTTCGATGATTAAAGGAGGGGGTCGATTCTCGGTTGCATCACATAACCTCCACATCCGTAATTGTTCCCGGAGAGCATCTGTATCTTCCATTTCGACATTGAACTACAACAGCAACATAAGTATCAGTTTTCTGCGGAGCAGCTCAGGAAGAAGGATGAGCTGAGAGCGGTGTCCGAAAAGGAAGCCACCCCAAGCATAGCCAGCCATATTGTATAGGGTTACATACCCAGCGGTTTACTTTCGGGGCGTCGGAACCTTTGGCAAATGACGGAGGTAGCTCAACACGAGAGTGTAGGATGATTAGGGCGGCTTTGGTGTGGTAATTCTGCGTCGGGAAAGGAGGGAGTGATCAGCAAACGGACCATCAAGGTCTCAAGCACGTCCGGGGTCATACCGAGATGATCTGGTTGAGCTTTGCCAGCGCCTCCTTCCCAGGCGGCGGTCCCTGCGACTGCTCGGAGGCGGGTTCCGTCTCAATCCCCAGGCCTCTGCTGTGTTGTATGCGGACATCGGCCGTGGGGGAGTTTGGGCGGAAATCGGGGTCTCTGCGATCGGCCGAACGAGATAAGCTCGACCTGCTCGAGGTGGGCGCTTGCGGCGCCGGCGACCGTGGATGCTGATGCATGACGGGTCTGCGAAAGAAAAGAAAACAAAAAGGCCAACGAGACTGTGAATTAATGAAGTCCTTCGAGGTGTTGGTGGTGACGACACCAAGCCCAGGCTATCACGCAACGGATCTCTCAATCAGGACGGAAATGGAGAAGCGACGAATGCGCTGCCGTGGTCCATGCTAACGAGCCCACGAAGAAAGGGAGGAGACGGGCGGATTATCTAGAGCCCTAGATAAGGCATACACAGGAAGACTGAAGGTAGACGCCAAAGAGCTCAGGCAACAGAGCGTTGGAGCATTTGGGGGAAGCATGCGGTCTAGACAACCTGGCGAGCTTCTCCGCATTGACGACTAGGCGGGAACCAGTCGTCTGGGGGGGATGGCGTCCTCACGGCGTGAGAGGAAGCAGGGATTAGGGATTCATGGTTACAATCAACAATGCAGGGATACAAAAGGAAATCAAGCAAGCCGGTATCTGTCGTAGAAGAAGAAGAGTGGAGGAGGAGGAAGAAAGAAGGAAAGAAAGAAAGGAAGAAAGGGACGATGAAACCGACGGCAGAGAAGTAAGTAACGGGCGGAACGGGGGCAAAAGGGCAGGTCTGTGACGCACACCCGGTGACTCGACGGTTCGGGTGCAAGCGGTCAGGCTGACAACTGGGGGGGAATGGATGATAAGGGAGCCAGCAAGCAAATACACAGCGCATTCAGGAGTAAATTAAATGAAATAAATAGTTAAATAACCAGCCCATTAACTAAGTTGATCGGATTACAGCACGGGTACGTCTCAACCTGGACACGGGCGAATCCATCACATCCAGATCGCTCTGGTAACCAACGGTAAGGGATGCGATACGATACGGCGTCAAAGGCGGTCAAGGGCCAGAGAGGCACCTGCAGTAGTCGGCGGTATCGTGGTATTTATTACCGCTGCTAGCGTAGGTACAGGTACAGAATACCAGTAGCTCTGTTCATTGACTGCAGCACTTCAGGAGTGTTATGGATCATTTATTATTATTATCCAGGTTATTATCCCGGGTTTGAGTGATCAGTCCAAACCACATGCTCCGATCACGTATCGTCACGTTATCAGGCCCCTCGGGGTCAGGCGGTAAGATAGTATTATTTATGTATGCGTACTGTACATACCGTCCTCGTCCTATCTATCTATAGATCGATTTTCCCACTTGACTCATTCTTGGTTCTGACGGGGGGAAATCAGTCGTACCGAAACTTCGAAAGACAAATTTGCCGCTTGCGCCAGGGCGATCATGTCCGCATGATAAGAATCCAATAATAATGACTTTGACATCCCCCTTTCTTTCCTTCGTTCCCTTCCCTGTCCTCCGTCCTCCGTCCTTTTCTTTTTCCCTTTCCGTTTCCGAATTACCTTCCATGTCCCTTGGATAGAACCATAGTCTAGGAGAATTATGCCGCCGTCAGATCCCCAACGTGTGCCAATAATCAATAATAATAATGTCAACCACAGTCCACCAGTCCACAATCCCCCTTGAAATGGCGGAGTCCCGGCATGGTCGCCCACGGCGCCGGGACTGGTCGCCTCACTGTATGTAACTAACAGTGGAGAGTGGAGACCGGGCCTTCCTGCTCCATCCTCTCTCTCTCCTTGCCATACTGTATGTACTCTGTACTCCGTACTCCGTAGCCTGTACGGAGCACAGGCCCTGGGAAAACAAGCGCCCATGCACCGGGGAATGGTCCAAGCCTGCATAAGTCCTCCTACAACGCAGTAAGCGACCTTGCAGAAGGGCGCTTCAGGGACTTCCCTGTCTGGGCTTTCGACTTCTGGACCTCCTGCGCTCCACCGTCGACGTCCAATCCTCGGCCATAGCTCTGATTTGCCTATGCAGCCCCGTACTGTGTGGTGTCTGGCTGTATGAGCGTATGGAGTGCATCTACCTAGTGGATGTAGGGGCTACGATTTGGCTCCTCCGAACGTCAGAGACTTGGACACGCTTGTTTGGCGCCAGCTGGTGATGCAGCCGTACCTTTGTCTTCTTCCTCTTTCCCCGGTTTGCCAGTTGAGGGTTTTCCTGTTTGCCGGAGGAGAGAGGTCTAGTCCTGTCATTTCATTACTTTTTTTTCCTGCCGTCTCCTGACCTCTTCCCTTTTTCTGCCACTGCTGTAGCTTCTAATTTTGGGCTTGATGCTTTTACATGTCTTATCGAGATGTCCCCCAAAGTCCAAGAGACCGATTCAGGACTCTTTAGAGCGAAGGTCGGGCGTCTTTGTCAAAGCACGAATGGAGAAGATGAAAGAATTCTATGCCTCATTGAACGTTGCAAATGAAGCTAGTGATCCCACCGACCTGGATGATGGATGGCTTGGAGCACCAAGAGCTTTCACAAAAGGCAGCTAAGGATTGCCTGGAAGACGAATCTCACGGATCTTTCCGTCAAGACCCAACCAAGCATAATGTCGGTTACTAAAAAATATCTCTCGTCGAGAGCGATAGGCACACAGGTTGGTTGAGCTGCTGGCAGGTAAAAGATATCAAGGGTACTTTTGGAAAAGGAAAGTATACAAAGGAATATATATATATATATATATATATATATAACTATATCATCAACTGCCACCACATTCACCTTCGTGTGTACCCACCCACCCCCCTTTCTGTATTATATAAGGCTGATCGGCGAGGATGTCGGTTCACTGTCTTTGTCGAGCTCAGTCAAGCCTGTAGGAGAAACCCCCAAATGTGGGCTCCTAAAGCGCGGGAAGATGACCCGGTTGCACGATTAGGATTTCAAGTGGGGTTTGTTTACTTTGATCCGCGATGGGGAGAGAAAATGCAAGTTTTCCCAAATAGTACGTCTGAAATGACAGCAAAAAAAGGTCCCAGCCGGATTCGAACCGGCGCTCTCAGGAGACTGTAGATTACCGGCGGCCTTAGGAGACAGCCAATGATATCAAAACCTGATGTCCTAACCACTAGACTATGGGACCTTCCATGAAGAAATTTCAGCCACCTCTTGCATGATAAGTCCAAGCATTGTTGTTTTACTTGATTGATAACTATAGCAAGAGGATATATATATATGACATTTGCACTAAATCCCAGACGCAAGGTTATGAAGAGAAATTCTATGCTCCAATTTTCCTTGAATCTTCAGAGTTCGGATGTATTGCACTCGATTTACATATGAACCAATACTTTGGAACTTACTGTTGTTTGGTCGAATTGGTGTGATTTGCTGTCACCTAGCATGTCGAATCAAACTAGAATGTGAATATATGTAGCTATACAGACTTGATTTTGTAGGATTAACGTAATTTTCCCTATGTGGATGAGGCCGCTTTAATGAGGGCGCTCAGTCGGCTGCTAACTGGGCATTTCTCATCTCTAGTCAAGTCTTGGTGGTGAGCGCTCAGTGAGCGCTCAGGTCCTACTTAGGGTGGGATCAGTAATCGGTCACGTGCGTATTGAGTTACCCATACCTCAATATTTGTTGAAGTGCGATGAGCATAAATTATGTAAATGACCATAGTCAAGTAGGGTTGACCCTTTTTTGGCTCAGTGGCATTTGACAATATTCTATACCATTAGCCTGGTAACTATACCGAATTAACCGTCTATATAATGCCCATCTCTTGCAAAATGCACGTTATATATGACGCAATCATGACTGTGATAGAGTATTAGAAGACCTTCGAGTGGCAAAATTCACCAGGCACAATCACTGCTAATCAGAAATCACGATAGCTCTGGCAAAGGTATATAAAAATCTACTTTACTCTTTAAGCTCATCAAGCAACCAACAACTCGTTCCTTTTATCTTCTCAAATTATCTCGTAAATATCTTATTCTTCGCACTTTCTTATCTTTATTAACTATGGGTAAATGGTCTTTCTAGCGCGATAAAGATGCCCGCGAGAAGCGCCGTAAGGGTCATCTTGCTTCTGGGTATACCTCGCGAGTCTACGAGGAAGTCGACTCTGTAAGAGATAAAGATAACCGCCTCAAAGAAACTAAGAAACTATAACACTAGTGTGCTATCCTATACACGGAGTAGATGTCCTCCCAGTAAGTTAGAAACTAAATTATTCTAACCACGTTTCTTAAATATCTTGTGGAAGAGAAATATAAATCATCTGATTATATATTTTAGATTAATATATCTACTTTAGATATTACGCATCCTGGCGATCATTGCAGTGGTAGGAGTCTTGCTCCACCAATGGCTTCTTGCTGCTGAGGTATTGACTCCCTTCCGCTGGATCTGGCAGGAAAGATATAATGGTCTTGCACATCCTTGTACCACCGCGTGGGCTATCCGACGTGGTTTGCGTACCATCACTTGCGTTGATCTGTGCGACGGTGCAAGACCAATCCACCCCACCGACCCGATGCATCAGTCGCCTCTCCGCGCAGACCCATATCTTACATCCCCGGTTGAAGTGGTCTAGAGGAAAACCGTCTGGATTGAGGCCAACAGATGATCCGAATAACTGAGGGTGTCAACGGATAGTCAATATATGCAATATTATATACACATAGTAGACCCAGACCCCAAAGAAACCCAATTAACATTCAAAGACTGCAATGGCCTGAAACAAGAAGACCCCGGCGTAAATGACTCTGGCCTTATCATCTCAACCAAACATATCCTGACCTGACCTGCAGATACTATATCTCCGTATCAGGCTATTGGTAGGACAGGAGCTGCGACGGGACTGCAAGTTTTTAATTGGCAGCTGGGGTGACAGAAATCGCGTCAGCCTGGGCATCCTCTTTTGCTACCGGCCGATCATCATCTCTGGTCTCTGGCAGCACAGCCGGGGTGTCCTTCCGACTATCTCAAATCTTAGTGATGCCGTCCTGGACATTCTCGAGGGACATCTGAAAGCGGGACAGGAGGTCCCGCTGCTCGTCATAGCGATCCTCAATCTTCCATTTCTCCTTCTCAAGAGAGGTGTTCCTTGACTCGAGTTGGCGATTTTCCTTTTCTAGCCGTTGACTGTCGGCGTGCTTTGCGACGTAGGCATCCCACATGCGCCGATAGAGGGCCACGAGGCGCGCTGCTTGTGCAGCCAGAACGGGATCCTTATCCTCCAGCACTCCTAGCTCTTTAGTCAAAGGCTTAAACGGGTCCAAGGCCGATGCTGACTTCCCGTCTTGAGCAGGAGGATCGAGTGGCTGATATACATGTGCTTAGCGGATATTTTGCATGGCGGTGTCGGACGACTTACCTTGGGTGATGGCTGAACTCGTGGCTCAGAAGCTCGGAAAATTTTGTCTCGTCCTCGTTGAGGGGACTCTTCACGCTTGCGCATGGGGTAATAATCCTTCATCGGATGATGCATGGTTGGTTACTGAGAAGAAGTAAAGCTGGTGATGGAGATACCTTCTGCCGAGACAAGAGGTGGATTTCTGCAGTGGAACGAGAGGAGTTCTTATAAATATTGTGTTACCTCGCAATGCGGGTGAGAAAGATCACTGGCGAGTAAAGTATGGGAATGGACTAGTCGCGCTGTACTTGAATATGGCCATGGCATCCAATACATACTATATGGAAATACACACTGGATGTGTGAATCATAGCGGAGCGTTGATAAGTGATGCCCGATCGATCAAATGCTCCGGGCATGGGCAAGACGGGAATTTAAGCATCACTTTATTGTGGCCTTAAGATAACCATCAAAGCCCTCTGTATGATGTCTTTTGATGCTGCCAAGGTAAATCCATGGGCAATATCTACTACTTTGTCATCTGTACGATCCAGCGCACGGTACTGTATAAATCTCGGGACACGCACCTAACCAGTGACTGGCATGATATTGCATGACCATCATCCATTTTGCCGCATGTTTCGACCAAATGGCCCCAACAAGATGTCTTTGCCATTACCGACGGCTTGGATGGTGACTACAGCACGCAATACAATTACACGAGCCGCATCCCAATCATGAACTCAAGACCAGATCTAGTTCCTCTCAATCTCCGCAGTGGGGAGCAGAGAGGGAAAGACACCGACGATCGCTAGTCCCATCGCCTGAATCTGGAGAACAGATTGAAAAAAGAGTACGATAAGTTGATTCAAACTAGCTGGAAAACCCTACTAAGATATAAGGCCGTAGGTCGAGCATAAAATGAGACACCCCTGCATGGACCATTGGGACTTGAGCAGAGATAGAAAGGGCGACTGTACGATTCAGTCCATGTATCTAGTCTGGGAGTGCCCCGTGCGAATTGTCTCGGCCAAGGACCTAGGGATCTGGGTTGGCCAATCCCTCTCTGGATGCAATTTGGGTTGTTGTGGTTGCCGACCACTGTAGAACGAAAAGTGATAAATATATGATGGTCTTTCTGACTGCTATGAGTCTTGCGAAGATGAATACAATGAGATGTATTGTAGCTGTACTAAAAACTGGCATTTGGGATTCTTGACGTATACTGGACTGATACTGACCCGCCCGAAACTGCATTCCACGTCTTCATACAGAGAGGTTGTTATATGACGTCTACTTGTGGCTATCAAATGGAATACCAACGTAAATATCAGGCCGTACAAACTCCTGGGAGTTTCCGGGATCCCAGGAGCTCAAGTCCCTCTCACCAGAATTAATTTTACTGGTCATCAGAGTGACTCTGGCACAGGAGCTTCACTTACGTCCTTAGGAATATCTTGAATCTGGAATATAAATGACGTGAGTCGCAATAATTTCTCCACGGCTGCTTCCCCAAAGTTCCCATCTACAGCCAACCTGGCAATACATACAAAATGCTGGCACAACTCCCTCTTGACTTTCACCACATGATTGGTGATCTACTTGACAAACGAACTCTTCGTGCGCTATGTTTAACTTGCCGTGGCCTCCATTCAATCCTCACCCCTGTCCTGTACAGACAGAATATTGGTCACAAACAACAACTCCGAGCTCCTTTGGACAATACAGCAGGATAGGCGGGAAACTGTCAAACGCCTCATATCATTCGGTGCCAAGATCAATTCTTTAGAGCGTGGGTTCCCGCTCCTCTGGCATGCTGTAAGATATTGATTCGGCGGGGAAAGCGAACAAGATGCAAATATACGAGTGCTGGAGAATGATATTGTGGAAAGTGTTTGTTACCCCGGGGACAGACACGAAGAGTTTAGGACAGTTTACAGTAATTTTATTCTCTAGGTTCTACTCCTAAAGCCAGCCACTGATGTTACAGATAGGAATAGACCAGAGTTTAGTGTAAAAAATATCTTATCAGTGTTAATTCTAGCTAGCAGCTATTCTGCCCGATCATAAATGAATAAATATATTATAATATATAACCAATGGAAGCGTTTAACACTACTATATATATTAACTGTACCCTTAATTTAGACCTAGACGTATTTATAATATACTGATTTTAGCTAGAGGAGATATCAAATTTTCAAAAACACCTAATATGCTTAATAAGTCTAGAAACATATCTTCCATGTACCATAAGTAGGGTATTTTTATTGGAGGCTCAACGCTGGGACAGCTGTGGAGCGATGAAGGATTCCGGGCTGTGCGTCTAAATGATTGCCCTTTCGGCATTCAAGATATCCAACCTGCGCTAGATAGCGCACGTTAGCTTTGACAGCGTCGCAAAGAGCCGTTCTATTTGGGGGTGAGAGCGGTGATGGTATCGAAATGCCGTGCTTCCTTCCCTTCACAAACTGCTGCACCGGCCAAAGCGGATGGCTTTCGCCAACTTGATTTGTATCGTTTAGGGCTCGCTCGACCCAGACAGACCACCGGACTGGCTCACATGTATACCGCAGCTCAGAATTTAACTGCTCCCAAAAGTCAGAAGCGCTTAGGCCAAACTTGCTGGCGATATTGACATATGACGAGATGTCGATATCGTTCGAAAGGACCTGGGCAACAGTCTGTGTTGCAACGAACCCTGCATCGGTGATTGGCACCCAGCTCTCTTCGGTCTCTAAGGGATACAGTTGCAGCCGCGAAGCAGCGGCAACAACCCTCCAGATGAAGTCGTCGAGGTTAGCAACCCCTTCCTCAGCAGTTCCAATGACCATCCCCGGTTTGATGACCGAAAACCGATTCTGAGAGAGCGGCAGCTGAGAGCCAAAGTGACGGACAATAGCCTCTGCAACAAATTTACTTTGACTGTACCCATTGCTCCTGCTTATCTGGTCCACGGCCGCAGTATTGGCCCGGTTGGCATCCAATTCGGCTATGGCACCTCCAGACACGAAGACAAACCGTGGCGAAGAACGGGACATAGCTGCAGCCTTGAGAAGATCAATGGTAGACAGCACGTTGGGTGCTCGGAGGCTATTGTAGTCCATATTCCACTTTACCACGGCGCCATTGTGAATGATTACCTCGATATTGTCGACTGCTGCTGTCCCTGACAACCGCTGCCACTGGGAGTCACTCAGCCCCAGCTTGGGAAGGCCGAGATCTCCCGTCCAAACCTCGATGCGTTTTTCGTACTCAGTCCTCCACCACCCTGCGGCGGCTGCAGTCTGTTTCAACCTTTCTAACCCTTGACCAGCAGAGGCGGCACGAACAAGAGTAACAACTCGCTCAACTATCTTGGATGATAGGAGACAACGCAGAATCTGAGTACCGAGAAACCCCGTTCCGCCGGTGAGGAATACATTGACCGGTGCATGCGCTGGCTTGGATGGGTTGAACCATGGCTGAGAGACAGCCCGTGTCCAGGTCGAGGACAATGAGGCCTCTATCTCTTTCTCCAAGTCCAATCTCGGAGCGGCCTCTGACCTTGTATCAATAAACTGGGAAATCTTGGCAATTGTTGTATTGCGGCTGTTGATCAGCGAAGAGGCCAAATGAACACCAAATGAATTCTGGATGAGCCTCATGAGGCTGATGATTCCAATAGAGTCCCCACCAATGTCGTAGAAGTTGTCATCGACACTGATAGTCTCGCTCTGGACTCCAAGAACTTTCGCCCAAGCAGCTCTTAGCTGTTTTTCTGTCTCATTGGACACGTCGCGGAATGTTGAAGGTAGAGATGATGAAGGGTATCCGAGGCGATCCTGCTGCTGCTCAGTCCGCTTTATGCCTCCATTTACCAGCCGTCTTTGGAAATGATTCATGGCGATGTGTTGAAGGCGAAGACGATCCATCTTGCCAGACGTATTGAGTGGCAGCTGGCCAATGACAAGGTATATACTGGGCATCATGTACGGCGGCAAGCGATTTGCCAGTGTGTTCTTTGTCGACCATGGGATTGTAATGGCACGGACATCGTCTTCCGATAAATGTTTCGCATCAGCAAAGCACAGGAAAGCCGCCAACACAGATCCGGCACCCCCTGCGTCCGGAATAGTAGCCACCACTACTGCCTGGTTCACCCCGGCCAAGCAGTCGCATACGTGACATTCCACTTCGCCTAATTCCACACGATGGCCCCGGATCTTAGTCTGAGTGTCCTTTCGCCCGTAGTAGATCAGGCTCCCGTCCTCGTTATACCGCACCAGATCACCAGTCTTGTAAAGTCGGCCTCGTCGGCCAGGGTGACCAGCAATGCCCTGTACTAGCCAAGGGGGATCCTCGACGAAGACTGCCGATGTCTTTTCCACATCGCCCAAGTAGCCTAGGGCCAGGATTGGCCCCCCCACAAGCAGTTCTCCGACAGCTCCAATCGGCGCCAGCTGGTTATGATCATCTGGAGACACGACCCAAGATACTGAGCCGACAGCCTTGCCGATATTCGAGCCGCCACCGTGGCTGGCCTGGACTTTGTTTATCGAGCAGAAGTTGGTGCATTCGGTGGGACCATATGCGTCGAATATTTGAGGAAGGTGTGCCCACCTTTTGAAGTCATCGTCAGTTGCGTTTTCCCCTACAAAGATGATTGTTTGCACAGAGGGGATGCGGCGTGGTTCTACAAGTCTTGCCACGGACGCGGTCAGAGAGACGACATTGACCTTCATGATGTCAGCGCTCAGCTCCAGATCAGTGAACCTGTCAGCGTCGGAGGGTACACAGATGCAACCCCCGTATATGAGTGTCGTGAATATTTCCATAAGGCTTATGTCGAAGGTGTATGCTGTAAATTGAAGCATCCTTGTCTGTTCGTTGAACCCCATCTTCGACCCATGGGAGAGGCAGCTGGTGCTGAGGGCGCCATGGTCTACAACGACCCCTTTTGGCTGTCCGGTGCTTCCAGACGTGAAAAATATGTATGCTGGAGACGAGGTCTGCCCAGCAGACGTTGGAGGGGCGGCCACCATGGGTAAAGCCCTGATACTTGCATCATCCACGGGATTATATTACGATCAGCAGCAGCAAGCGTTGAAGCATGTTTCGCTGATGTAACTATCACCTTTGCTCCTACGCAAGCCAGGATCGTTGCTCTTCGACTTGCGGCCTGAGACATGTCCAGAGGAACAAACGCACCACCAGCTTTGAGCACGGCTAACGTAGCCACGACCGCCCATCGTGATTTTTCGAAGCAAAGTGGAACCATTGTTCCAACGCCTACTCCGGCACTCGTTAAGTGCGCTGCAAGTCTAGTAGACACATCCTCTAACTCTTCATACGTCAACTCACCATCCCACGCATAGACTGCAGAAGCACCCCGTCGATTGCCGAGGTTGCTCATAATGATTTCATGGACACAGGTATCTTCCCTGCGAGGGACAGTCTCGTTCCAGGCCCATACTCGTCTCCCATCATCTGTGCCCTGTGAAGGGATGGAGGACACGGGTTTCCACGGCACGGTATTAATGTGCACGAGAGCGATGGTTTGTTGGGAGCAGCGAGAAAGGTGGTGGTGGTGGTGGGTGTTCTTCAAAGGAGGAGCTGTGGTCAATACTATCACATATGGCTACACTGGCCATATCGCGGAGGCAAGGATGTGCCAGGATGTATGCAGCCCTCAGTCTCAGACCAATGTCAGTCGCGCGTGCAGAAATAACCATAGCGCTGATGGAGTCGCCGCCGAGGTGGAAAAAGTTGTCATTCATTCCCACGTCATTGGAGCGTAGACCGAGTACCTCAGAAACGACTTGGCGTATCCTACTTTCTGACTCATTGGATGGAGGTGTCTTTTCGGATATCTGAAGGCCCTGGTAGACACTGAGCTCCTGTCGGGTGAGCAGGCAAGCTTGTTCCTTGATAAGACGCCGATTGGCCTTCCCCGTAGGCCCAAGCGGCAATCGCTTTAGTGGAATAAATAATGAAGGGACCATGAAAGGCGGCAGGCTCTTCCGTAAGGCCGCTTCTGCGCTCGAAGATCGGAGCTCGAAAGATATATCTGGAGAGACAAAGAGGTTTGATTCAGGCAGCGTGCCTGGGTTTGCACTTGAGCGTTGTTCTGTACCATTGGCGGCGTCCCAGATAAATGCAACAAGCAGTTCCTGGATGTCCAAGTCCGAGGGTGTAACCAGTTCCACAATGGCATCAGTTGCCATAGGAAAGGACTGCGTAACCTGTTGCTCGATCTCTGCGAGCTCCATTCTCTGTCCGCGAAGCTTTACTTGCTTATCTCCTCGGCCGACAAATTCGAGCGACCCGTTGCCTTCCGGGCTGTATCGCAACATGTCCCCGCTTCTATAGAGTCTCTTGCTGTATTTACCTGGTCGTAGAGCACGTAGCCACGATGGGGGCGAAATGAATGACGAGTTACTGAGCTCCTCATCCCCCAAATAACAACGACCAACAATCGGGCCCTCGGTCAATAACTCCCCAACCGCCCCAATGGGAACAAGCTTCTCTAAATCATTGGGATCTACCAGCCAGCATGCAGCTACCACTGCCGATCCAACGTTCGTGGGATTGGCATTGGGCAGGGTGTTGGTCTGTAGAGTGGTGTAGATGGTGCATTCAGCAGAACCGTACACGTAGATAAGTTTCGCTGCGCCTGACCAGATCGTAAGGTCTACTGGCTTGGCGGACTCACCACCAGTTACCAAGACTGTTAACTCTGGCACAGCACGGGAATCCAGGGTCCGAGCCACAGACGGTGTCAGAAAGGCCCAATTTGCCTTGAGGTCTCTCATGGCACCGGCTAGGCTGTCCCGGCTTTCAGCTTCCCTGGGGACACACACACAACCGCCAAGGGCCAGAGTGAACAATACGCCAGACTAGAAAGCCTAACATTAGTACAAACGTCAAGTTTCTGATCAAGAATCAAGGACTGGAGCAACTCACTTCAGCTGTCTTGCTGCCCCCAGTGTAAGGCCCGAGACTAACACTGAGATGTAACATAGCACTGGGTTGCTATACTAGCTTTAGTTGGTTAACTATTGAGGCTGGCTTACTCAGGGCGCTGAACTCCCCTCTCACCCTTGCTAAGTGATCGCCCCAGGCCGCTCAGGGCGGTGGCTCAGGTCTAGAAAATCAAGTACATATGAATAGTTAGTTCTATATAATATAGTTAGTTATATGGGCTGTCCATCCGGTGGCCCGGATCAGGTGATGCCACGACGAACCTTCTGCGAACCCCTCGACATTGAGATGAACCAACCTACCCTAGGTAGTAGGTGACTTGTTCATCAACATTATTACGTATTGTCTATCTGGATAAATGTCGGCCTCTCGTCTGGGGGCATGGAGGGGAGCATCGCCACCGATTGGCTGCCGACCGATCCACGGTCTTCCTTCTCGCTCATCCAAGGAATCATACTCCTTTCTTCTCTTCTCCCTCCTCACGACTCTCCTCTCTATATAGAGCACCACCTCCCGATCTCCCCCCCGTTCTCCGCCTCAAAATTGTCGCCTGTTGCGCGCGAACTCTCCTGTCCGGCTAAACCCTGCGCTCCCACCGCCGTTCGAGATCGATTTTCGGAGATAATCTTCGTGCTCCGTTACTAGTCACCTAGCTAGCTGCTGCGCATCATCGCCACCACACACTCGATTTTATAACACGTTTCCATTTTTCCTGCCGCGCATCGTCCCTCCGGTCATCCCAATTCCAACCATCCGCAATCTCGCGAATCGTCCTTCGGTACTGGCAACGCGTTGATCACCGCCACCTCCGTCCCTCCCCCCCCCACCCCCTCCGTCAGAATACTCTTATCTCCCGCAGTGCTCCTACCGGTGCGCCGTGAACCCCCCGTGGTTACCGCGACGCTCTGGTCCTGGGTTGATAAGAGTTCCTGACACCTGGAAATATTGGGCACATGAGTAGCAAGCTTTGGGAATTTTTCCTGCGCGATGACGTCGAGAACTTCCAGCGGTTCCTGGCGACCGCCAGCTACACGTCGGGCAGCCAGCGAACTCCTGTTTCTGGAGGTCCCTCTTCGTTCAAGCTCGGGGCTTCCGGTTCACTGACGGCCTCCTCCCCCGGTGGCGCGTCAAAAACCAAGAAGCTTACTGGCACCTCTCCCGGCACTCCGATTCCAGAACGAGGCGGTACTTCGCGACCGGGCAAGACTCTGTCCCGGGAGGAATTGAACGCACGGGATCAGCATGGCAGGACTCTTCTCCACCATGTTGTGTCGTCTACAAAGCCTTCAAGCGCTCAATTTGCCACGGCTCTCCTCGAGGTCCCGTTCCTGGACATATATGTCCAAGACTGGGAGAGTGGCTGGACTGCCCTGCATCGGGCATTGTACGCGGGTAACGTCACGATCGCCCAGGCATTAATAGCTCGGGACATGCGCGATGCGACGGATTTCAGTAAACAGGGGACTTCGGCCCATGTTGGGAGCTTGATCAAGATCAAGGATCGGGAAGGAAACAGCCCCTTTGACGTTTATGGAGCCACGATCACGTCTCGCGATATCAAGCAGATCGCATCGCCCACCGGCCAGGACTCGATATTCGCGGACGTGGATCAAAGCGATGCCGCTTCTACTACCTCCTCGGAGGCCGACGATTCGGACGATGGCGACCATATCGGGCGAGGCATTTTGAAGCCGCGGACAAATCTACTTGCTGATGAAGTGTATACCTTTGGAAGCAACAAGAACTTGAATCTTGGAGTCGGCGACCAGGATGATCGCCAATTCCCAGAGCGGATAGCCTTAACGCGTCCGCAGCATCTCTTGCAGCGATTCTACCGAGATTACCACCGGAGAAAATTGGATGTCAGCGGCTCTGATACGCATCATGAGCGAAGTAACCACAAAGACCTGCCTGCCTTGATCAAGAACAGATCTATCAAAATTCAAGACATTGCCATGTCAAAGCTTCACACGGCTATTCTTACAAATGACCCGGAGTCAAACCTTTTCCTGTGCGGTTTCGGACCAGGAGGACGACTGGGCACCGGCGACGAGTCCACCCGGTTTGGTTTTATCTGTATAGAGACAGGCGGGCTTGCAAACAGAAAAGTTGTCGCCATAGCCCTCGGGCAAGATCATACTCTTGCTATCACCGATCATGGAGCGATCTTCAGCTGGGGAAGCAATAAGTACGGCCAACTGGGCTATGGTCTTCCCAGGACCAACAGCAAAGATGACGCGCCAATTCAAGACTCCCCTCGCCAGATCTTCAATCCGTTTAAGAAGGAGGCCATTCTCGGTGCAGCCGCGTCAGCGATTCATTCTGTTGTCTTCAGCACTTCCGGACTTTACACATTTGGCAAGAACGAGGGTCAACTAGGACTGGTTGACTCAGATGCTCGGTCGCTTGAATCTCAAACAACGCCTCGACGTGTAGGTGCCTCGCTATTCAGCGCGGTCATTCAAAGCGTATCCGCTATCGACCACGCTACGGCCGTTCTTCTGCAAAACCATGAAGTCTGGGTATTCTCCCAGTACGGTTATTCACGGCTCTCGTTCCCCTTGGATGTCAGTTCTAGTTTCATCAGAAACAGTTTTATGGCAACCCGTTACGATACCTCGGTCAATCATATCACCAAGATTAGATCTGGTGGTAATACCATCTGTGCTTTGTCCAGCTCCGGTGATGTCTTCGAAGTCCAGGTCAACAAAACGGAGAATCAGTCGGCCTTAACATCCACGACGAATCCAGCCAAGATCCGCAATTCACTATCGCAACCATCCCGAGTATGGTCGGTTAAAAAAGCCCACTTGGCCGTCACGGACGTCGATGTGGGACAAGATGGTTCAATAATCATCTGCACAGCTAACGGGTCAGCATGGCGAAAAGAAAAACGCCGAAAGGCCAAGGATGGATCATCGAAGGATTACAAGTTCGCTCGCATACCCGGGCTTTCCCGAGCTGTGGGAGTCTGCAGCAATGCTTATGGTGCCTATGTAGTCGCCCAGCGTGAATGCGATGTGACCAAGGAACAAATCAACATCGGGTTGAGCACTTTATCGAAAGATCTCTTGCCAATATCTCCGTTTACTTCATTCATATCGGCACCTGGTGACATTAGTTCAGCCGTTGCCGAGGATGGTCCGTTGAGCTTAGAATCTGCCATGTCCATTAAGGCTGCCATCATGTCAGCATCGGATCTTGAGACTTTTATTCGACCGCTCCAGTATGAAACCTCGCCTGGGATGGTCTGGCTCAAGACGACACTTTCAGATGTGCAAATACCCGTGCATGGGTTTATTCTATCAGGCCGCAGTCCGGTCTGGAGGAAAGCATTCCATGAATTTCGGCTCACTGGCTTCTGCTCCATGCCGGGCGTTGTCAACATGCAACGTAACAATGGACATAACCAGATCCTATTTGACGGTATTGATATTCTGACTGTCTTAAATATCGCCTTCTTCTCATACACGGATGTTGCGTTGGATGTCTGGCAGCAAGCTCGACATACACCGGAAAGTGCCTCTAGATATCGTCAGGTCCGCATTGAAGTGATGCGCATCGCTGCAGACCTGGATCTACCGGCTTTGGAGCGAGCCGCTAGGCTGATGATTGAGCCTGTTAAGTCTTTGAAAAGCGACATGGGACATGCGATACTAGACCCAACCTTTTTTGAGAGCGGCGACGTAATAGTCGAGCTGAACGGTGACACCATGAGGGTTCATAGCCAAATTATTTGCCAGAGATGTCCCTTCTTTGACGCCTTATTCAATGGTCGCTCCGGTGGTAGATGGCTGGCATCACGCCGTGAAAACTCGACGGGCAACATAACTGTCGACCTCAAACATATCGAACGACCCATCTTCGAGTTCGTTCTCCGATACATGTATGCTGACACCGAAGAGGAACTGTTCGATGAGGTACGAACGAGGGATCTAGAGGATTTCATTGACCTAGTGCTCGATGTTGCCTTTGTGGCCAATGAATTAATGATCGACCGACTGGCTCAAATATGCC
Source organism: Aspergillus persii (assembly GCA_002215965.1). Taxonomy (NCBI): domain Eukaryota; kingdom Fungi; phylum Ascomycota; class Eurotiomycetes; order Eurotiales; family Aspergillaceae; genus Aspergillus; species Aspergillus persii. Next base: position 874,037 of record NGZO01000002.1, read on the forward strand.
AGAAGATGCTTGGTAGATTCGGTACGTTGCCAAGATGCTCCCCACCTGCGTTGCATTCGATACTAAGACGAATCAGTGAGTACACGCAATGTGTGCCATTTCCTCAACTCCGTTGCGCCGTGCTGTGTCACCGAGTTCAAAGATGCCGCGTTGGAATATATTTGCCTGAATTTGGAGGATCTCCTAACGAACAGGCAAGTGATTTACCGCTTTGTATTGTCTTTAATAGTTACTAACTAATTGCTCAGATTTCTGCTGGAGCTTGACGACAATTTGCTTCGTGCGCTTGACCATGTCTGCCATGAAAATCAGATGACCTGCTATCCTGTCTCGCGGGGGCGCAACTCTGAAGATTTCGTTTTCGAAAAGTATCCAGAGCTTGTCTCTGAGATAGAAAGTGATAGACGTCGGCGTATCGATTCTATAAGGCTCAGGTCCCACATTAATCGAATCGAAGCGCTTGAGGGCAAGTTAAGAGCAATGAACCTCGAAAAAGCGGCCGAGTCACCTTTAGCGCAGAAGACGAAGATTTCTCAGCTCGGAGACAGCTTAACTCCCGCTTCCAAAAGTCCCACTATAAGACCTAAGCACTCGAGCAATGATCTCATGTTCCAGATGGATGATGACAATCTACCATCGCCTGGTGACCCGATCAAAGGCAAAGCAGCCGTGCGAGGGCCCGGTCAGACTGATACAGATGATGCTCGTCCACGCTTCGGCTCGCTGACTCCTCGATCTGGGGTAGTGGATCCGGAGTCATTTGACGAGCAAAACCACCTGGATGACCAGATGGCTTCGCAAGACACAGCTCTCGGTGAATCACCAACTGAACATCGAGCTTCTGCCGTCAAGTCTAAAAAGAATGGGCTACCGTCAGCAACATCTGCCCAGGGGGCCTGGAGCTCATCGGATCTCTCGACTTCTAAGAAAAACCTCAAGGATATCATGGATGAAGCTTCTGAAACTCGCGTGTCTAATTTGAGCTTGGGCATGTCTGATCACCGAGAAAGCAATAGCAATTTTGCCCCCAAATTGTCACAAAAAGAACGAAAGAAGCTCCAACAGCAGCAAATGCAGGAGATGCTCTCTGCCCAGGAGAAGGCCAAGGAAGCTCGCCAGAACCCTTGGAAGATGTCTACCCCGAGCAAAACGCCGAGCAAACAATCCCCTTCCGCCAGCACCAATGGGGAAGAAAGTTCAGCCTTCGGGACAACCAAGTTAACCCCGAAGCCTTCGATGACACTTCGCCAAACAGTTGCCGGAACACCACCAACCCCGAGAGCCATCCCAGCAGCGACCACGCCAGTTCAAATCCAGGCCCGCAGCACCTCTGCCAGCACTGGACCGCCACCGAGATCATCAGCCCCTGGCCCATCAACAACACATTCCTCGTCTCCGAACCCGCCTGTCAATACCCAGCCTGCTGTCCAGTCAATCCGACATATTCCCCGTCCCGAACCATACAAAACGAGCTTCCACTCCGACTCTTCCAGTTCAATGTCGCTAGCTGCAATCTTAATGCAACAACAGACCGAGAAAGACGAGATTCGAGAAGCCGCCACAGCTAAACACAACCTTGAAGACATTCAAGCCGAGCAGCAATTCCAAGAATGGTGGGACAAGGAAAGTCGACGAGTCCAAGGTCTCCCGGATCCAGAAGACCCCCAGCAAGAAGGCGAGACCCCCGGCGACAGCCGCGGAGGAGGAAGTCGAGCTGGAGCCCGTGGCAGCAAAGGACCACCAGGTCCCCAGCGCAAGAGACGCGGGAAACCTCCCTCTTCAACTCCCGCCGGGACATCCAGCCCTGGCATCTCTGCGCTTTCTCAACAACTCCCACGGAACCCCAAACCCGACGGATATGCTGCCCAAAAGCAAAAACCCCCCTCTGGACCCCGTCGCGAGAACCAGCCTCGGTCTTCATCTACAGGGAACCAGCCCGCGTCGTCGACCCCTGCTGCTACTGGCAACCATCCGCGTCGCGGAGGAGGTAGAGGCGGCGGTCGAGGACGAGGCAAGGACCGTGGGGAACGGCATAACAATACTCAACCTGCACCTAAACCTACACCTACACATACCCATACTTCTGCTACATCGTGAATTCAGGATATGTAATTGTTTTATGGAGGGAACATTGGGATGTATATTTTCTCTTTTACTTTTTGTTAAATACCATAGATTCTATTTCATTCACTATGTATCACAATTTCTAGCCGGGGCGACAGTTTTCCCTTTCCGGTTTATTCAATAGACTTGAGACACACACCCTGAGCAGCCCGAGGCAATTACTGAGCACGGGATGAGCGGAAGACTGAGTATCCTGAGTGAGTAATATTAGAATTATAGCTACCCTACCTAGGAGGTACAACAGGCTAAGCTTCGACCTTTCTCACCACTCCGTGGGTTGACTTGATGGATCAGGAGGTAAGAAAAGCCTGGTGCACAGATACAGTTGTAACTAATAATGAGCCAGACACAGTCAGAAGATGTTGATCACTTGGTGTCATTCCTCCGCCGAGTCGGCGGAGTAATAAAATCATATACTGGCGGCTCACTTCGTCCGCCGACTCGGCGGAGAGAAACACTCCTCTCAGGTAAGTGTGTAAATAATCATTCAGTCGAATTTAATTTAATATCCCTTCCCCCCCCCCCCCCCCCCTTTCAATTGTGCAATCGTATTCAACAGACAGCATACTCTTGGAGATCGTCGTCCTCTAACCCATTGGTATATCGACGATATTGGGATTTGAGCGTTCTCATGTCTACTATAACACGGCCGTCAGGAACGCCAACCCCTGCGAAACTTGAAAAGTCCCACGAAGATGCTTCCTCTTCACACAGCTCCGGGTTTGTGGGGGATAGAAACAAGGAAGAAACTGGATCTGGCATCGATAACACCTCGACTGATGAGCCAAGCAAAAGCGGCTTCACCTTACTCATGACCGTCACGGCTTTAGCGATGAGTATGTTTTTGGTACGACTCTACCTTTCGAACTGCTTGCTCCCCCACTCAATGCGGAACTAACATCTGATCATAATGGATAGGTTTCGTTGGATATGGTAAGCGGATTGAACCAACCACCTGGACAAACAAACCCATCTTGACGAGCGAGGAGCTAATCGGTAATTGAACCTCAGACCATTGTCGCAACAGCAATCCCGAAGATCACAGATGAGTTTGGTGGCATTGAGGAGGAGGCTTGGTACGGATCGGTATTTTTTATCACGCTGGGAAGCTTTCAAGCGGCGTGGGGGAAAGCATACAAGTACTTTCCGCTGAAAATATCCTTCCTGGTCTCGATCTTTCTATTTGAGGTGGGCAGTTTGATTTGCGGTACGTGTAAAAAAGCTCGGCATGTGTCCCGCGTCTTCGATTGACTTATGACTGACTGTTTGCGTTTGGTTCAGGTGTCGCGCCGAATAGCATCGCGCTCATTGTTGGACGGGCAATCACGGGCGTCGGAGGCGCTGGGATTTCTTCCGGTGCATTTACCATCATCGCCTTATCTGCACCACCGAAACAACGACCAGCTTATATTGGAATTTTGGGTGCCTCTTATGGAATTGCGTCAGCAATTGGGCCTCTCCTTGGCGGTGCATTCACGACCCATGTGACCTGGCGGTGGTGTTTTCATATCAACCTACCGATTGGCGGACTCGCAGCCGCGATCATCCTATTCTTCTACCGACCTCCTCCTCCGTTGCCCTTCCTGGATACCCCGCTGAAAGAGAAGGTACTTCAAATGGACCTAGCCAGCACCTTGATCCTTGTTTCGTCTCTTGTCTGCTTTGTCCTTGCCCTCCAGTGGGGCGGGGTTTCGCTGCCGTGGAGTGATTCTAAAGTGATTGGAACGTTAGTTGGATTTGGTGTGCTGTTGGCAGTCTATGCCCTTGCGCAATGGGTGCAGAAGGAACGCGCGGCAATGGTCGGGCGACTCTTCCGCCGAAATGTCGTGACCATGATGATCTATGTTGACCTGCTCGCAGGGACATTCTTCCTGCTGGTCTACTACCTGCCTATCTACTTCCAGGTGGTGTCTGGCGTTTCGGCTGCCCAGAGCGGAATCCGCAATCTGCCGTTGATTCTGGCTCAGAGTGTCTCGACGGTCATATCCGGCGTTACCCTCAGCAAGTTTGGATACCCCCAGCCTTTTGTCCTCTTTGGGGGAGTACTCACCGCGATTGCGTCGGGCTTGCTGTACACGCTTGAGATCAACACCGGCTCTGGCAAGTGGATCGGCTACCAGCTACTGGCCGGTATCGGGATAGGATGGTGCTTCCAGGTTCCTGTGGTGACTGCGCAGGCGTCCGTTGCGCCGGAGGATTTGCCTTCCGTAACGGCCATGGTATTGAGTAAGTCTTATCACTCCGCACTTTAATATAGGTAGTTGTTAGGCCGGCCGGATTTACTAACCTTTTTTTTTCTCAGCTGTGCAAACCATAGGGGGATCGCTCTTCGTTTCGGCCGGCCAGTCAGCCATGATCAATGTTCTCCTCAAAAACCTCCGGAGTGAGACGTCCACCGTAGACGCCGTTAAGGTTGCGATGACAGGTGCTACGGAGCTACGCGACAGGTTCTCTTCTGTCGAAATGCAGTACATCCTGACTGCTTATATGGAAGGTCTGAAAGCGGCATTCCTTGTGGCCGTTGTTGCGTCCAGCGTGGCTACCGTGGTTTGCTTGGGGATGCGCTGGATTAAATTCTCGGGCCAAGCTGCTGCTGCTGCCGTTGCATAAGGATTAAGGAATAGAGATAAAAGTACCTTTTTTTTTGTTTCTAGAATTAGAAGAACCGTGGGGTTAGGTAGAGGGACTTTCTAATATTAATTCTCCTATCGAGGACATTTGGAAACTCCATGCACTCCCAACTTGAAAGTACTAACTTTAGAATACTGGTATGTGAAATCTCTGATAATTCCAGCCTTCGAAGTACTTTTTCAAACCTTTAGTGGTGGTACTGATGTATATATATAGGGTAGTAATAGCACAGGAGGCGATCAATTAAACACTCATACTTGATAACCTCCATTCTTGACATGAAAGCCCTCAAATGCGCGGGAAAAAATATCTTATCAAAAACCAAAATTTCGCATGTACCGATTTGAAATTATTTCCTCTGAATCTGGAGATGAACAGATTCGCATCATGTGGCCATAGACCGTTTTCTTATACCCAAGGCGGTCAACGGCTGAGTACTCCTTCAGCCCCAATTAAAAAGGACACTTTCGCATCCACCATTCCCCCATTCCTGATTGATACAGGGCATTTTGGTCTGATTTTATAAATGAGTGCGATGAGGCATACTCATCTGCATCCAACGTCAACCCCGCCCGAGGACCGGCAACCGCCTCGGAAGAAAATCCGAAAAGGGACTCGCAGCTGCTGGGAATGTAAGTGATCCGAGCTCGCTGGTGGGTCTAGACTGATAGCAATCCAGGTAAACATCGCAAGGTTCGCTGTCATTTCGCCTCTGATGGCGACCAAAGTTGTCGCGAATGTTCGGCAAGGGGGACGACCTGTCGCAGTCAGGACTTGCCAGAGCCCGAAAACCCTCGCGAATCAGATCGTGCATCGCTGAGTGATCGACTAGGCCGCGTAGAATCTCTTCTTGAGAGGGTTCTGCGCCGGCTGGATACCGTTGTTGGTGATGAGGAGGCGCCGGCGTTACCATCCATGGCAAGCGAGAATGGCTTCAACTCGAGTGCAGCCGAGACGCCTGCAAATGAGAACGCCCCAGCCCTGTCGCTCTTTGACAACGGAGTAGTAAGTATCATGACCATCACTTAGAGGTTTTTTAACATGAAGTAGCTTGGCTTTCGAAGATCGGATGTCTCGACGCCAAATATCACATTATATAGTGCAACCACTCGCCACTGGGAAAAGCTCCGCCAAAGGCTTTTGGATTTGTTACCATCGGATAGCACTCTGAGAAGACTTGAACAAGCCAATAGCTGCTGGTGGCTAGTCAAGGCTCAATGCTTCCAAGAATATGAGGAATCGCTACTATCAAGCGCGGCGACAGCCTGTTCAGACCGCCATCCAGCCGCCATCGCCAAAGTTCTTTTATGGGTGGCCCTTTGTCTCCAGCAGCTCCCACGGGGATTTGATATTGAATCATTGGAGCTTCTGGATCCCCCAACACGACTGATCGCGAAGTGCGTCGGAATCGTTGCACAGTCCATCAGCTCGGATGAGACTCTAGTAAGTAGTATTGACGGGTTGGAGTGTCTCGTACTTCAAGGGGTACTCTATAACAATGATGGGAAACTACGGAGTGCCTGGTTGTGCTATCGTCGGGCGCTGAACGTGGCTCAAATTATCGGGCTCCATCGACTGGCGCCAGAATCGATGGACAAGTCCAAATCGGTTTCCCGGGCAAAGCATATCTGGAATCACATCATTTACGCAGACCGATACCTTTCTTTGATGCTAGGAATGTATCATGGTATCACCGACGTGGCCTTGGATGCAAAGCCAAGCGGGAACGAAGCACCGAATCCATCCCCCATGGATCTGCTCTGTCGCATAGCAGGAACCATTATCGAACGAAACCAAACATTTAGCAAAATCACACCTTCGATGGTTCGAACAACACAAACCATCGATGCAGAGCTTATGTCGATTGGCCCTCTATCGGTGGTTGAGGATCCGGCTGTCCTATCGCCAGGGAGGTCTATCGAGCGAGCCCAGGCCTACACCAGACTCATGACGGAGCTATGGCATTATCAACTCCTCGCCTGGCTCCATCTACCGTTTCTTTTGGAATCTGGCACCGAGAGGCGCTATGATTACAGCCGACAAAGCTGTCTCGAAGCATCCCGGCATATGATTACATGCTATACATCTATCCGTTGCCTCACTGCCAATAGCTTTTGTTGCAAATCACTGGACTTCCAGGCCTTCACGGCCGCCGTCACTCTTCTAATAAATATCCTCGGACCAACCGACCGATCCCACCCTAACTCCAATGACTGGCCCGCCATCGAAGCTGTAATGACAAGCCTGGAGACATTGGCAGAGGCACAGCCACCCGACAAGGTAGCAACCCGAGGCCTCAGCGTTATGCGCACTTTGAAAAGGGTTGCGATGAGAAACAACACAGCCCAATCTGATACCCCCGACGGACTACTCCCCATAGACGGCCAGTCTGGGCGCATTAAATTTGATATTCCATATTTTGGGACCATCTCCCTTGACTGTAGCACCCGCAGTGAACTTCCAGAGCAACAACGACTGCTTAATAACGGCCCGCCGAAACCTACTAGCACACACCTTACTTCCAATAGTGCACTCTCGTCGAATGTGGGAAATGCAACGGAGATCGACACTGTGCATGATGGTCAATCTACGGATGCAGGGCCTTGGACAGAAGCTCGCCTGGAACTTGGCCCTGCCGATATATGGTCATTTGATCCGGATCTAACGGCGCTGCCCTCTTTTTTACCCGACTTGGAAGATACCTGGGACCTGGGGCTTTGAATGGGGGGCACGGCTGAATTGAACCATGTATGGGGGTAGATAGATATCAGTAAATATAATTTCCACAAGCCTTTTGGCATTTCATGGGCGTGGAAGGACGAGCAATATTTTGTTGTTTAATGATATACCGGGATATATGAATACAAAACGATGTCTTGGAATTGTCAACCATGCTAGGTAGGATGTTGGGACATCATGTGCTGGGCAGAAGAACTATAAGTCCATGGCAACACTTTGACCTAAGCAGAGCTCTAGTCCCATCAGACATACCTATGCATGCCCTTGAAGGCATGGAGGCGGGAGGAACATCGGTATAAAACTACTGAGCGTTCCTTGATAGAAAGACTATTTATTTCCCTTTAGCACTAAACAAAACATTGAATCAAGTGCACCAATGAGTTACCCGATTTCAGTCCCGTATTATGTCAAATTGGTTTATTTGAAAGGAAGAAAAGAAGCTAATTACATCATTAGAAGAAGTTAAGGCACCATCTATACTGGTAGGTGAAAATGAGGAAATATCAAACGAGAAAGAAACGGCATCACAACCATCCAGACCTGAAAGGGCAAGTTACCAGACAAAAAGTAATTAGAAAGCTCATCAGAATGATATCTTCAGCCACACCATGAAGAAAAAACAAGGACCGTCAAGAAGGGAATGAACCGAAATCCGAAATCCGAAAACTCCAGAACGACCCCATACGCTAAACAAAAAAATAGAATAAAAATGCAAGTTGCGATATCCGAACGCCGGTTTGCGGTAACAGGAAAACACAAAGAAAGCCAAAGACAAAGATCAGTGATGCAGAAAAGTAATATACAAACCCAGGAAAGCGGCTCAGCCGGATTCGGGCACTTCTCGACTCTCCCAGATGCGACGGATCATCATTTCAGTTTCGTTGCTTAAATAAGGCGATACTGTGTCTGGGGCAACTTCCTCAACCGCGGGACCGCTATGAGCGTCGTCAGAGGCCGAGAGAATGCGGTGAGAGGGATGCTGCAGCGGTTTGGCAGGTTGGCCCGGCTCCGTAGAGTCATTTACCAGCTCTTCGGGATCTTGGAGGTAAGTCTGCGAAGAGGATGTACGTAAAGGAGCTTGTCTCCGGCTCATGAGCTGCTTCGGCTCCGGACTGGGAGTATTCTGACCCGGCCTTTGCTGTTTACCGTCTTGCAACTGTGTCAAAGCGGGCGCAGACTTAATCGGTTTGCCAAGTGATGATGGGTGTCGCTGATGACCAAGATTAGGGCCATTGAGATCGTTAAGGATGAAATTCAATCGCCGGAAACTGTCTCCCGTGGGGGACTGGAACCGTCGAACAACTGTCAGTTCCAGCGAGGTCTTCTCGTATGCTTTGCGAATATGTTTGGTTTCGTTGTCATGGACCACGCCGCCAGATCGGGCGGACCCGTTCACAAGGCCACGCCCAGGGTCGAACGGACCGGCACCGGTGCGCGTGGCATAGTTCGCATCGATCGTGGAAGGGGACACTGTGGTGGAGACGCCATGGGCATCGGGAGGGGAAGTGTTTAGAGCCGCCGTTCGCTGCAGCCACAGTTTCTGTTGCGTGCGGGAGGGTGGTTCAGTCCCTGGGGGCCGGGTCGGAGGAGACGCTCGTGATCTTCTGGAACTCGGGGCACGGTTGGGCGACGGAGGAGTTTGCGGGTGATAATGCGGTAAGAAAGAGGAGGGGGTGTTGGGATCCGAGTCTGTGCGGACCGAGGCGTTGATACCAGTCTTTATGAATCTGGATACGCCACCTTCGATCGAAGACGAGGTCGCCTGGGCTGGGGTGCCCGGGGTGCCCGGAGTATTGGCTAAGGGCTGGTTCGAGGACGATAGAGGGCGTCGGAGGCCATCCGGACCGGTCGCAATATTGGACAAAGAAGTATTGCGGGAGATAGAGTCGACAGCGGTCGGCTTCACCGTGGCGGAAATAGAAGACATGGCGGGCGGAGCTTTGGCGGAGTGAGACGGGCTCAATAAGCGATTAGCGATGTCAGCGTGGTCGGGAACACGGACGGCGGCTTCCTCTTGTTCTTCGGGGTTCTGAGAGGGACGAGTTGTCTTGGTGTCGGAGTCGTCGGCGTCGGCGTTGTCGCTGTCGTCGTCCTCGTCGGGCAAGTGACCTTCCCCAAAACTCTTACTGGTCGACTCCGGGAGGCTGGTCGCTCGAGGGAATTGTGGGTAGGGGCGTTTGACAAAGGTAAGAGGATCCACCAACACTGCAGCGTTCTCCACGCTCTCCTTGGACTGTGCGACCGAGCTGCGTCGGGTGCTTTCTGGCGACTGAGTGGTATCCTCCCAGTCGCCGTCGTCGTTGTCGGAGTCCGCCAGCTCGAAGCCTACCGTTTTCTTCTTGCCGGAGCTGGAGTTGGGGCGAGACGTCACCAAGGTCTTCTTGCCGACGACACCGCCGGAGTTATTTCGCCGAAGAGCGGGGCTGGAGTTATTCTTCTTCATCGAAGCTGTGGTAGGATGACTGTCCACGGCCCCATCCCAACGGACGTGATGTTGGCCACGGGGGCTGGTAGCGGGCGTAGCAGGGGCGGACTTCTTGCGTTGGTGATAGCGGCCGGTCGTCGTAGTCTCCGGGAGATGAACCGAGGTATGAGAGGTATGACGCTGGAATTTGGCGAGGTTCTTGCCGTGGGAAGGATTCCGGTGATGATTCCGATGGCCACCGACGACGTGCGGACGATGAGGGCGGAGAGGAAGTTTCTGGTGGGAGGTGTGCAAGTCGGCCAACTCGTTTTGTTGCGAGGTGCGCGTGACGACGGCGTGTGAGGAGACCGCACGGCGGCCCAGGCCGGGGCGCTTGACGGGCGAGGAGTTGGAGGTCGGCATGACGCTAGGGAGAGAAGGGAAAAATAAGGAAAGGCAAGGGGACCAAGCAATGAAGGCAGCCACACAGGTGTCACTGCTGCGGGAAGAGTCGGGGAGGAGTATGGAACGGACGAGTGGGAGAAAAGCAGCGAGGGAGATGGATACAATTGGTGGATTGAAGGATTTCAACGGCAAAAAAAAGAAAAGAAAGGAGAGCGCGGATGGACAGAAGGTAGAATGACAGGGTTAAGAGGGAGGGGGGAGGTCAGAAGCAGGAAAGGAGTGGAGAGAGAGACAAAGAGAAGCGAAGGGAAGAGGCGTCGAGGTCCCCGCAGAACAGAACGATGGAGAGGAGAGGAGGAGAAGGAGAGAGCGAGAGGAAGATGGAGATGGAGATGGAGAGAGAGAAGGAAAAGAATCCAGAGAGTCCAGGCCCGCCCGGTACCGTCCAGTACGGTATTGGTATTGGTATTGGTACTGGTACTAGACGGTATTTTTCAGCGGTCGTGCCTTCCGCATTGGGAATGCCTTCACTCTTTGTTTCTGTTTGCATTGGATGACTAACTTGTTAACAATCTAGATAACTTAGTTGACTAGCTAAGCTACTACTACTTCTACCTCTCCAGTCATGTATCCACCGGCTGGACTGGCTAGAAACACCGTAACGCCCTTGAAATCCATGACATATGTTAGACTATCGGAGATTATTCCGCATGACGCCCACGCCCCTGCATTGTTGATTTGGAGGTATAAGGATGGGAAAATAGAGTCGAGATTATCCAAGTTAGGGCTGCGGCGAGCCGGCGAAGATCACTAAATCGTCATATTGACAAAAAATATACCGGAATATCGATATTCCTGTGCACTCAAGTTAAGGGCTCAAACATCTGCCTCGTATTGATTTCTTCCCGCGCTTTTCCTCCTATCGTTAAATTTGGAACCCCATACAGAGAATCTAACTCTCGTGCCTGGAAAACCATGACCCTCTTCATTCAGGGCACTCCATGGTTACTTGCTAGCTTCTCTCTGCTGACCGCCACAATCAGCAACATAATCAAACCTAGCGGACATCAGACGTTCGTCGAAGATGCCGTGTTCAACATACTGTCTTTCTCCCCATTTCAATCCGGGAGGGATGTCCTAAGTCTCGTCGTCTATTTAATTCATCTGCGACTGTTAAACATTGCTGGGATACATACCAGCTTAACGCTTCTCTCATGCCATGCTTCCCCAACGGAATTATCTGGCATTAGACGTGGGTTCTGGCCGCTTTTTGCGCGGTGCGCTTTCTTCATCGGGGCAACCTTGCCACTATATGCGATGCTGCTAGCGTCAACAAGTTATCTATGGCTCCAGGTCTTTACGACCTTCTTAGTCGCTGAATCCGTGCTGGCCGAATTGTTAAGGTTCTACGAGGACTCTGTACACGATGGTGGTTTTACCGTCTGCCGAGGCTGGCCTCGTTCTATGCTGATAATGAACCCTCTCGTTACAACTAATCATCCCATCCATCGCCCCGTGGCACCACCGTCTGCCTCAAAAGATAATCTCTGCGACCGCATACAGCAGCTCTGGTCGACAGAGACCGATACAGATATTGCTTTTACCATATATCCCTTGCATCCGGAGCATGAAGCGAAGTTAGACGGAATTTTCTCATTAAAAGTCCGTCCCGCACCGTGGACATGTGGGCACTGGCGCTGTCTTGTCTATATGATTTCACGTGCCGCCATACGGATCTTTGGTTTTTCTTGGTATATCGAGCTGGCATCGACCACCTGGCTGCTTCACATTGATCTGCACCCAGTGACGCTCCAAATTTCCGATCAGGTGCTAGAGAACGACCTAGCTGGGGGTCTGCTTACTCTGTTCTATCATATATCCTACCTATTAGCTCTAGTCGCCTCTGCCGTCATTTTTTCCAATTTGCTATTTATCCATCTGGGCAAACAAGAGTGGATAAAGCAACGTTTCCAAGACTTTGCCGGAGCTATACCGATTACCAACAAGACCCTCCAAGCCGTCGGCAGGCATTTCATAATGCCTATTGTTCTGGTCCTTGTTTTCCATCGATTTCTGGGGCCCGAGGATTGGGAGCTGACACCTCAAATGGTCTCCATTGCCATGGAGATTGTGGTAATTCTAATAATTTATATAATAGGGTATCGGTTCCTCTTTTGCCCCAAAAGCAATTACCAGGATCCCCAAGCGTCGCACGAGACGTTCTCCATGGACAAGAAAAAATCACCCAATGGTGGAACCAAATATCCTAAGGGCATGCGACCTGGTGTCCGCTTCCAAGTATTCCGATTAACCATTTGGACCCCTACCGTGATTGTTTGGATTTATTTTCATTATTGGTGTGGTGGGAGAAGCCATGGATGATCCGAACGAATGTGGCTAGAGGATTGACATGGGGATCTAGACAGCTTTATCGAGAGCTGTCTTACGGGCACTATAGATAACTAGAACTATCGGAATTTCTATTATTCATGCCGTATAATATCTGTCCCACACCTATGCTACTTCCCATACTTACAGAGTCTTTCAACATGAATACGGAAATAAGACCACTCATTTGGGCTTGTGCGGTTCTACTATCAAAAATCCTCCCACTGACTCTCCAGTCCATCTAACCGGAACTGATGCCGAATATACTCGTCATCAACAAGCTCATCAAGCATGGACCAAAAGTCCCCATTGTGTGAAGCCGTAAATCCCATCGTCCCCGCAATAGCACCCACACCACTCTCATACTCCGGCCCACACGGCTGATCATCCAACTCATCGTGATTCTGAGCCTGGGCAACAACCAAGTCTGCCATTCTCTGTGCAAGCACCTCAAAGATATCCCGGAATCGCTTTGCCGTCGGCCATCGCTCCACAATTGCAAAGAGAACATTCGAACACGCTCGCACATCTTCAAAGCGGCCCATGTCCGCACAGCCCTTGTCGGCCCAGATACAGTAGAGTAGTGTAAGCCCAGCGGTGAAGATGGAATGAAGCGCCAGGAGATTCCATCCTAGCGGGCGTCGCTGGTGCAAGGTCTTGTAATACTGGCAGATATCGCCTGCCGCCCGGGCGCTTAATGCCACATATTCTGCGGTTTTGGATTGCTCAGCGTCGTGGGCTGCGGCTGCTGTCCGGGTGATTCGGTGCTGGAGGAGCATGCGTAGTGACTTGCTGTATTGGATGCGGTAGAATTCTTGGGTGCCGTATACGCAGTACTCTCTCTTGGGTTCGGATTCAGGGTCGGGTTGGCGTGGGACCCTGTCTAGCCATTCCGCGAGCTCGTTTCGTAGGAAGTCGAGGGTCTCGTCGTAAGAATTGTCCGATGTACTCAATGGGATGTCGGTGCTGTAAATCTTTTGTTTTATCCTACTTTCCAATCTCCGAAGTCTACATAGATGGACAAATGAAGATAGGTTAGATGTTTCGGAAACACCATATCCCGTAGATGACGGGTTTTGGTGTGCTTTCTGAAGTTGAAGGATTGTGTCTGAATCAGTGATATCATCGTCAATGTCAATAGGGAGCTGGTACGCAGTATGTTAGCGAACAGTAATTCAGATCATCTTAGTGTCAGGTTCATAACGTACCGGAACGTCGATATCGCTCTCCGATAATGCGAATGGCCTCCCAAGTGTCAAAGAGACTGCGCGGTCAAGGATGTACGTGCTCCAGAAAACACGTCGTTTCAACTCAACCATGTAGGGGTTCCGGATTTGGGAGTGGTGACTTCGTATATTGCGGTGTATACCGGACTCTACCGCATATCGCATGGCGATACCGATGATGTGCCAGCTTCCTAGGTTGGAGATACTACCCGGGGTGCGAAGAACATACAGAACCAGGAGAAGCAAACATTGAACCCTTTGGTATCCAGATATCCCGAGGGCCCCATCCAAGAACCGAATCGCATTCGAATAATGGATATCAGGATTGACTTTCCTGTCCATTTCCGGATGAAGCTGGAGGAGTCGGGCACTGATGGCGAATACCATATGCAGCTGAAAGAGCCTGAGATTGTCGTACTCGGATCGGGTGTCTAATCGCGGAGGTGAACTTTGATACCATTCCAAGAAGCTGTAGAACGACGCTTTATCAAGAAAAGGATACCGTGGGTGAATGCGACTGAAGAAGATCTCCCCCAGTTTCAGCTCCAGCTGGGGATCCTCTTCAAGGGAATCGGGCTCGTAACTTTGTGGATCCCCCCGATTACCGTGGATCAATCGAGGCGCACCCCGTTCGACGGACGAGCTAGTCAATGATCCCTGTGATAGGATTCCTTCCACCATTTTCGACAAAGAGAAGCCCGACGTGGCGCCAATGTAGAATGACTCCGCCGTCGCATTCATGCTTAGAAGCGCCACGTCGGTCGACAATTCCGTTGTTAAAGAATAAGGCTCAGTGGCTATATCGTTGCCCTGTGGAGATTCGTTGCTCTCTCGGGGCGAGGTCTGGTTTGCAGGGCTACTCTGGAGACGGGCTTCCAGTTCTGCGACCTTATTCTCCAAGTCTTTGGCATATTGCAGCAGTCTCACTTGCTCGTAGTGTGATCCGGAAGCCTGTCGGATTGACCCCGGCCAGATGCAATCTTTCTTTGTCAGTAGGTTCACCAGTCATGATAGTTTTATCCAGCAAGGCAAAATACGTACAGGCTCCGACCCTTTCACAAGGCGCGCATGTCGGAAACATCCCATTGCACTACATTCATTAGCCCCGCAGATGCAAGATATCCTTCATCAAACATTTGGGATTTACTTTGGTCTTTCGTCTCTTGCAGCGTTGACAAGCGATGGGGGCGCGAGCGCGTCTTGGGGATAAGGCATTGCCTCCATCATCCGTGGAAGCAGACAACATAGATGCTCACAAAGATAAATGCCGGCCAGCATGAAAGTCGAGGTCTACAAAAGGAAGAAGTATCTAAGAACGTCTGTGGACTGTAGCACAAGAGAAGACCGCGTCCATGGGGTAGTCGGCAACATGCTCGTAATTCGTGGGGTCGCAGTTAGTGCGGTGGAAGGATTTAGGTTACCTACCGAGGTATAGGTACCAAGGCGCTAGCTAAAAGTTTATTCCGCTTCCACACAACGTTATAACTTGGAATGTATAGAGCAAGAAAAATACTGCACTGTTTAGAGAGTATATTCGGTAAATGTTATGCGCCGTGAGTAAGCCTCTCCAAGAATATATATTAAACCTCAAAATTCTAGTACGTGCAACTCTAGTATGAAAAGATTCTTCCATAATAGCCTCTCCGGACCACGGATATAACAACAACTTATAAAATACTTCGTGCAGCATTATATCTTTGACTGCTCTGGCTTCTTCTTATTCTCGGGTTTCTCCAGTCGAAACTCATGAAACAATCCCTCGCATGGCGGTCCCTTACATACCTTGACCACCCGTTTTGACAGATTATAAACCACACAGCTGACAGTACACGTGGGACCCGAATAAGGATTCGGACCAGTTTGTCCAGAAGGCAATTTCACCTTCTGGCCTGCAGAGTGCTCACAAAGACTATGTGGATATCCCGCGTGGTCTTGAAATCCATTGATCAGATCGATGTCCTTGAGGAGACCAGTTCGAGCTTGTCTTCGGATACCAGCCTCCAGTCTATCGCCACGGTACCACGAGCTGCCACCTGCGAGTGTATCTTGAATCTCTGACTGGTAAAGAAATGCAGGGGTTTGAAAATGATTGCTATGCAGAATGTAGGGGATATCAGAGCCCCCTGACCCTGACACGCTAAAGATTCTTTTTGGCGTCACTTCGAGGCAGATCCCCATGTTGTCCGCGGTCGACAGCATTAAGTTGCAGGAAACGTGCCGTGGGGTTCTTGCTACGCGTTTGAGGCCATCGGCGTAATAAGAGCTTTCAAGGAATAGCCGTCGGAGAGCGCCGCAGGGAGGAATAGCTGGAAGGTCCTTTTCCGAAGTGGCCTCGAGAGAAAGGGGGATGGCGTCGATGGAGCTCTGGAGGGAGTTCGCTGTTAATCCGAGCCCCGCGGAGTTCATTCCTGACCGGCATAGTTGACCGGCTTCGGTGACCAAGAACATTGATGGTATTTTCTCCGAGGGATCAGGATGGATCTCCAGGTAGATGATTCCATCCTCGGTAAGGAGTCTGTCTGACATGTCCCAATTCTGGGCGGTGAAGACATCTCCATTGAAGGTGGCTTGCGAAAGAATGATAGCGCTAGTGCACTCTGATGGAGAATCAGGGTTTCCCTCATGGCCATATTCATTCATGCCGTTGGAAGTGGGTGTTTCCTGACCATCTTCCGATCCTGTAGAGGGAACGCTGATATGCGAAAGATCGTATCGGGCGTTCAGCAAAATAATATCTTCCAGATCAACTCCCGCTCCTGCTGCAACACCTCGCATCTCCTCCAGTCCCGATGGCCAGTACTTGGACAGACCGGGAATATAGCATTTTTGGATTATTTTCAGCGCAATTGACCTAGGGACCATGTTAGCTTTACTAGGTTGAATTAGGGCGAGGAGAAATACCACGGGACCAGTTTTCCCGGTTGTTTATAGTGCTCTAGATTGCGTAAGATCTTCCCCTTGGCCTGCTGCCCATGAGAGAATCCGCGATCATAAGGCAATCCCTGCACCACCACGTGCTGGTAGGAATCTTTGGGAGCCTCACTCTTCATGGCGACGTCCACAACAACGAACAAGGGTGTTTATTGACAGAGATGATTAATACGATTTATAATCAGTATCGTATCTCTTCAGCCAGTAAAAGTCGACATGCGGGAGATATGAATATGAAGTCTTTATAAACATCGCTATATTCATTCATCAACGGTCTGTCGGAATTGCCGACAACATCGGCACCTGCCGATGCTTACCGACAGCTTCGGTAGGCTTCCGAGACTATCGGCAGGAACCGAGAGCTCCAAATGCCTCACAACCGAGAGCTCCAAATCTCCTTCCCTACCAAATCCATTGGCTCACATGCAGAGATAAGGTTACAGCTTCCTAGAATGGTTAATTTTAAAAAAGCCATTCTCCACTCGAGACGATTCAACCTCTTTCTGAAAATCTGATAGGGAACTAACAACTATTGTGGAAACTGCGGGGAGAAGAGTCAAAATAATCCGGGGTAGGCAGAGATCAGGCGGTTCGTGATAGAGAAGAATGGCAGAGATATAAATCCAGGGATTTTGCTATCTGGACCATAGCCAACATTGTAAACAGCAAATACCACCAACGTTGGTCGGACGATAGCCTTTTTGAAATTCGCAACCAAGATGGAGAGCAAGACGGAGAGCAAGACTGCAAATGCACCTGTGACAGATCCTCCTCCAGCGGATGCGGAGGATGCAAAGCCCTCCGTAGGCCTCGATGAGGCCGCAAAAATCTTCAATGGTGAGACAGGCGAGATTGAGGTCGAATTTTCGGAGAAGGAGGCCTCCAAAGTTCGATGGAAGATTGACCTCATAATTGTTCCCATGGTACGGTACACAGACCCTAACATACTGGGTCTCATATTGATGTATGTGTGATGTACAGATGACTATCAGTTATATTCTTTCCTTCGTCGATAAGGGAATCCTCTCTACTGCTGCCGTGTATGGGATGAGAACAGATCTGGTGAGCAGTCTTCCTGATTGCATGTCGCTTTTCAATTGAGAACGTCTATACTGACTGCACGGTCGATAGAATCTGAAAGGACAACAGTATAGCTGGACATCCTCTATATTTTATTTCGGGTGTGTTTCCAACATCGCTCTCGCCTGCCCGGACAGAGACTGACTGGACCAGGTATCTTCTCTGGCAGTACCCGAATTCCATATTCATGCAGAAACTTCCGATCGGAAGATGGATAGGGTCGATGATCTTCATGTGGGGACTGTGTGTCTCTACAACTGCAGGGTCGACCAATTTTGCGACGCTTGCCGTCAACCGATTCTTTCTCGGTCTTTTTGAGGCTTCTAATAACCCTGCATTCACTCTCCTGGTGAGTCAGTACTTCACCAAGAAGGAGCACGCTCTCCGCTCCTGTATCTGGTGGGCGGGTGGCCCAATCGGTGCCTTTATTGGCGATGGAATATCAAATGGCATCGGTCATGTCCATGGAAAACTGGCACAGTGGCAGGTATGTATTTCCCCCCTCCTTTGGTTCATAAGTACGGAGAATGTTGTTCTGATGCTCTCCTAGTACCTCTATCTAATTTTCGGCCCCATCACCATGATCTGGGGAATCATTGTATTTTTTGCTATGCCGTCATCCCCTATGACGGCATGGTTCTTGACGCCTCGTGAAAGAAAGATTGCTGTTGTGCGGGTGAGAAATGGCCTGTCTATGCCTTATTATGCTGTGCTGGGAAAACGCAACTAACTAGAATTTATGGCAGGTTCTGGAAAACCATGCTGGTCTTCAAAGTCGCGAGTATAAATTGTACCAAGTCAAGGAGGCTTTTCGGGATCCGCAGGCATGGATGTTATTCTCCATTGTCTTTCTACAATGCATTCCGGGAGGAGGGTTGAACGCGGTATGTCCCCAAGGAAGATGGCTACAGCGGTTGCTTACTTACTCTGCCATAGTTCAACAAAATTATTATTACAGGTCTTGGTTTCTCCAGCGTCGAGTCGACTGTTGTTGCTATGCCTGAACATGCGGTCCAGTTGGTATCCGTGCTACTATCGTATGTTATGTAGGATTTCCCAACAGCGAAGGTATAGCTGACCGCAACGCAGAGGCATTGTATGCTCGTGGGTTGGAAAAGGAAGATGCATCGCAATGATTCTGAGCAATGTATGCGTGCTGGTGGGAAGCGTTCTGCTGTATAGTGAGTTGCCTCGTCCCCATGACTCTTCAACGAGGCCTGACAATATCCAGCTCTCCCGACGGATCGTAAAATGTCGCGTCTTGGTGCATTGTATTCAATACTCACATGCACTGTATCCTATATTATGTGCATGTCTCTTATCTCATCCAATATTGCCGGCTTCACAAAGAAGATGACTGTGAGCGTAAGTATTCGCGTACGCATACTCCGGTTGAGAACATTGCCTCTAACAGCAATTCAACACAGGTTATGGTCTTCTGCGGATATTGTATCGGGCAGATTATCACCCCTCAATTCTTTATCGCGAAGGAGTCTCCGACGTATCCGATGGGATTTCGAGCCTACTTTGTAACCGCCTCCATGATGATTGCCATCGAAGCCGGATTAATGCTATACCTGCTCATTGAAAACAAGCGGCGAGATAAACGTGCCTTGGAAGCAGGGGTCTCACAGAATTCTAGTGGACATCGGATTGTGGAAAGCGACCTAATGGATCTCACGGATTGGGAACGATCCAACTTTCGCTATTCATGGTAGTGTAGTGCTTACTCCCCGGAGGCCTAAAGAATGGGATCCGCGGAACCATCGCCTAGGCCAAGACCATGTGCTGTTCATGTTGACTAGCAATTAACTATTTTTTTCATTCTTCCGCTGATCTTCTGCTGAGAATTCAATTCCCTCAATTTAGTGATCTTCTGAAACCGGGGGAATCAAGAACACGAGAACTAGGGGCGACGTGCCCTCCTTACGTCCAGCGTGCCATTTTCCTAATTGAGGCTGCTTAGCGCGGGACCTTCGTAGACTATTTACATACTCCGTAGTACTATCTTGTCTCATTTTTAAGCTTCTGACCCCGGGCTTGCCCTAGTTCATGCCGACTGTGTACGTCACCTGGTGCACTGTTTCAACAGACCGGATTCTCCGTGTTCGCCGGTGGATGCAGCTCCGACGAATCAACCTGCCTCAATTCCGCCATGCAACTCTGCAAAGAAACCCATCCTGTAACCTGGGAGGTTTGGAGGTATCTAGAAACACGTTAATGGTGCCACCTTTGCCGCCTCCCGGCCTTCGGACTGGAAATAGTTCCGCCAATTGGTGTGACGATCCCTTGGGGGCGATATTGCGGGCTTTGCCTAGTGTCGAGAGCTGTTAATGGAGATGCCTCGTCCTCCAGGACTATAAAGGTCTATAAGAGAGCGCGTTTCTTCCCATAGGAATGCAGCAATCTACACATAACTTTTCTATTGATCTGCACATTCTTGTACCCACTTGCGAAAATGCGTCTTTCTGAGCTCTTTGCCATTGCTCTGGCCACTGGTGCCACTGCGTACGACCTGCCCGACAATCTGAAGCAGATCTATGACAAGCACAAGGTATGCTTCCCACGTTATATATCCCAGTCACGCACGCGATGGCCAGCGTCTAACCTCTACGGGGCTCCCAGGGAAAATGCTCGGATGTTCTGCGAAAGGGCTTCACCAACGGTGACTCCGGCAGCAAGACCTTCGAGTACTGCAATGACATCCCCAACGCCATTTTCATGCACAACTCTGCAAAGAACGAATACACCAACATGGATATTGACTGTGATGGGGCCAACAACTCCGCGGGCAAGTGCGCGAATGACCCTTCGGGTCAGGGTATCACCGCGTTCCAGGATGAGGTGGCCAAGTTCGGCATCAAAGACCTGGATGCCAACATCCACCCATACGTCGTCTTTGGAAATGAGGAGCATTCGCCAAGCTTTAAACCCCAGGAGCACGGCATGAAGCCCTTGAGTGTAATGGCCGTTGTGTGTGGTGGAAAGCTCGTACGTCCTTTTTTCTTTCATTCTTTCATTCTCCCCCTTTGTCCTGACCATTGAATGCTAACCTGCTGGTTTCCATAGCACTACGGAATCTGGGGTGACACCAACGGTGGTGTTTCTACTGGTGAGGCCTCCATTTCCCTGGCTGATCTTTGCTTCCCTGATGAGGACCTTGATGGTGACCATGGCCATGACGCCAACGATGTTCTCTTCATCGGATTCACCAGCGATGACGCCGTTCCGGGAAAGAAGGCCAACTGGAAGGCCAAGAACTCCAAGGAGTTTGAGGACAGCATTAAGTCCATCGGAGACAAGCTGGTTTCCGGTCTCAAGGCCTAGGTGTTTCTTTTATATAGCCAAGAATATGGTTCGACCCGCTGGTCAGCCCCGAACATGTGTGTGCGTGCGTGTGTATGTAACTAGCAAAACAGCAGGTTCTTTTCTGCATATTCCAAGTATTGAGACCTAGTGTGCGTAAAGAGGGATGGTTTCACGGAATGCTCTTTTGTCATACAGATTAGGATAACTAGCCGGCTTTACAGAGCATCGTGCTTCCAGGTCAGGGAATAAACAATAAGCAGTAAGCATTTCGGTTCATGACTGTAGTAAAAGGCACAGGTTATTGCAGGTAGGAAATTTTGTCATAGATTGAAAAATTTTTCGGCTTCTTCCGTCTAAAATGAACGTGGTATTACGTACTGCTATGAAGTTCTGGTGAAAGTCTTAAGAAATAAGTACATTCCAATAGTTTTTATGAACATTCTTCCACACCCTTTATTTTAGGAAGTCACAATGGAAGAAAAGAAATATGCATATAAAAACAAATGAAAGCTCATGTCTAAAAGACAACAAACGGCTAAATATAGGACGATATAGGCTTCCATATTACATATCTGTAAAAAACAAGCCTACTAGCCACAACTGAGACATTACAACTGCCTTAACGGCTCATTTCTCTATGAAATTACTCCACTACGTTTTTACCTGTCCATATGCCTTTCTCGGTCTTCTCTACACATGCTAAACCCCAATAATTAAGAAGTTAGTGCACCCAACCAGGGATCGTCGCTGATAAACGTGCAAGGGATTCAGCTCCCGAAATAATGCTGAGCTTGGCTATCTCTGTGGGGGCCAATGATCCTTTGCGTATTCGGAAACGGCCAGTGGGTCAATGAAGCTGAAGGTCAGCAGAGAAGCAAGGTGAATATAAGCAGGAATAGGGGAACGGCTGCGAAATTGCGCATGTCGGAAAGTTGCTTGATTAAGTTTCTATATTGCTTACCTAGCTACTCCTGTACTAATAATAAGTACCGGGAATGACAATACATCCTGTTGTTTCTATCGGTGGATTGTTGTATATATCCTCCGTCTTACGTGGGCGGTTGGTGAAACCCCCTTGACGCAGGCGCTAATGGAATGAAACGAATGTAAGTCCACCGGTCCTGTAGCAGATCAAACCATCGAACGTTCGTTCATAAATGAGTACTAAGCAAGTCCACCTTGTCAAAAATGACAAAAGCGCTGATCATGCACGTTTCAGGCCCCGGGAACGCCGAAATCACCGGGCAATGTGGTATCAAAATAGTAGCGACCGCCATGGCTTCCAGGTCTGACTGTCAGAAGGACCTACCTCGGAGTGACCGTATGTTCCGTATAGACAGACTCTGCCATATGAAGTTCTCACTTACAAAATGCCACGTCTATCCTGGATTGTATCGCCTTTCCATCCCAATCCCACCTCAATTGTTTCTTAGCCACCTCTCGACCACAACTTAATATGATATCGAAGACACTCCTAGCAGTTTCCCTCCTCGCCATTCAGGGCGCTTCTGCTCTTGATCCTAAATGTGCCCCAGGAGGCAACTTCGACTTGTCCGTCTGGAACCTTCAGCTACCTATCGGCGAAGAAGGTCACCCCACGACCATCACCCCGGCCAAATTGAAGGGCTGCGATGGATACCAAAACAAGAAGTTCTTCTATACCGACACGCATGATGGCTCCTTGGTCATGAAAGTCCCGGGCTCCCCGGACAATAGCGACTGTGTTACAACCCCGAATAGCAAGCACTGCCGATCTGAATTCCGTGAGCTCGAGGCCGATAGCGGCGACAAAGCTAGCTGGGACCCTTCGGAGTCCACCAACAGATTGAACGCTACTCTTACCGTGATCAACCCTGATGATAGCAAGCACGGCACCGTTGTTGGTCAGATCCATATTGACGATGATATCTCAAGCAAACCCGTCTGTGAGCTGTACTACAACAAGTCGGGAGATCTCACCATGGGCGTTGAGAGGACTCGTGATGGGGGTGACAGCGAATTCACCAAGGTTGGGAACGTGGCTGTGGGGACCAAGTTCACTTACGAGATTCGGTACGAGTCTGATAAGCTCAGTGTTAGCATCAACGGAGGGTCGCCGAAGACTTTGGACACCTATGAGTTGAACTCCCCAAAGTCGTATTTCAAGGCTGGAAACTACAACCAGGGTGAATCGGCTTCGGAAGTGCATTTCTATGAGCTTACTGTGCAGCATTAGCTTTTATCGGAGCATTGGGGCCCTACCTGGTACAGAGCAGCCTACCTCGCTGCATTGCATCGACGAGGTAGGGGGCTTGTTATAAAACATTTTGGTCTTTATATTGCATTACAAATGTGGCTTTGGTTAATGTATGTAGACAGAGCTCTCTGAGAATAAAATATATTTGCCTATCTTCTTACTATGTTTATGTAGTTACAGTTATCAATCACTATTTTGCAATCTTGTACAAGTTACTATGAAGCAAGATACAACTATCAACAAATCAATAATATCTAGCCTTAACCATTTTAGAATCATTTCACAACTGTTCCTTGAGACACAGCAAGTTCCAGCTTGGCTGGGACGTTGTTCATAAACTAATAATGGCATTTAGTAATTTACGTTTATCCTGCTGCCCTATCTCATATTCCTTTAACTTCTGGTTCAGATATTCAAAATACAGAGAGGACTCACCGGAAACTGCTGCATCAGGAAGACTGTTGGGAGTACCCAAACCTGTCATTGAACACATCAGCGACTGTTGATGCGTTATAACCTCCATCCAGGTATAGTTACCAAGAACCCAAAGTAAAAGACCCTCGATAACCACGAGTCCTGCTCCCCAGAAAGCCCGAGGTCTTCAATGACGCCGAAAATGGCGACATACGAGAGTGTCGTTTTATCGACCTGTTATCAGTTAGCAGACAGGTTTTTCCAACTATGCTGTGAAATATGTCGGGGATAGAGATAATAATTACTGACATAATAGAAAGCATAGCAAACGCTCAAGAAGGGCAAGATCATGACGTCAATCTTGCGAACAAGACGATTATTCTCGACCGGATCAATCGCCCCTTCCAGGTCTTCGAAGTTATCGAAAAGAGCCAGGGCAGTATCGCCATTGTGCACTTTTCCTGGCTCAGCTGGGGTCATCTCAGGGTGGGCTGTGGCCGAACCGGCATGTCTCGCAAAAGGTGATCTGCATGATATGACGCTGTCACCCGCATGGAGTGCCGGTGGAGGCGTGGGAGCAATGGAAGACACCGAGAAGCAGGTGATTGTCTGATTCTCCGCAGTCTGGCCGTGGGGATGGGAACGAGCACAGGGCTTTGGATAGTAATAAAGGCAGGGTGTAGGGCCGACTCAGCTCGGAGGTCCTCCGTAACGCTTAGTACACTTGGTGTATTGCAGGGGTACATCTGATAAACAGCCCCTTTGAGGGCAATGCGGCCAAAGAGAGCGAAAGAATTTGATGAATACTATATCTGACCTTGAATATATCTGTTTATCTGCGCATACTATTCCAGACCTACGTACGTCCGCCCTTTACATAGATAGGGAAAAGGAACTACAAAGAGGCCCTCAGTCTTAAATCCACAGCTTTCACCAACGTTTGGATAGTATCCAACACCGGCGTTTCAACCCCCAACTCCTTGGCCTTCTTGGCCGGAAATCCCAATATCACATCAATTTCCATTGGACGTTTATAGAGACAGTCCGTCTGCATACTACTCCCGATGCCAGGCATGGAATTGATCTTGTCCATTAACCGATCAACCAGTCCGTAATCCAGCTCCACGCCACACTTCCTGCCCACATCAATCACCTCGCACATCAGCCTGCGCGTCAGAAGTGTGGCGCCAGACGAGGAGTTCAGCCAGCGTTGTGTATCTAGCAGCGTCAATGTTGTCAGGGGATTCCAGGCCGCGTTCCAGACGACTTTCTCCCAGCGTTGTCGCTGCATGTCCTCGAGGACTTGGAACTTGGTCTGTCCGTGGTGAAGAAGGGTCACAAGAGTGTCGAGACGAGTTTGCTCCCGAGATGAGGGGACGAGGGTGTTAGGGAAGAGGCCAATTTGCATGTCTTCTGATTTGGTGTGCGTTATTGTGCCGGGGGTGGACTGGCGGGCTCCAACCCATGTCTGGGTTTGATTTGGGGCTACGAGTTAGATAGATCCTAGAGGGCTTGTGGTAGAAGGATTGGGATCTTACCACGCAGGTGATAATAGACGACTTGGGGTATAGGTTGCGGAATGGTTCTTCGTTGCCCACCCCATTTTGGATGATCACGATAGTGGTTTTCTCATCAATCGCGGGCTTGAGTCGCACAGCAACATTCTCCTGGTCGATTGCTTTGTGGGCGCAGACGACGTAGTCAAATGGATTGGTGACTTCATTGGGGGATTTGATCACTGGGTTATGGTTTAGCAATGTCTCATTGGTATAGCACGGAAGGGCATATAGTACCATTGTGAGGTCGAAAGCGATGTTGGCCGTGGTTTTCGCTGTCGATAAGAATGCCCTTTTGTGCTACGGTCAATCTTAATATTCAATTATAGAGCGACTTAGAGCAATTCCGAGCATACGTTCTCTTTGACAGCGTCGTAGTTTGACCGTGCGACCACCGTTAGGCGCACATTTTCAGACCGGTTGAGGATGAAGGCGTAGAAGGAACCTATCCTGTAGATTGAATTAATTAAAGATATTTCAAATGGAAGACTTCGTGCACTTGCGCTCCAAGACCGTATAGTAGGACTTCAATTTTATCTCTCATGCTGAATGTGTCTACTCCGCGTTACGGGTGAATTTAGAAAAGACACGCCATGAGGTTATGACTTCAATGATGATGTTTTTGCATCGACAGGCTTCAATGCGGGGTTAATCCGAGGCCAAGGCCTATGGACGTGGGGGTTCGAATTCTGGGGAATGTAGGATGAGTAGAATATGCACTGATCATCAGGAGCTATTTTTCCAGGAATCATAGACGTTTCAACTGCGTGGGAGCATCTGCTACCTACATGGATAACTGGGTTAATCATATGTATAGTAAAATAAAGAAGATAAAAACAGAAACAACATACCCTAAAATCTAAATACCTAAAGTACATATATCACTAGGAGCCAGACTCCTTAGGTTTCCGCCACAGAGCCAGAAACAGCCTGTCATGACTCTTCTGTATAAACATCAGCATGTATGTACTGGTCCACGAAATAAGTAAATTTGCGGAGACGCCCAAACCATGAAGGCGAATTGCCCCCGCAGCTTATCTCGTCACCAGGGCTAAAATTGGCGGTGTAGTCCAACAGCCAGCATATCTGAACAATTTCTTCAGTTTCGAACAGCGTGGATCCCAAAATCAAAGAATCCGATGTTGCACTAGCTGGGGCAATAAACTCAAAACTCATAAGAAATCTTAAACACTCCTCCAGTGGAATGACGATTCTGATGCCATTGAGGCTTTCTTTAAACCAGAGAGTTATGTGTCTCATGCCGATAGTACAATTATGCATGGAAGTACGCAATCTAGCAATGACTTAGAGAGAAGAAAGGAACTTTCCGTTTGTTAGTTTACATTATTTACAGTTTCTACTTTATATAAAAGGACTATATATCTGAGTAATTCGTGAGAGTGGCCAAATATGTATTTTCTCCGCGGATCCGTCCGGTTTCTGGGCCTTTGTGGGAGCACAATTGGTAAGTTCCCTGCTATTATCTCCTGTCACTTGGCTGATTTATCTAGGACTCCTATTGCCCAACACCAAACCAAATCACTGAAAAGGACATCACCAGCCCGAGAAATTAAGATTTGGCGGACAGGTTAAGATAAAAGAACCAAGGCCGCCTCAAATTTTAGAGTAGACTACTGCGACTATACGCAACAGTTTGCTAGTGTTTAGCGTTAATGGAATTGCATTTAATTTCTGTGCTTATTCCAAATACTTCAGGCTGGATCTTCTTGGTGGACTTATATGGAAAGATCTTAGTCTAAGCCAGATAAAAGTTCGAGTAATTCTCAAGATAGTTTCTGTAGACTGAAGTCCTGAATTTCAGGAACCCAAGCCAAGGGATTTGAACTACAGATCTTGTTCATTGGGCTACGAAGCTCGGATCGTAATCCAAGGATCCTGATCCAGCTGCGTTAACAATCTAGCAAACAAGATCCTACATAGCACAGAATCACCGGGGGGTCAGTGTCAAATGCTGAGGGCCCACACTGGGTCGAGTACCTATGATCTAAGGCGTGCACGGATTTTGGCCCTGGGGCAGAGAAATAATGCCCTGGGGTAGAAGAAGCATGCCTCGGGGCCGAGGAAGAGAACATGTTCTGAAGGGGGGTGATTGGCCTTAGGGGGTAGACTGCCTTGGGGGGCGTCTTGGGGCCAGCACTTGTCGTGGGCCAGCACCGTTCAGATGCGGGGTGCGAAAACAGGCATCGAGTAATGGGTCGAAGTCCTGATTGTGCGGGCTCGAAGTGCTTCATTTTCGATATCCCGTCTCTGTTTGACATGATTGTTGTTTTACCACTCGTGATCGCTGCAACCATTGACTCCAGCACGGCACTCCACCTCTTCATCCAACTAAAAATGGATGGTTGAGAAGTTCGGTGGTTGATTCTCGATCTTCTGGACGTTCCCGCAACGCTGACCAGAGAAAATTTGCAAGCTTCTCAGTATTTTCTTTGCCGAAATCAGTCGGCAATCTCTCGCTAAGGTAAAAAGCAAATCCTTGGTTGCCATGCTCAAATAGCTTGTGCATGAGAGATCGCAAAATCTCAAGAACCTCGTCAATCGTACAGCCAAAAGATTCTATCGGGAAGAGTGGCTCGTTTGTAGCAAGTTGAAATATCTGTACTTGATGGTTAGATCATGTTAGGGATTAGGGATGGGGAAAATACCAAACATCCTAGAGCCCATATGTCCACCTTCTCATTCCACGAATTGGGTTGGAGTAACTCGGGTGCCCTCAACCCCCTTGGCGTGACAGGAAGGATATCATCTTGCGTGTTCCACATAGCTGTGGTAATAGTCAATAATCCACATTCTCGTATCACCAAAAGGGTTCAGACCTCCACCCATATCACCGATCTTGACTAGAAGTGTCGAGAAGGCTGCATTGTCTAGCATTCCGCGGAGCCGCTGCGAACTCATAAGATAGCGCGGAGCACTATTATCTACCCCAACTCCTGGAAGCCAATTGACAGGACTAAATTCCGGTTCCGTTATCATTCCACCCGACAAGTCGCAGTCCAGGGTGAATAGTATGTTGGCTGGTTGGAGGTCTATTCACAAATCAACTATCATTTTGGGCATTTGGTACCGAATATACATACCGCCATGAATAAGTCCCTGGTCGTGAAGATAACTCAAGCCGAGCAAAATTTGTTTCGATATCTCTCGAACATAGCCTGGATAGCGTGGCTTTTCCCGAATAGTCATTGCTTGACCATCTGACATCATGACCGGGAACACAAGACAAAGATGTAAGCCATTAGGCCCTTTGTGCTCAAACTGATCCAATAATTGCAAAACGTGGTTTTTCCCTGGATGGTGTGTATCCGCTTTCGATAAGTGAAGGAGGACAGAACGTTCTCGGCTATTACTAGAGATATTGGCTTTAAGAATCTTCAACGTAACATATTTTTCAAGCCTAAGGGACAGGAAGGAGTAAGTTCAATAGTCGCGGGGCGAAATAAGAAACGAGATGACGTGAGTACAACCTTGTATCTTCGGCAATCCATACTGTGGAAAATTGGCCAAATGCCCATTTTCCGACAATCCGATACCTGTGGTGGAAAGTGTCCTCGAGGTGAACTGGGTGGTAGCCTCCAGCACGATACTCTTCGACAGGTTCGACAACATCATGAATGCGTTCGAATCGACGCATTTTCCTCAAGATAATTGATTCGATGGTGGTAAGAGGCGTCTGTATTGCTGGAAGGCAAGGAACAACCAGTTCGAAGAAGGTCAGTCACGTGGTATTGCATATGAGTTGGGCACGTGGGGGTGCTTTTGTGGCCTTGGATGGAGTCATGCATGGCTCGGAATCTTTTCCGTAGCTCTCGGCGACTTCTCCGCATACTTTGCTACGGTATATCCGGCCTGGATGATCTAGCGTTTAGAAGGGTTCATTAAGAGCTTTAATTGAAATCATCAAGGAACGTAGATACAATTTCATGGTCTCCAAACAATCCCAGCGTCTGGTATCATAATTTCCACAGGGGATAAAGAAAGACAGAATCATTGAGAACCAACATGAACCACCCAGAAGCCAAATACACGCATACGTTAAAGCTCAATTAGACTCTCCTCGGCTGCTGGCCGAGGCTGCGGCGGCTGATGGTATTGCACGGGAGAAGGATGCCCAACAATCGGGGAGACATCCTCAGTCGGGTACGCCCCCTGGGGTGCTGGAGTACTCTGCGGGTACATCGAAGGTGCCGGACCAGACGGTGGTTGTTGGGGGTAATAATAGGATTGAGTCTTCTGCTCCGGAGGGGGGTATTGCATTCCATGATGACCGTTAGGCTGCCCTGGCTGCGATTCTGCCAACTGCATATACGCGGCTGAAGGGATCTGGTCCATCGAAGTAGGCTGTTCTGGTGCACTTGGAGGGGGGGCGCTGGGCGGCCCTCCTGGTTGATAAAGAGAATTGGTTCGTGTGATCGGAGACGGCTGGTAGGAGGCATCCACGTCGCCCTGACGGGGGACTTGGTATGGGTGTGGAACTGGCTCTCGCTGATTAGAGGACGCATAGAACTGCGCCGGGCCGCCTGATCCGGGATAGGCGGCATGATTGTTAGGCATTTGAGGGTTGGGGTTTGGAGGCGGAGGTGATGAAACTGGAGCATTGCCAGTCCAGGGTTGGGTGTAAGACAGAGGCCGAGATGGGGGCTGGTATACGCCAGGGCTCATCGCACCGCTTCGCGGCCCGGGGCCTTCATGAATTCTATCCGATGGATATTGAGGAGCATGTGGTGAATCAACTGGTCGCGGCTTCTCGGCGATTGAATTCCCATAATAGAAGTTTTCAGCCCCGGCTTTGCTTTCGACCGGCTGCGAAGGCATTGGGGGGTACATGTTGGGATATTGCGCTGCAGCGCCAGGAACAGTTCCATATCCGAGTGAGTGCTGCGAATAAGCACTTGACAAGCGCTCCTCCAACATCCGATCGTAATATCGAACAACGGTAGATAGCTTAGCATGCAAATCAAGAAGCGTGTCTAGGAAACGGTACAGTTAGCCAACGCACCATAAAAGGAAGCAAAAAGGGCAGCATACCATGCTTGCTCATAGTCTCACCATAGCTCCGCGCCAGTTTCGGCCGGAGCGCACCAATACTCTCGTAAAGCTCTTGGATTTGGGGCTCGCGTAAAATAGTCCCTGGGGCTTGGTGCTGCAGTCGGTCAACGAGTGCGGCGAAGAGGTGGATGTTCTCGACTTCCACAGGGCTAAGCTCGTATGGGTTTTTCGGTAGTTCGGTTGTGGCCGCGGCGCCTTGAGATGGGGTTTCCGGAACCCTCGTGTTCTTCAGAGCAGCTGCATGTTTCTGCTTGTGCTGTTCCATATCTCGTAAGGAAGCTTCGATAGCCGCCTTCAAATCCGCATCCTCCTCTTCCTCGGTCTTCGACGGACCGGAAGCTTTGGGTGGTTCGGGAGCCTTCATTTGCGATTGCGGAACGTAACCGGCAGATCCTTTATTTTGTGCCTCCTCCAAGCTCATCTGCAAAGCTCGGCGTAGGTCATCATCAAAACCACTTTCCGCCCGGGCCGTTCGGGGCTCCATTGCATTAGTTTTCGTGATGGAGTTATTCTTGAACGCCGATCGATCGGATAACGCTGCCGGGGGGAAAGGTTTCGCAGTCAGCTTAGCGTAGCAGCCATCGTCGACTCGTACAGGCTGCAATATTCCCAAATGAGGAAGAGGAAGCGTCTTGCTGGAACACTGAGCGTCGAAGACATTGCCACAGTTTCGGCAGTGATGCTTGCGATTCATAAAACTGAACGCCGTACGACATCGCATGCAGACGTCCGAGTCAATCCACTCGGGTGGCTATGGCACCAACGGAGATTAGCAGACACCACGGGCGGGATTCACGGGACAGAGCTTACCGCACTACTCTCCAGCATACTGCCACTCATCTTTGTCTTAGGCGGGAACCGGAACCCTTCTTCCTGTAGCTTCTGATATGTAATACCAACATAGCTTAAATCCATGCGACCCTGGGCCGCCATTGCCCAGTCTTGAATCAGCTCTAGCATCTTCTCCTTTACTTCGGCGTTGAGCGGCGCGCCCTCTGTCTTCATCAAGGAGACTAGGTTATCCATAAATTCGCGGGAAGCTATTTCGGCGAGAAAGTGAGTCCCGCCATTCTTGACACATGTATCCGTTAACTGTAGGAGTGACGGTTCCGTCAGTACGCCAGCAGAGAAGGGGGGGGCGAGCTTTGCGGAGCCAACCTTCAACGTCGCAAGTTGTATATTGGGGTTCTTATTTTCTAATCGACGTTTCAGCGATCTCATCGCCTCCTTCGGCTGAACACTCTTCGATCGAATCAGGTCGGAGATTTCGAGATTCAGGGCGATGTCTTCCCTAGAGGCTCTGTTAGGCTCGGGCATGGGGCCGATGAATTGGAGTGGGGGATCGACGAGTAACATGGAAAATGGAAAACATACAGAGACGACGCGGTCGCCCGCTCGACTTGCTCATCGAGCGGCGACGTGGAAGAGAACCATCCCGCCATGACGACGGTGACAACTTCGCAAGATCGCGCAATTGGCCAGGCAAGGAACCACAGGTTCACTATGACGTTGGGTAGCGGGCGGAACGAGGAGGGGTGGACGAAGCGGCGCGTCCAGCTGTAGCCCGTAAATCGAGGATATCCAAGAGGGACGGGAGAGACCGTGACAGTGTTATGCGGTAGAAGAGCAGCGGAGGCAAAAGAAAGCCGGTGGTGGATGGCAGATGGCGGATAGTAGCAGTGAGAGTGAGGTACTTACCGTAAGCTCTCCAGGCAGATCCGACGTCGCCATGATTATTACTGCCTCGCCGCTCCGCTAACCGCTTGGCACCTTAGGCACCAGGGCGGTGAGCCGTACTGCCGGGGTACGTAACTGCTCCCCCCGGAATCGCTGCGTCCCCCGAGATCCTTCATTCCATCATCCCTCCCGGTTGTAGATCGGCTGCAATCTGTCTGCCTGCTGGTCGGCCCTCATCTCTCGCTCCTGGGCCTTCTCCGGTCATCTCTGCTTCGTTCTGATGCTTTATTTCCCCCAATTTCCTCCATCGAACACCTGTTTTGGAGACACTGCCGATCCGAGTCCTTGCCTGCCTAGTCCCGCAGCCACCTCCGCGCCCTCGCGACCCTCTTCCGCCGTCTGCAGTCCGAAACCTAGCTGGGTCATGCGTTGAAACATTTCTCATCCCGGTCGTTGCATGATGTCCTCGAATGCAGCGGCTCTGCCTTCGCCGCCCGAGTTCCTTCCCTGGGAAAAGACACCTCGTCCGCACTCCATCGGGGGAATGTGTTCGGGCGGTCAAGGACACGCCGGCCGGCCTGCTGGCGCTCTTCAGAACAACGGCCCCTCTGCTCCACATGGCGCTCGATCCCCGCGGTTCCCTAGCATAAAAGACCTTCAGGATGAGGCGGCCGCCCTGGAACTGAACGAGTCTGCGTCGGTAGAGTCCCCAAACCAGCAACTCAATTGGCGAACTGCCCTTTTTGTTGTTTTCGCTAACGTACATCCGTTCAGCTGGATGATTTACTAAGTCGAGCCCAGGAGGCAATCCAGCGAGCTAGGAATTTTGCGGACAACGATCAGCCGGACACAGCCTACGTACAATACCTTCGTGCCTCCGAGATCACCGTCAATATCATTCCTCACCATGCGGACTACCGGGTCACTATAAGCCAGCGTCCAGGGTGGTATAAACAGTTTGCCAATTTAATGATGGTATGGCTTCCGGCAGGGCACCTGAGGCCCTGTGTTGCAGCTTGATCCAGTTTTTTTTGTTTTGTTTTATTTTTCTTAATTACTTCCCTCTGTTTTCTACTTTCTTGCATTCACTCCGGATGTTTGTCTAACTAGACACTAGGCTGTCCGAACAAAGCAAGGCACGATGGATGACATCAAGCGACAGATCCTAGAGGATAATTTTATCAACAACGTACAGCCCTCCGGTACACCCAAACGCAGCTCTCCGAGACCGGTCTCTGAAATCCTGCCTGCTGGCACCTTTCGAAGCTCAAGCCCGAGAGGCCGCCGCAACGACTTTAGCGATAATTCAGTACGGATGCCCAGCCCCACGGAGTTCCAGCGGTCGCTCGATGCAAAAATGAATCGATATTCAAGTCCGCCGGAAGATGCGCTAGCACAGAGGTTTGCCAAGTTGAGAGCTTCGCCTCCCACCACAAATGGTCTAGATTCAATCATCAACGGTCGGAACGGGTCCATTTCAGAGCCGCTGCAAGAAAATACCGACCATAATCCTACTCGCCCATCTTCCTACGTTCCTCCTCGATCTCAGCAAAACTCCACACTTAGCTCGCCCTCCAGGCGCCCTCTAGGGCCTCGCAGCATGGGTGCTCCTCACGGCGCTCCGACTTTGCCTCCGAAACTTCCTCTCAATACGTCACTGCCCCGAGCCCCAGACCCCACTTATAGTCCTATCTGGTCGGTGCCATCGCAACCACCTTCAAATCCTCCTAGGACCTCTACGGAGAGCTCACGCCCTGTTAATCCGAGATATTCTCAACTCTCCAACTCGCCCCGTGGAAGTCCCAGCAGGAACGGATTCGACGACAACCCTTACAGGTCACGCACCCCGAACGGCATCCACCAGATGAAAGAAGCCCGAAGTAGCACTGCCGACATCCCACACAGTCCTACTATCAGTGCTCAAAACCTTCTTGAGTATCTCCGAAGGTATAATATACTGCTGATCGATGTACGCTCACGCGACCAGTACGACGAGGGTCACATATTTGCCAAATCCGTTATCTGCATTGAGCCGGTGGTATTGAATGAGAATGTGTCTGCAGACGATCTTGAGGAGCGCCTGGTGGTATCCCCCGAGCACGAACAAGCGCTTTTTGAGCGACGCAACGAATTTGACATGGTGGTATACTATGACCAAAGTACGGTATCCGTCAGTTACTTGGCAGGGTCGCCTGTTGGGACGACAGCACCTCATCTTCGGGCGCTGCATGACACTCTCTACGAATTCAACCCTTATAAGGCCTTGAAGGATGGGCGGCCTCCGGCGCTTCTTCTTGGTGGTCTCGACGCTTGGATTGATCTCTTAGGACAACAGTCCCTTGCCACCTCTACTACTGCCGTTGCCATGGGATCGATCCAAGCACGGCGGAGACCTGGGAAGGCACTCGGAAGGAAACCGACAATAGCAAGTGCTAATTCCAGCTTGGAAGTGAGGAAAAGACGACTTCGTGAATACAAACCATTGAAGCCCGAGGAGTTGACGGAGTGGATGGAGAAATCTAAGAAGGAAGAAATCGATACCAGCACGTATGTTGGAGAAGGCGAGCTTACCGACGAGCCGGAAGACGAGGAAAAGGAAGAGCAGCCACCTTCACCATTTGTGCACACTTACGAGGACTTTCTGCGCCGCTTTCCGGAGCCACACATCGTTCAGGAATCCATGGTCGCACCGCATGCTCGAAAGCCTGTTGCGACAGCACCCAATTATGCAACCCCCGTCCCCGTCGCTCCTTCGCGTCCTCCGCCCGCAGTTCCTCGTCCAAGTTATAGTGGAGTATCAGACGGCCGGCAGATCCAGCCTACGCTGGAGCGACAGAACTCTGCTACCAAAACAGCCCTGTACACGACAAATTCGATGTTGAATCGCATCAAACTCCCTCGCACCGGCTTGACGAATTTCGGAGTCACCTGCTATATGAACTCAACGATCCAGTGCCTGAGCGCGACGCTAATATTGAGTAAATTTTTCATCGACGATCGTTTTCGGTTCTATGTGCAGAAAAATTGGAAGGGCTCTCAAGGAGTCATGCCAAGCCTGTTCGCGAACCTGATCCGGTCCCTGTGGAAGAACGACGTAGAGGTGATTATGCCCACGTCTTTCCGGAACTTCTGCGGGCGCTTGAACCAAGAGTGGGCCATCGATCGACAACAAGATGCGAAAGAGTTCTTTGACTTCGTGGTTGATTGTCTTCACGAGGATCTTAACATTAACTGGCAGCGGACGCCTCTGCGGCCGTTGACGTTCAGCGAGGAGGTACAAAGGGAGAGAATGCCAGTCCCTAAGGTTTCTCGTATTGAATGGGACCGATATTGCCATCGGGAAGAATCTTTCATCTCTTCGCTCTTTGCGGGACAGCATGCTAGTCGCCTGCGGTGTACGACCTGCCAGCGCACGTCGACCACGTACGAAGCGTTCTACAGCATTAGCGTGGAAATCCCTCCGACGGGCACGGGTGATGTTTACCAGTGTCTTCGAAGTTATTGCCAGGAGGAATTGCTGAGCGGAGACGAGGTGTGGAAGTGTCCGTACTGCAAGTGTGAGCGCGTTGCGACCAAGCAGATCATCATCACGCGTGCACCGCAGATCCTGGTGATCCATTTCAAGCGGTTCTCGGCTTCGAAGACGCATAGCGCCCGGAAAATCCACACACCCATCAAATTTCCTCTCCACGGCCTTCGCATGGATGACTTCGTCTTTGCACCACCCAGTAACGGGTCATCCTCCGATCCCAAAGCGCCTGCGCGACCGGAGATGATCTCCGCCACCGCACCGCCCTTTACGTACGATGCGTACGGGGTGCTCCGACATATCGGCTCTTCGATGGGAAGCGGGCATTATATCTCGCTCGTTCGCGATGCGCAGCGACAGTGTTGGCGCCGATTCGACGACCACCGGGTGACAGACTTCAATCCTCGAGATCTCGCGTACAGAGATCGACTGCAGAACGAGCAAGCATATATTGTATTTTACGAACGAGTGCCGGCTAAGTGAGGAGCCACCTTCGGAATTGCGGTTGTATTTCCGTTTCCGATTCATTCTCTCCGCTACGACCTTTGCCCAGGGGGGGATCTGTATGGGCTCCCCCCCCTCTCTTTTCTGTCTTTTTGTTAGCTTTGTTTTGCATGACCGCAGGCACGTGACATGAGCATGTAACGACTTGTTTTTGAATGTGTGATATTAGCATGGCGAGCCATTTCCAGCGCGTTCCGATGACTGTATATAGATAGAGAAAGAGCGACAATCTGTTTGGACCAGAACGATCCACCGAGATCAAATTCCGGTATTATAATCCGCCTGCGGGGGGGGCAGGCTGTGACCGACCCGCGTAGTGAATCCCGACGGCGCTACCCGGCGGATCAGCCCCGAGGTTACGGAGTAGCTGGACGGTTATTCCGCTGTCCGGACATGAGAGGGGGCATCTCGGACATAACCTAGGTAAAGGTTATGCTGCATTTGGTAGTTCGCATGAGGACTTACGGGGTAGACACGATTACAGTCAGCCGGCAGCCGGGTAGGCCATGCCAGGACACCAAACGGGCAAGAATATCCCGGAATTGCCCAGAGAAGTCCTGCAAGTGCAGTAGTTTGTAGACTTGTAGCCTTCCATAGAATTCCATCATATGCCGCCGAGGTCGCTCCCAAACAGGCAATTGGCGGACTCAGGCACCCGCTGACTCAGGCCCGTAATAAGCGCCCGCTGATTGGCCCGTCGCTATCAGGCCATCAGGCCACTCTGTACTCTAAAGGCTTCACGAGAGAGAGAGAGAGAGAGAAAGAATGCGGTGTATGGATCATACTGGGTTACCGTGTAGGAAAGCAAGTGCAGGCAGACACCAGACCGAGACCAAAGAGCTCACCCCATTCTGCGTCCTTGTAGACCGGCCACCAGCAAACGGCGGGAGGCCTCAGGCGCCCACTGGCGGAGGCTTCCGAGTTGCCGTCGGCCGTCGAATCACGTTGCGCGGATCTCCCCAACTTTCTTCCTTCTGTCGCTCCTTCCTTTTTCTCGCGCCTCGCTTCTTCTTCGCTTCCTCCTCTTTCTCTGCCTCTTCTAACCTTCGTCCCCTCTTCTCTCGCCGCATCTCTCATCGCTCGTCGCAATTGTAATTTCTCTTCTCACGATCTGCTCTCACGACCTCTGTTATCTCCTCCCCTTTCGTCTATCACCTCCTTTCTAGGTAAGTCAACAAACGCTCTTGTTCGCGCCATTCGCATTCCCCGGCTGGCTGTCGGGCCCGTCATATCAGACCTGCAATTTTCCCCGATTCCCCATCGCAGAGGACAACGTCATCATCAACACCGCTCTTTTTTTTTTTTTTTCACCCGCCTGCATTGCTTGTCTTCGACGGTGTGAAGGTGTAACCATCCGAAAATTGGTTCCCTGCGCCGCTTCGCCCTCCCCTTGCAGAGTCGTCCACTCACACGCTGTCCTATCCTCCAACTGCTTCACCATCGAGTCCACCTCTCTCTACCTATTCAACGAAGCTAACAAGTCTGCTTTCTTTTTCCGCTCCTATAGTACCCTAATCCATCATGTCTGACAAGAAGGAACTCACCTTCAAGGAGGTTTCCGAGCACAACACCAAGAAGGACCTCTACCTCATCGTGCACGACAAGGTCTACGACTGCACCTCTTTCGTCGACGAGCATCCGTACGTTCCCCTAACATGAGTCTTCTCCTCGCTCCCTACCTCCTCGGTTCTATAGGTGGCAATAGAACAGTAAATACGGGAAAGGGGGTTTCCACCTGGCGCCAATACTGACGGACTGATTCCAGCGGTGGTGAGGAGGTCCTTCTCGACGTCGGTGGTCAGGATAGTACGGAGGCTTTCGAGGATGTCGGACACAGTGACGAGGCCCGCGAGATCCTGGACGGTCTCTACGTCGGTGACCTGAAGCGTATGGTATGTTCATAGTCACCGGCTCCAAAGAATCGCAAATACGAGCCAGCCTAAAATACTAATCGTATTTCTCCAGCCCGGCGATCCTGCTCCCAAGGCCCAGGCCCAGCCTGCTTCTTCCTCCTCTGGTTCCAGCGGCTCCTCCGGCCTCGGTGTCGGCCTCTATGCTTTCGTCTTGATCGGCGGTGCTGTCGCCTACGCTGCCTACCAGTACCTGCAGAACACCGGCGCTGCCGAGACGCAGTAGTCGAGACCTGGAAATGAAGCACAAAACAATCTGAATAATAAGAAATGATCCATTCTATTTGAGCCCCTTTTTCTTTGTGAAACCACCTTATTGCTGTCTTTCTTACACCGGGATTTTGTCGGAAGATATCCACTACAGATGTTTATGATGTCCACTTTGCTCTATTATCAGATCTTTTACAAGATATTCGAGAAAGACCAAGAATCCTTGTTTTGGACATGGTTACCATTTTTTTTCTCACTTTTCTGTCCCATTCTTCCCCACCCCTCCTAGGCTTTTACGACGTTTCTTTTATGTCACAATTTTAATAGATCGCGCTTCTTTCTGATACGATTCTGGTTACACTGGCTCCATCCCAGCATATTGTCCGTACGATGTGACCTTAAATGCCAACGCACGTCTTGAGGCATTGTAGACCAACAGACACCCCAAGTGACTTAAGGAGGTAAAAGAGGGAGAAGAAACATGGGCATACATGAGAGCAGAGTTAGTTACCAGTCTGATTATGCAAAACCTTTTTTAAAGAGTTAAGAGTTAGGATATGCCTATGTAAATGACAAAAAAAATATCCAAGTCGGCAAAGATGAAAAGGGCCTTGCCTCCGATGCTAAACAGTAGTGAGTAGTAAAAGTAGCAGAGAGAGAGGAAGAGAGCTATACAACAGTCTTTTTGTATTCAACAGAAAGCAATAAAACAGACAGGAGAAGAGAATCTTTTGGGGTGAGGTGCTTGACGATGAAGAAGAGAAAAAGGGACAAATGGTGTCTGGTACCTCCATCCAGTATAATGAAAAAAGGGGGACGGTGGGGGAGAAAGGGAGATAAGATAGATAGATAGATAGATGGTAGATAAGAAAAAGGGAAAAGGGAATAATAAATCGGAGGTAGTTGGAGATAAAAAAAAAAAGATCAAACCCAACATGATCAATTCATCATTCCCTTATTTTTTGTTAAAGAAGAAAAGAAAAAGTCATTATAACGGCGTCGTCTTTTCACACAACCCTGTTTCATCAGTTTATCGAGAGTTGTGGCCCTCCAGTCCGGCTCGGACAGCCTCGAGGATCATGTCCTTGGCTTCTTCGAGGTTCTCCTTACCGCCCTTGATCTCGATGGCCTCGCCCTTGGCCTGGTCCTTGGGGACGTTGATGCGGCAGCCGGTCTGTTTCCGGATGGCGTTGATCTGGCTTCCACCCTGGCCAACGACGAAGCGGTAGGTCTTGGGGTCGGGGAGGATGAGGTAGCCCGTGGCGGATTGCTGGGACGCGGAGGAGATGGCCTTCTCGAGGGCGGACTTGGCTCGCGCGACGTTGTCGCCGGTACCCGCGAGCACCCAGGGAATGGTGGCGGGTTGGGAAGGGTCGGCGGCGGCGGCCGGGCTGTTGTCGACGACCTTCCACGAGTGGGCCTCAACGGATTCGCTGGGCTCGTCGGTAATCAGAGGCATGGCAGAGCCGCCGTTGACCGCGGCGCGGGAGTCCTCGGCGACGGGCTTAGCGGGCACCTGCTGGCCGGCGTGGTCGACGGTGACCTTGTAGTCGTTGCGGAGACGGCGGAAGAAGGCACCGTTGTCGGCGACGGCGTGGTGAAGGTGACGAGGAACTTCGACCGTCTCACCCTGCTGGTCCTTGAGCATGGCGAGAATGTGCTCCTTCGCTTCACCGACGGCGGTGCTGGGGCCCTTGATTTTGATATCGGTGCTTTGAGAGCCTTGCTTGGGGATGTCCAGGGTGATGTTGAACTTCGATTCGATATCCCGGCGGGTGTCACCGCCACGGCCGATCAGGAGACGGTGCTGAACCCGAGGTACCTCGATGTTGGCGGTCACCTGGTCCTCGCGCTCCTTGACGAACTCTTCGATGGCAGCAATGATCTTGTCGACAAGCTGGCCCTCGCCTTCAAGTTTGATTGCAGTGTCACTGCTATCGGGACGGGGGAATCGGACGATACGGGAAGCGCTGCCGTCAGAAGGGCCGCCAGCATCGGTAACGATCTTGCGAATGTTGGCACCTGGTTCAAAGTTAGTATATGCGATACGGGGGACAAGTATTTTGATGCGTTGTTAACAACTCACCTCCACCGCCAATCAGGGACTTGTGGTGCTTCTTGTCGACCTCAATAGTCTTGGTCACGATGGCGTCAAACTGGTTGGAACGTTGTTGCAGGATTTTCTTGGCCTCGTCGACTTGCTTCTTGGTGCCCTTGATTTTGATCTGCACACGGCCCGAGGCATCCGGGGCATCGGTGGCGCCAGGGACATCGATCTGAGCCTCTGTATCAGCCCGAAGCTTGTCCATCTCTCGGCCACGCTGACCGATCAGAGATGGAATCTGCGACTGCGCCACGGAAACAGTGGCCGAGAAAGAGTGGTCGATGACCCACTGCAACAGGCTCAGAATTTCGTCGCGAGCAGAGTCAGCGCCCTTGCTAGGACCCTTCACGAGAACTTCATCAGTAGCCTGTTGAGGACGGTTGGGGCGACCGGCCTCGCTGGAAGTCTCAACAGACTGGTCATCGGCAACGGCAGCCCGGGGGAACTGAACGCGGACAGCATAGCGGTCCTGGAGCCGATTCACCTGACTTCCCTTCTGTCCAATCAGCTCACGGTGGTATTTGGCAGGGATCTTAAGAATGTGAGTCGTCTCATCCTCCAGCTTCTTGCCCAAGTTAATGATTCTAATCCTGGCCGCATCGGCCTTGGCCTTGGGGCCCTTCACCTCCACCTTGCCGTTTTCAACCTTGATATCAACGTCGAATTCCTCGCGCAATTTGTTGATGTGTTCACCCTTCTTGCCGATAAGGAAGTTGGCATATTTCTGAGGGAAGTCAAACGTTGTAGTATAACCCCGCTCCAGATCATCCTTCTCCTGCTCCGCGACGAACGTTTGCAGATTGAAGATCATATCTTCCACGATGCGGGAAGGACCGCGCAGAGAAACCTCGCATTGCTCGTTTCGGGCACCCTTGGGGTCACCGACGATGGCCCGAATAGGGATCTGATCCTCTCCCTTGGCCTGCTGGTCACGAACGATGAACTTGCGCACCTTCTCTTGGTATTTGCCCGGGATGTTGACAGACTTGGCAACCACGTCGTTCTGGTCACCCAACGTGCTCAAGAGATAGGCCTGGGCCTCTTGAAGACCCTTTTCAAAGGCGGCGAGCTCGGCCGCGGAGGGACGTTGGCGCGAAACTTCGGCCTGAGCGGCAGCAGCCGACGGGCCCTCATAAACGAGAACGACATCAGTGCTGTCGACCTCCTCGGGAACCAACAGGTGCACACCGTATTCGTTGCGCAGCTTGGCGATGCTGCGCGAGCGCAGGTATGGGTGGAAGTAAGGATCAACGGAAATGTACCGGATACGGGCCGGGGGGTGCGCCTGGACAAGGTTCATGATGTCGGACCTGGCACGGATGGTGTTCTTGCCATCCCTGGAGTACACTTCCCAGGTGACGG
The DNA here is from genome assembly GCA_002215965.1 of Aspergillus persii. NCBI lineage: Eukaryota > Fungi > Ascomycota > Eurotiomycetes > Eurotiales > Aspergillaceae > Aspergillus > Aspergillus persii. The sequence continues at coordinate 915,846 of NGZO01000002.1, forward strand.
GGCCGTCAGAGCTGGGGGGCAGCGCAATGCGGGCATCGTACAAGTTCTCCAACTCCTTGATGATCTGTCGTTGTCTGAGATAGCGGGTCAGGGCACGGGCGTGGGCACTGGGTCCTCCGGGAGCGTTCAGGTGTTGACGCGACAAGTCGATGCTAGCCATCTGCATGCTGGTGGCGAGGTCCATTGCACGGTTGATTCCACTCTCGATCCGATCCAGGGGGCCAGTGATGGTGAGAAATTCGCTCTCGTCGGAAGCAGGGGGGAGCACAATGGCACAACCGGTGTCGGCAAGGAATTCGTGCAAAGCATCGGCGTTATCGCCCAGGATGAACTGGTGCTGTCCGCGGTTAATAGCCAGTTGCCGCAGAGCCAATTGGCGCTGCAGATCGGCAGCGAGACGCTCAACCTCAGCACGGGCTTCCTGAGCTGCAGCACGCTCTCCGGAGATATGGATATGCTTCTCGGGAACCGGGACAAATTGCACCTGACCCGGCTCGGCCTCCTGGGGAGGGGGCTGGCTAAGCCAGGTGTCGTAGCGAGGCACGTGAACCTGCGCTTTCGTACGCTCCTCGATGTTTCGAAGGTTGGCATTGTGCGCACCGGCGATGAAGGGGAAGAACTCCGGCGGAATGGTCTTGAGTCGCAGACTCATGTTGGCGGCACGTTCCTTCACAATAGCCTCGATCTCCCGGCGGGCCATCTCCGCGGCAACGGCGTCACCTTCGATCAGAACATCGATCGTGTCCGTATCATCATCATCTTCACCGGCAGCAGGGTCCTCGGCACGGGGGACTTGCACGCGCGCGCCAGTCCGCTGCTGAATGTCCTGGACAACCGTTCCTTGTCGACCGATGATATGAGGGCGGGCCGACGTGGGGATCGGGACACGAACAGATTGCTAGGTGTGAGGGTTAGCCGATAATTTGATCCAGCAGAGAATAGGAACAAAGGGCCATACCTTGGATCCAACCTGCTGCGCCACCTCTTTGAGGGCCTGTCTCACAGCATCCACCGAACCCTTACCTTCAAAGATGATAGAGCCGCCAGGGCCACCGCGCATATCAACATTGGCCTTGGAGCGCTTGGAGATATCACGCAGAATATCACGGAGGGGCTTCTTCAGTTGACCGCGCGGGAGCATCTGGGAAGGCACCAGACGGAGCTGTTCCATGTGCTTGCCGGGAAGACTCATGATTCGAGGGATCTCGGGGCCTGAAGCTGGTTGAGACATATTAACGGCACTTTTCATTTAAAAAAACCGGGTAGGAGCACGAATGTAGAGAGGAGGATATTCGAGGAGGGGTAAAGCGAGGACATACCAGCTTGCGCACCACTGGCGGCGCCGTTAGCAACGGCAGCAGCGGAAGGCCCTTTCGGACCCCAGGCAGAAGCAGTCGGGGTCTTAGGCTTGGAACCGCTTCCCAGAGCAGGGAACAATTCCTCAGACTGGACATCGAATGCGGGAGCCTTCTTGGGAGCGGGTTTCGGGGCCGACGGAGCGGCCGCCGGGGCTGCCTGCGGAGTCGTGTCGGACTTCACCACCGAGGGAGGGGGGTGCAGAATGTCATCTTCATCGGGCACATCCTCCACGGTGGGCTTGTGTGCCTCGTCGCGGGCATGCTGTTCCTCCAGCATGGCAGCTCGGGATTTGGGGGCGCCGTTGACGTTCAAATCGGCAGCCATTGTCCGCGAGTACAGGTTGATCGAGAGATGGTAAAACCCAAGACGGTGGAATGGGTGTTAGAAGGGAGGAACGGAGGGACTCTGTTGTCTAAGATACTAAAGATTCCAATTGATTGATGAGCGGGGAAAAGATTGACATTGAGGGGATGGGGCAGGCAGGCATACCAAGAAAAAAAAAGCCGCCGGGGTTGCAGAGTAGTCGCTTGCTCAACGAGTCCGATGGATGATCGGCAGAGGAAGAATTGCACCCGAGGATGGAGCAATTGGAGTGAAAGGTATACGGTAGAAAGGGGTCTTGCAGCGAAACAAGATGAAAGAATAAATCGATATGAGCAGATAAAAATGCAATTGCTGTCTGATCAGGCTAAAGGCAAAAAAGACACGGCACCCCGAGAATAAACAGAGAAATGAGACGGGGGAATGAGGGGGGGGGAAGGGCGGAGAGAGGAAGAGGTGAGGAAGATAGGTGGGAGGGGGGGGAGAGAGAGGGAGAAGAGAGAGAGAAAGAGAGAGAGGAGAGGAGGGGAAGAGGTGAATGAAGCGTGCGAGAGAGAGAAAGAGGCTCGACGGAGAGAGTGAAGAGAAGACAGGAAAGGAAAGGAAGAGGACAGACTGACTTAGACTGGCTTGGACTGACGGAGCCGGTCGGGTTCATTCGACGGCGGCTGCCGAGACTTGCTTCTCTCTCCACCCACTTTTGCCCCGTTCTTTCTTCTCTCTCAGGATCTTTCCATTCCATTAGTTACCTTACATTGATATTAGACAGCCTGATGGCCTAGGGTTATTGGCCATTGACCATTGATCATTGACCATTGATCATTGACCATTGACTATTGACCATTGACATTGACAACCCGCTCTACAGTCTACATTCACCAGCGATTATCCTCTCTACATACATCAGTAGCTCAGCCTTGCGCCCCGAGGTCGTATCCGGCCATTCTAAGCCCTGCGAGACTCCTCCAGCGTTATCAGTCAGTGAGCATCTGATCCCTCCGTACTCAGACACTCCGTGGACAGCACGTGTGCCTCAGGTCGCATTGACGACTCCCGATGGAAGTAACCGTTACACGGACAGCCCGGCTCGATTGACAATCCTGGAGCTCCAGATTAGTTGATCTGCATTGGATGCGAGTCCTCCAGCAGGAGACCGGGGTTTGGCAGCTCCCGAGAGTGTGAGCATCACTCTCAAGATGGATCCTTTTGAGAGACGATGGAAAGCCTGTAAGAATACCATTGGACTCTATGTGCAATCGGTCTGTTTGGATTATTCCAGCGCCCGGTGTCTGTAAGAAAGATGGTCTAGGATATACACCCTCTCCTCTTCTACAGAAGATCTGCCAGCAATCATTCGGTTACAATGGCATTCTGCGCCTGTTATTTCTTATGTGCTGCCCCGATGTCCGAGTCGGTCATATTAAGCACCCCCAAGATCTACTATGGATTCTGATTCGGATCAGACAAGATAGAAGCTCAAGATAGCATGAGTTCATTCCACACTCGTGCAAATCTTTTTATTTTGTATTTTGCACCCGATATCCACTTGCCGGGCTGTTAGCCTTGCTTATCGGATCTTGTGCCTCTTCGTATTTCTTCTCTCGGAGTATCGGAGTCGTCCATCAAGTACCACAATATGCTACAGTCGCCCTTAGAAGCATTCAACCCAGCCTATCCATTCTTCATTATCTTCATTCATGGATTTTTTGACGGAAATCGCCGACCCACCCGGTGGATGACGAGAGGCTAAGCAAGGCTGCAAGTGCAAGCAAAAAAAGCACCGGCCGGAGTGGACCAAAAGCTTAACCTCAATATGCAGCGAACAAGAACCAGCTTTCTCCTATTCGTCTTGTCAACTCGGCTTCTACCAGAGATCTCTCAGTAGTTCAACGTTAATATTCCGATTGAAGCATCCCAGTCCCAGTCAACTCTAATTTACTAAACTCGGAAAATAAGCCAAACCCCAACCCCCCCGGCGTGGGCGCTCAGCCTCACGTCCTCGAGGCAGAGGCCAGTAAAAATGCCCCAGGAGGAGCTGAGCCTGACCCCGGTCGAGGAAGCGCCCTCGGCGTCTCCGAAGAAGGGTTCTTCTAGCCTATCCGGTACTACGAGGAGCTGCTGGACCGGAAACTCGATACCGAGCCGCATTAGTCTCGCCAGAGTGACTGCTGATGACCGTCATCCGCCGAACTCGCTAACCATGGCCTTCATGTGGGCATCAGTTGCTTCTGTGTCGGCTCTGGGGAAGCAGTTAGGTCTGTGGCTGGGCCAGACGATCCCTATTAGTGCTTGCTCGACTTTGTTGAGGGCTTGTGCGACGGTTGGTACACTTGGTTCATTCTGTGCGTTATTCTAATTCGTTGCCTATTTTTAGCTATTGTTTGGTTGAATATGATCTACACTGCTTGGCCTGCTCTGATAAGCATGATTTCTAGAGATGGTGCGCCACCATGGGCCCTGAGACCGGTCTGCGTCACGAAGTCTCGCGGCACTCCCTGGGCTTCTATCTGTCGTCCATCAACGCCGTCTTGAACGTGAGCGAGCAGTTGGATTGGGCCTCTGTAAACTACATCACAGGCGGCTAGGCCCTAAGCGCTGTATCAGACAGCCACCACGTTCGAGCTCACGAGGTCGGGAAACGTGCTAAGTCTCATCAGCGTCGTTTATGGGTCCAGTGCGCCGTGAGCTCTATCGTCTCGGGCTCTTAGTTCAGTGCCCCGTATATATCTCGAAGTTGAAGGCCTTTCCTTATACAAACTCTAGGAAGTACGTTCCCCCGCGTATATCCGCATGCTTCTGGGTGCTGCTATTAGCTCTGCGCTGGACATGAATACTGAATGGGCTGCCACTTGTGAATTCCTGCTGGTGCTGCTGGTTATGCCTGGAAGTACCTAGTAACTGCCATCCGCCTTTCCCTTTCCTTGACCCAATTACCCTTATACTGAACAGTCGGCGTCACCTGCATAGCAAATCTACCCCGGCACCTTATCAGCCTGACTCTTCACCAAACCCTGCGCCGAAGTGCCCCGAGGCCCCTGGTCCACCTTTGTCTTCGCGTTGCATTCTTTGTCTCGGCATCGCCGGCCACGGCCATCTGTCGGACGTGCTCGAGAAGTTCCTCTCGCTGCTCGGATACTGAAACACCTCGTTCTTCGTAACCATGTTCTTAGAGCACTACCTGCTCTGCTACGGCCAGGTCTCCGACTAAGGCCTGGACGGCTGGAACATGCCATTCCGAATGCCCGTCGGGTAATGAGGGTCTCACGTGCTTCCAGTGCGGCGCGGAGGGTTGGATCGTGGAGATGGTCGAGACGCATTACCAGCGAGTTGGCGCTGATATTTATGGGCGTTCCGTTTAACGGACGCTCAAGTTGAAGTATGTCGGACGGCTACGGCTCTCTAGTTAGTCGTAATGATCTTTCATGTTCGCAAATCAGCACCTTGAAAAAGAGCCCGCTCGTACCTGATCCCATTGCCTGATGCTGTCAATCGATTTCCATGCGCCATCACGCCTAAGCTTTAGAGGAACAGGACCTAGTGGATTGTCTAGCATACCGATCAGCGACGGATCTGTGGGAGATTTCTCTTGAGTAACTCACTAGTTACCTACCCACGACCAAGTTTCTTCGGCCGAAGCAAGGCAAGCCGCACTAATCACAACTGTATCACCGAGCAGGCATCGCTCTTATAACCGGTAGCATAATCACTAAAATCCCGAAGGGCTAACGAAACAGGGGAAGTTATTCATTAACTCTGTCTGTAAGTTCTATCTCTATATATAATGTACCGCAATCGTGACGCCGGCGGGGAGACACGCAATCATCATGTGGTGGGGGTGCACTCGGTCGGTCATGGTTCTCGTTAAGATGGCTGAGGTGGCCATTTCCGTGAAGGCGGCAGACGGTGTCCACGTGGGAGTTGGTTATGGGTAGGCGGGACATTTGAGGATGAAGTTGTCGGTGAACGTGGATAGGATGTTACAGTACATGTTTGAGGTGGAGGTATACATTATTGGGATTCAGGACGCGATTCCGTATATACATACTATACGTAACCAGAAAAGCGGGATCCAAGGAAATATGAAGGTATGTTATTGACTATATAGTGATAACCATGGTCTCTCCCCCTCAGTCAGATATGTATATTGGTGTGGTGGCTTTGTGAGGCAGAATTGCACTATATAAATGGGACATGGATAGCGCTCTCCAGATATCAATCGTTCTATCTCCTGCAAGAAACCAGAAAGCAACAAGTTTCATATAAAGCAGCTCGTATCATATGATTAATCCTCAAACATATAGACATCTACAATCACGATCGAGCAGGGAAAGAAGCCTTGCAATCTGCTTAGGGCTAGGCTAGCTTGACACAATATACACAGTAAAGACGGCCCAAACTTAGCATCATTATATTAACGGCAAGTTGGCAATATAGTACAAAGGGTACAATTTAACGAAAACAGTTCTAAATTAACCGATATTACGAGTAGACAGGCTAGATTAATTCAAAGTCGAGGGAAAGTCCCGAATTTCGTCTTCCCTTTCGGCATTGGGGGCTTGGAAGTTGGAGCAGCAGCGCACGGCAGGAACCAAAGGACCAAAACGGCTGGAGAAAGAATTTTCTGGATTTTGTTTCCTGGCGACAAGTGGACACCTGCTTTCCATTGTTTCGGACTAAGCCCTCGGAGTGGGCAGATGGCCAGGAATATCGCCCACCGTTATGACGATCAGCCCCTGAAAAACGGACTCTGGAATCTTAATTGATTGCTGACCAGTGTCCGTAATTTGGTGGACGGCGAGGCTGCGACTGCTGGTCCAGCAGGTCACTCTTGGACCTCTTTTTGGTAGGTTGTTGGGGTATCACCATCTGAATCCGTGGTTTGGATACATAAACCCCAGGCGACTTACATCATGGGCGCCCCTGATCGCGCGTTTTTCCCGGGCGAGAAAGTTGCGAACTGGATTTCGGGCGAGACTCACGTGACGGACCTCTCCCAGGCAGATGAAATGGCGGCTGTCAGGAAAAAAAGGGTTGTCAATTGTTGTGTGGTTTATATATGGGGAGCCGTTCGACGTGGCTCCGGTGGGCGGGACTTTTACCAATGGCTGCATGTCGACGAGACTTTACACTTTGCGGCATCCATGGATGTGTACACACTACGCACTCGCAAGAATCCGGGGATCCGGCATCCGCGCCTTCATGTCCAGGACGAAGGATGGCTTAGTTTGGGAACTTAGTGTCTTTCGACACTTGGTCCAACGCTAGCGTTGTTCGTGGCCCGTTGGTTCCTCCTGAGTCTGGAGTCTCGGCTGTCTAGCCTGTCGGTCGTGGATACGATACTCCCGCGTTGCATTTTGCAATTTGCACCTCTGTAGTCTGTACGGACGGAGGACGTCGGAACCTTGGCTACTACTACGAGGTACTAGGCAGTTAGTACCAGTCACATATGATATTCCACAGGTCCGACCGGGCAAAACGCAGAGATACGGACCGGAGGAGGAGGCGTTCCCAAACCCAGGCAATTAAATTGCACCGGCAAGGGATGAGGACGGTCAGAAACACATGTGTGACTTGGTCGGGCTGCATCGTATAGGGACTCCGTACATGTCTGCACTCGGCAGCAGCAGGGGGACGTCCGGTTTGATCGAAGCCGAGAGGAGGAAGACGGTACCTGCAGAATGGGAGCTGATCCAAGGCTGGACGGAGCATTGTTTTCGAGCGCCTTGATTCGGCGGTCGTCTCTTTGACCCTCGGAGCAGAAGGTCTGATCGTCGGTTCTGACTCGATTCGCTCGACGGTTTCTTTGCTTTTGTTGTCTTTCCGTCCGTACCCAAATGCTTGGTCTGTCCTGGTCCGACGAGGTCGTAATTAGGTCGAGATTAGGTGGGCTCGTAGGGTGGTGAAATAAAGTAATTATGTCAGAGGTTAATGTTAAATTCGTGCCCAGCGACGGGAAACGCCCTGTTCTTTGGGGGCGAGGAAGTCAGGAAGAGAGGGCATCCTCTGATTCATCCCCAGGATGGAATTCCATCCAGAAATCAGAATCCAGATACGGTCGGAGTTGGATGGATCATCTTCGAGTTGCCGCCGAGACTGGCCCGTCTCAGAGTCCGTCAGAGGTGCTTTTTGTCCCGGACAAAATAATGGCCACTGCACGTCGTTAGCCACAGCTCCTGTACAGAGTACGAACAGGTAGGTAAGGTAAGGTAGCTGCTGTTCGATCGGCAGAAGAGGAACCTGTTATCCCCAATCATGAAACCCAACCGAATTATTGGAACGGAGGAAGAGGGGAAAGCCTTCTCCGATCGGAGGCGACGAAGGGAACCGGGGTCAGGAGCTGATCAGGACGTGTCTAGAATCGCTCTCCTGGCCTTTCGGAGCGTGAGACAATGATGTAAACCTTTTAGTATTTATGACTGATGACTGATGATTTTATTGTATTTTATTTATTCTATTGATTGGACTATATTCGACTCTGTAATCCGGGGAGAACCAGGGGAACAGGGGAAAAAGGAAAGGAAAAAGTACTGAAACGGGGGGTCCCATGTTTGAGTCGTTTGTTCAGGTTCAGTTATAAGAATTGGGATCTTCCGTGTCTACGCAGTATAGGACAGTCACGGCCATGAACCTGCACGACGCAGTAATTTATTGTATATCCAATTATAAAACATAATATAGCAAATAAATACACTAAAATAAAATATAATATAACAAATACTCTGTAAAATAAACCATACGTCACCAAGACGGGCCGTTTGACACTCGCTTGTCCCCGTCTGGTCCAGCCTCCAATCTAACGAGATTACGAGAATAAATAATCCTGGGATCTGCGACTGAAGGGGGGCCTTTGCTTTTTCTTCTCCTTCGTCCTTGAATCCCCTCTATTTAACTATTATATTATTATTATTGTTGTTGTTGTTGTTGATTTCATTCCCACCTGTCCAGTTGTACGGAGGATTGCAGACCTGCTGAGCTGTCGTTCTCTCGTTCTCTTTCTTCTCTTCACCGCCCGACACGCCGTTCTCCACGTGCCAATCCCATTCCTGCCATCCACCAACTGGTTCTGCTTCTCTTCTCTCTCTCTCTCTCTCTCTCTCGCTCTCTTCCTCTCTTCGCGCTCCCTTGCGTCGACCTAACTGGATCTTCTTGCATCCCCCCGTTCCTCCGTCTCCTCCAACGTCGTCCATTCACACGCCTTGTACAGTTTCACACCCTCCCCTCCCACCATCCATCGCTGCACAAAACAGAAAAACAAATTCTAAATTAAAACGAACCCCCCCAAAAACAAAACGACAGAAAAGAAGAGAAAGCTGCGACGGAAGGGACAGCGAGAAAGCACCGCCTCACCCGGTGGCTTTCCCCCCTCCCCTCCAATCAACCCATCGTGCCTAGTCGACTTGCAACCCTTGTCGGTCTGTCGGTCTTGTCTGTCCTGTCACCTTGTTACAACCGTCTGCCCTCCTCCACTCTTCCCCCCCCAAGTCGCTTGACCTGTTAAATCCCCCCTCTCCCCTAATTTCCCGTACGCCATGAATCACGATAGTTTCTCTTTAAAATTTCGACGGCAGTCCAGCAAGCTTCACAAAGACCCTCCTAGCTTTAGTTCTCGAATCCTGAAGAGCCAACAAAGTAACACCTCGCTCAAACGCCATCCCTCCGCCCCCGTGTACCCACGGTCGTCTGCCGCCGGTAGTCGAGAGCACTCGCGCACACGATCCAACGCATACGGCTCCTCTTCTTCCTCCGTCGACCAGAACGGCGGGGATCCGTCACCGGTGCTTGTTGGCAACAACGAATCCGCCCAGCCCTCTGCCAACTTTTATTCCGGCAAAGCCCGTCCACCCCACTCTGGACGATTTTCCCTGACCGACCAAAGCTCAGATGAATTGATCGGCGCCCCGTTCGATACCCGGGGCATGCTCAGTGCTCTCGACGAGAACAGCGCCGAACCCATAGGATCCCTCCCCGAGAAGCCGCCGACCCTACGATCCCACACCACCCCGGACCCGAGAGGCCTCAGACAGTCCGCCAGTTTCACCACCCTACAGAACCGGATGGATAATCTCGTGAACCGTTCTGATAATGACCGCCCCGCGAATACGAAGCGGTATTCCGACGAAGGGGCCGCTGCCCGGCCGCTGGGGACCGGGCGAAGCAAGAAGAGCAGTTTCTCCAGCTTCGTCAACAGCATGCTAGGCTCTCCGCGGGGCATCAAGATCTCCGCCCCTGAGAATCCCGTTCACGTCACCCACGTCGGCTATGACAACCAGACCGGTCAGTTCACGGGCCTGCCGCGGGAATGGCAGCGGTTGCTGCAGGAGAGCGGTATCTCGAAGAAGGAACAGGAGGAACACCCGCAGACCATGGTGGATATCATGCGGTTCTACGAAAAGAATGCCCGCGGCGACGACGAGGTGTGGCACAAATTCGACCATGCGTATCCGCAACCGCAGTTGATTACCACGGCGACGGCACAGCCTAGCCCCGGCGGCTCGGGTGCTCAGCGGACGTCTCCCCCGACGAGCCCTCGGTTTCCTCAAAACCATGAAGGGAGCTTTGAAAACCCACGAGCACCTCCCCCCATCCCCCGCGGTGCTTCGTCGGGTCCCCAAGCCATGTCCCCGCCGGTGGGCGGCGGCGGCCTCGTACCTAATCGGGCCCCGCCCAAGCCTCCGACCCCCGTCAATATGACTCCTGCCCGGGCGGCTCCCCAGCCCCCCGTGACCACCAGTCCGTATGGCAGTGCCTCCAGCCGGCCAGTTCAGGATCCTTTTGCCAACCAGTTCGGCACGCCACCCATCCCGGAGACCGAACCGTTGCCGGCCGAGTCTCAACCCAAACGATCCAACTCCAAAACTAACGGGTCGTCGGCATGGACACCTCCGGCGGTTGTGGCCACCCCCGTGCAGTACCAACAGCAGCAAGAGCATGCCCTTGTCGCAGCCCAGCAGGCAATTGCCAGCAAACAGCTTGAGCGTAGCCGCAGCCAGCGTCAGCAACAGCAGTTGCAGCAACAACAGCAGCAGCAGCAGCAGCAACAGCAACAGGCCCGACCAGATCAGAAACAGCCAACGCAACCCGCTCCTCCGCAACATGTTTCGCCCGTCGAAGACCCCTCTCGGGCCCCTCCGGCGGCTCGCCCCCGGCAGCGGCCTCGCCAAAGCAATGCCATGGATATTCGGGCTCGCCTGGTTGCGATCTGTACCCCCGGAGATCCGAGCAAGATGTATTACAACCTCAACAAGATCGGTCAGGGTGCGTCGGGCGGGGTCTTTACCGCGTATCAGAATGGCACCAACAACTGCGTTGCTATCAAGCAAATGAATCTGGACCTGCAGCCGAAGAAGGATCTGATTATCAATGAGATCCTGGTGATGAAGGACAGCAAGCATCGGAATATCGTGAATTTCCTGGATAGCTACCTCCACGGCCTGGATCTGTGGGTGGTGATGGAGTATATGGAAGGCGGCAGTCTCACCGACGTTGTCACTTTCAACATCATGAGTGAAGCCCAGATTGCGGCTGTCTGCAGAGAGGTAGGTCTCTCTCTCTGACTTTATTCACCGCTCCCAAAATTCCCTGACGATCGGACTTGCTAACGTTTTGCCTCAAGACGCTTAATGGGCTGCAGCACCTGCACTCGAAAGGTGTGATTCACCGTGATATCAAGTCTGATAACATCCTTCTCTCAATGGATGGCAATATAAAGCTGAGTAAGTTACAGCCGTGTTTTACGTGCTCCGGATGAATTTTAACAGACAATTGCAGCCGACTTCGGTTTCTGTGCCCAAATCAACGATTCACACAACAAGCGTAACACCATGGTCGGCACACCCTACTGGATGGCCCCCGAAGTCGTCACCAGAAAAGAATACGGTCGGAAGGTCGACATCTGGAGTTTGGGTATCATGGCAATCGAGATGATCGAAGGCGAGCCTCCATATCTCACGGAATCCCCCTTGCGGGCGCTCTACCTGATTGCCACGAATGGCACACCCAAGATCAAAGACGAGCACAATCTGTCGCCCGTCTTCCGCGATTTCCTGTCTCTTGCGCTAAAAGTTGATCCGGAAAAGAGAGCATCGGCCCATGATCTATTGAAGGTATGCTGCCTCCATTTTTCTTTTCCTTTTTCATGGGCAGCTATCTAACTGAAGGCAGCACCCATTCATGTCTTTCTGCGCACCGCTCAATCATTTGTCTCCCCTTGTGAAAGCCGCGCGCGCTAGCCGGGCTGCTGAAAAGGCTCAGAAGGGGGGTCCTTGAATGCTTCGCATTTAGCTGTCTCTATATACGTTGATGTCCTCTTGTCTCCCAGATACCCATTACCTCTGATTTTTCATATTTTGCTGGACTGTGATATGCTGGCATTGCATAATGGGGACGATTTACCCCTGATGCTATTTTTATTCTTTCTGGGCTTCTTTTCCCCGGATTTTAAATGTTATAGATGGCGATGATTTGATGACTTTTGCCCCTATCCTTATCCTTCGCCGCCTCGTTCTGGTGGTATGAGCTTTCTACACCTCATCTTCATTCGATGATCCATATATCCTCCTATCTTTGATGATCGATAGCACTTCTCTTCACTCCTTTGGCGTACCTGTCCTGTCTTTATTTTTGTCACTATCTTATTTTTATAAGATTACTGGGAGGTGACTGTAAATCCTATCCGGAGTTACATATCTTTTGCTGCTCCTGCATCTATTGCCTGCCATGCAGAAACATTTTGAAGCAAACAATCTCGGTACTCAATGCAGTGGGTGAGCAAGGGCGGCTGTGAAGGTTTCTACTGGGCAAACATTATCTGCTCTATTCTTCGGCTGTAGTTGGCCTTTGGCGTTCATCACTTCTATTATCATAACGACTGATGATCTATCCTTACATGTGCGAACAAAAGTTCAATACAAGGCGCTCTTATTCTTCTATCCACTTTTCTTATATTATTTTCCAGACCTACCTATCATTACTCCCTTATCACTCCCCCTTTTAATCCACGGCTCGTACAACTAGACCAAGCACGCTGTCACACAGACAACCCACCCGTCCCATTCGCCATGTGTCACCGACGGGCTTGCTTACCTGGCTGAATGGTTGCCTGCCTGCCTGTCTGCCTAACTGTCCGGGCATACATACGTCCATTTCTCTCTATCTTCGGTGGATTAGAAACAGTGGCTTAGCTCGGTGGTAATCGTTACCCTATTATGTACTTGCCTAGTTGGTGGAGTCGTACGGAGTACAGCTCTCTCTGTTGGCTCCACAGGGTAGAGGGGCTAGATGATGACTTTATGTTTTCTTCTTTTTGGGAAGATGGGAGGGGGTTAGAAGGAGGGTCTATCTGGGGCGGGTCTCCCAACTTGGTATGGATTTAAGGTGTTATACGGAGTATGTATATTTTCAAATATACATGGCATTGGTCTATTGATCCTGGGAGTCATAGTAGTATCATACATACCTCACTCACTCTTATCTCCAAACTACATATACTGCCTCACATAGCTAATCCACCTTACTATCCCCTCCACATCTACTCCCTGAGTCTCAGGATCCTCAACCGCCTCCCCGTCCCCGTCCCCGTCATCACGAAACCGATCCACAATCGACGGATGCTTCACGAGCAGCCGAATCTGCTCAATCTCTCGAGTCCCGACGTCAAGCCAGATCCCGTCATCGTATGCTCTTTGCCAACTGAATAGGCAGAACGTTGCGACTGCGGATTGCTCGTCGTCCGGGTATGCGGTTTGGTCGGTAGATAGCGGACCTGGTTGTAGATTTAGATTCGAGAGAACACACTAGGAACTTATCTATCTCTATACTTAGTTATCCACTCGTGTTGTCGAACAAAGGATTATGTATCCTGTGAGCCGAGAGACGAACTACATGCGGCTCTATAGCTGGGACGTTTATTTCCCCACCGTCGTCTACAATCCAGTATATCTATCACGAAATCGGCATATGCATATATGTCCGAGATGCTCTCGGACATCCAAACTGCCATTCCAGCGAAGCGTCTGACCAAACGGTGGCGCCGGAGACCACGGCACGGATATTTAGCCGGGCGAGAATAGGACGAGGTCTGGAACTCATATATAAGGAATAACACCTTCATGATCCGGGGGATGTGAGCCCGGGCGGTAATAAGGTATCTGGAGAAACGACTGATTTATTCGAGTCCAGAAACAAGCAGGAAGACAAATAGGCGGAAGATCGCAGAAAGCCATGGTCAGGTATGAAGACAGTAGATCGGTACGTGCGATGGCTGCCCAGAAGAGACTTAATTTGGGTTGTGTGGATGTGATGGCTTGGAGAAGCTTTTGGTTGTCAATGTTGCTGTTTTCGTTCGAAAGGGCTCGCTTCGTGCCTAGAGATGCGGCACTCAGTATATTATATGGAACGGAGGGGTCGAGGAAGGCGCTACATTTGTCGATTGTATTTAAGAGGTGGTGGGAGGAGGCCGGGAGTTGCGAGCCTAGGTGCATTCCGTGAGGTCAAGAGTAAGACTGATTGATACAAGGGCAGTGGGGAGAAGAAAGAAAAAGAAAGTAAATAAAATAAAAAAGCTCACCTGTCTGGGATTCATGGACCCCCCACGTAGTTTCAGTCGGGAAGAAACCACGCGGTGTAGCATCCAGAATCCACAGGCTACGAAAACATATCCATATGAGTGTATGTTTTGCAGGCGAGCCCAGGACTTACGTGGATGCCCAGACTCGAACGCAGACCCTTTAGGGGGCGCCCGGCGAATGCGGTTCCCCCTGCGCCAAAGGGTCTGGTTATACCAACCGGTGGTTTCTGCGTCTCATATAGTAGGGTGGTTACCCGATTAGGAAGGTGGCTGTCTGGCGACGGTAAGTCTGCCTCAACTAAATACAGATCACATGAGAGCTGGGCTTATTACCTCGCTGTCTTGTTTTTATTTCTTCCTTCCTTTGCTCCGCAGCTCACATCCGAAATGCAAAAGCCTAAGAGAATGTTGAAGGCGAGGGACGGATTCGGTGCGGCGTGGTCCTCCCTTTGGCGGGTCAGCCGATAGGAATAAAGGATGCTTAACTGTAGGCATATACCAACTCTTTGTAACAGATTGGCCTGTTAACTTCCAGGGCGAAAAGAATCTTCCTTTCCGTTTCTTTATGACTGCTGCCCAGCTTCCCTGCGCCATCATACCCCACAATGAGTCCTCAATCTGCGTGTCTTTTGCATGTAGGATTTCACTTTTCTCCCCTGCCTGCTGAAGGATTTCCACCCAACGGCAGGAAACGATGTACGGCCCAGCTAAAACGATGGTAGTAAAGTATCCAGAGTGGAAAGGCTTGGTATGAACGGGTAGGATGGCCCGTAGCTCTGTCTCGCGTGTCACTGTATAGGTGGCCGGAGTTGGCAATCCAAGGACCTGAAGATAATCAATAATAGGCTTCTTGAGGGTAGCTACAGTCCGACTCTTGTATTGTCTTAACCTGTAGAGACGATCTTAGCATAAGAAACGTATTACGCTTTCCTGTAATATTAATGCCCTTCGGAGGAGATTGAAAACGCGGTGGGATATCTCGGTGGAGATCGAAGAAGGCATCTAGGAGACCAGGTCACGTCGGCGTCACTGTCGGTTTCATCACTATAATCCTGAGGATATGTATTCTTGGAATTCTTATCATCCATGCTCCGGTATTATCGGTACAGAAGAACCATCAGTATAGAAGACCTGCAGGGTGGTCGGATTTTTGCTCGTTAGGTAGGTAAAGGTTTGGTAGATATATAAGTATAGGGCTTCATGCTTCTAGAGAAAGCCACAAGACCAAGATATCCAACCCAATGCACACAGGTTAAAATGGTTGTGGGCAATGAATGAGCCAGCATCACTGACATCAAAGGGCGGGATCGTGCTGTGGGGGCTGGGAGAGGAATATCTCGTCGTTGATGCCTGACATGTGCTCCGTCGTCATCGCGGCGCTCGCTTATTGCGGCGTAGCGCGCGGCCCGTCAGCGCCTCCTGCGAACCATCGTCACTCGCATCAGGTTGCAGCCTTCCTCTCAATCCCAAGCTTTTCCCTCCTCTCAAACCCACACCTGTCCTGTACTCTCTCGGGACCTCTTTTTGGGCCTCTTTCCTTCGCAAGAACCGACCTGTATTCACCTCGCCCTCCAAATCCCAACACCGGCCAGGTTGCACATCTCGCGACGCTTGACCGCTTCCCCCGCACCCTCCGTGTTCGACCTTGATCTGCGCATTCTTGAACGAGCGAGTTCGCCACGTCGGACGGCCTAGGATTTCGATCTCGCGGCATTTCAATCATACTCTAGAGAGGAACATTCAGACCAGCTGGAATACCATAAGTTGATCATCGAGGATTCGTTTGAGTTGGGCTAGCTCGAGTACGTGATGTTTCGGCAGCAGCAGAACGCTTTTGATGACGCTGTCGGTAAGCTTCCTTCTCCCCTGACCTATCAGTGGCTTTCTGCGATTATGTATATTGAAACGTCAAATATGTTGCTGACATGCATGTTTTTTTTCTAGCCAAGGCGACCGACGAGAATCTCACCTCCGAGAACTGGGAGTATATACTGGTAGGGGACCTTGCCTGGAAATGCTCGTCAGTTTATTGAACCATCTCTGACGTGTCTGTGTCGATAGGATGTCTGTGACAAAGTAGCTGCGGAGGACTCTGGGTAGGCTTTTCGTCCCCTGTTTGGACAGCCTTGGTCGGCTATGACAACGCTGACGTGCGCCTGGACTACAGTGCTAAGGATGCTGTTGCTGCTTTGATCAAGCGACTTGCACACCGCAATGCCAACGTGCAATTATACACCCTGGAGGTTTGCTGCGCCGCTCTGCTCCGGCTTGAGAGCCCTATTTGGAGACCGAACGCTTACCCTTGAAATAGCTCGGAAATGCCCTGGCGCAAAACTGCGGGCCCAAAATCCATCGCGAACTAGCTTCCAGAAGCTTCACGGATGCCTTGCTACGACTGGCGAGTGATAGAGTAAGGCAGAAATCCGGGTGCCCTGTCACGTACCCTGTACTGACAGTGTTTACTTTTTAGAACACCCACCAGCAGGTTAAGTCGAAGATCTTGGAGCGCATGCAGGAGTGGACGGAAATGTTTGCCAGCAACCCCGATTTTGGGATTATGGAACAAGCCTACATGACGTTGAAGACGCAAAGTAAGATAGTGGCCCCTAATGCCGTTCGCATGCGGTATACTAACCAGTTTATGTCCCTCTAGACCCCAACCTTCAGCCTCCGTCCAAACCCGTGAAAACGGAAATCACAGATCTGGATCGCCAGAAGGAGGAGGAAGAACTTCAGATGGCTTTGGCGCTTTCGATAAATGACAAACAAAGACCCTTAGCCGCTGCCGCCTCCTCCGCCGTTCCGGAGCACCAGCCCGACGCTAGCGCTGGCAACCAGGTCCAGGAGGTAGCTTCTCAGGCCGTCCCTTCGGGTACTTCAGCAGCCACTGTATCGCGTGTTCGAGCGCTTTTCGACTTCCAGCCCTCGGAGCCGGGCGAATTGCAGTTTCGCAAGGGTGACGTTATCGCTGTGCTCGAATCGGTGTATAAGGATTGGTGGAAGGGTTCTCTAAGAGGACAGACTGGAATCTTCCCTCTCAATTATGTTGAGAAGCTCCCTGATCCTACGGTCGAAGAGTTGCAGCGAGAGGCGCAGATGGAAACCGAAGTGTTCGGACAGATCAAGAATGTCGAGAAACTCTTGACTCTCCTTAGTACACGTGGCTCTGAGCCGAATGTGCAAGAGAACGAGGAGATTACAAACTTATACCACTCTACCCTGGCCATTCGCCCTAAGTTGATCGAGCTGATTGGGAAATACTCACAGAAGAAAGGTATGTGATCAGGAAAAAGAACATGTGTTGTGATAGCTGCTTACCGTCATTCAGACGAGTTTACGCAGCTTAATGAGAAATTCATCAAAGCACGCCGGGACTACGAGACTCTTCTGGAGGCATCCATGGCGCATCCCGCTCAACCGCAATACGGCAGACCAGGCCAGCCTCCCTATGGATATCCTGGCCCTGCGTCATCTCTTGGCTATCCTCAAGCCGCACCACCGCAGGCTGACCCCCAGCGGTACTTCAGTCCACGACCCCAAGGTCAGTCTTGTCAGCGAACTTAACATATTCCCCTGCATCCTCCTGACCCGAAGAACAGAGAGCCAGCCCGTCCAGTCCAATACGAATCCCTACTATGGAGGAGACCAAGTGCCTGCATACCCCCCTCCTTCCCAGTCTCCGGATCCACGCACCCAAACCCCCCCTGCAGGCGCGCCATATCAACAACCTTCACATCCGGCTTCCGACTCTTACCCACCAGTGCATCACCGACCCGAGTCGACCTATGATCACCCTCAGGAATTAGGGACGTCTGTTTATGATTCGCCCGTCGACCACCCGGCCGGTCGACCTCCCTACCCGGGCGCTCAATTCCCCGGCGCTATGCAACAATTCCAGCAGCCGCCCCAGCAAGATTACTCCAACCCAGCATACCCCTCTGACGATTCAGCCAATGTAGGGCAACAAGCCCCGTATCCTTCTACTCCCGCGTCCCACCAACCGGCACCGATGCACCAGCCTCCCCCTGTCCCCGGCGCGGCCAGCGCTGTTCCCTACCCTCTCAATCCCGGTAGTGGGGGAGGCTACCAGGCATATAACCCTGCCGGTGGCGCCCCTAATTCCAATCCCGCGTCATTCTACCGGTAAAGCCGTTGGTGTCAGAAATCAAGGTTCATCGCTTCCCTTCTGGCTTGGCCTAGGTAATGTGGCCGCCTGCCTCCACGATCTCTTAAATCCGAGTATCAAAGCAACTGGGGGGAAGGACTGCTTAACACAACCATGCCCATCTTTTTATCGCTCTGGGCTAGCTTTAGGTAGCTGTTCTGCCTCAGACCCTCTCCGATGCGAAGGAACAAATGAAATTTCCGCGAAATGTACACGTATGGGACATTCTTGAAGCTTTTCATGTTTCAATCATGGATTTTTGTTACGTGTTAATTAACGATTAATGTGCCTGCCAATCCAAATATATGCCATAAAAACGAATTCCTCGTGTAAGTTGTAGTCGAGTCAAAGACGGAGACTCCCCTCCAACGGTGGCCTCAGGCCCCACGCTGCCCACCCCCGCCTCAGCTCTCTCACGTGATGACGTGTCCGACACCTCGTTTGCTGCCGCCTTTGATGTAAGAAGCTGGTCACCTCCGGCCGGTGTGACTCGAGGAGTGACGAATACTGAGGTGATTTGCTATTATCACTGGGTGCAAGCTGGGGGCTTGCATCCGCCTTCTTTGTACACCGTGCCATCACCCCTGAGAACCCGTGCCTTCTAACATCTATCTCCCCGCAGTCGCGTCCTCTGCCGAACGATGCCCGATTTCGCCCTTGTTCCGGATGCGCTGAGCCAAGCCAGTCTCTAAAAGAAACAGAAAAAGAAATAGAAAAGCAACACATACTTGCTGCCCCGTTTATTGCCCGAATTCGATACCTACCTGGGCTCGGGCCCAGGTGTGACACCAGCACCATGGAAGCCGATTGGGATGAATTGTCGCGCATTCCGGTGCCTCCCCCCAGTCCGCATGCGCTGCCCTCGGTTGCGACGACGGTGGCTTTTGATGATGTGATGGAGTTGTTGTGGGCGGGGAATGAATTTGTGCGTGTGCATCGTTGTCTACGTCGGCTGATATTATGTGGTGGTTCTCCTGTGCTGACGTCTTTCTTTTTCAATCCTGCAATAGGGACGCATCACTTCCTTCTACGGACCTGAACTACAAAGGTATACATCTGTCCGGGCGCACCCTGTTTCCGAAGGTCCGGTTCGACAGATCCTGTTTCATGATCGGGGAGTGATTTCGCTGTCCTCGAAAAGCGTCCATATGATAACGCGGCGTGGGTTGACGCAATGGCATATCTCTCACGAGGAAATGGTCGATCTGCGCTGCATGAGCTTCACGGCGCAGCTGAATAGAATTATAGCCGCAGGGTGCCAGGGGGCCATGTTCACCATTGATATCGACAAGGGTGTCATTGTCGACAAGCTGCCGACGGAGTTCAACTATACGATAATGAAGAAGAGCCGGTATCTTTGTGCCGCGACTGATACGGGCTCGGTCAATGCTTTGAGCTTGTCGGATTTCCGGGTTGTCAAGTCGTGGAAGGCTCATGGAACAGCTGTCAATGATATGGATGCTCGGAATGATCTTCTGGTTACATGCGGCTTCTCTGTCAGACACCTTGGATCCTCGATTGTTGATCCTCTCGCTAATGTATACGATCTCAAAACCCTGTCGCCGCTACCGCCTATTCCATTCCATGCTGGGGCGGCGTATGTGCGCATGCATCCGAAGCTTCATACCACGAGCTTTGTCGCCTCGCAGACGGGTCAGCTTCAAGTCGTGGACCTGATGAATCCCAACGCAATAAATCTTCGCCAGGCCAATGTGTCGTATATGCTCGGGATCGATCTCTCGCCTTCTGGGGAAGCTTTGGCTATCAATGATGCAGAGTGCATGATACATTTGTGGGGTTCTCCAGCAAAGATACACTTCAATGAGATGAGCAAGGAGACTGAGTTTGCGGATGTCGCCCCTCGTGCTCCTCCCCTGGATTGGTCTCCTGAGACGCCTCTGAATATGATCGGCATGCCATATTATCATGAACGTCTGCTATCGGCTTGGCCAAGTCATCTTGTGTTCGAAGTCGGTAGCCCGCCGGCGCCCGTTGACCCGAGCTTGATTTCGTACCTTCGTCCAGCCGAGATCGGCCACTATGCCCCAAATCCGAAGAAAACGAGACGAAACCAGGTAGAGAATACTCGGGCGTTGGCGTCCACGGAACCAGCTTTGATCGCCCCGAAGTTCTTGAGCGAGAAGGCACGAGAGCAAAGCAGGGCCAAGTCGGAAGGCTCTATCAGCGATACAGCTGATGCGCTCGCAGGCGCAAAACTAAACGGCGAAACCGAAGACGATCCTCTTCTTAAATACAGCAATGTTGAAATCAAGTATAGCAGATTTGGGGTGGACGATTTTGACTTCAGGTCAGTGTCATAGCAGTCTCCGTCGAGCTCGAGTCTCAGGCTAACCTTCTTGTTTTAGGTTCTATAACCAAACCAGCTTCTCCGGCTTGGAGACGCATATTGCGAACTCTTTTACAAACGCGCTTCTGCAACTCCTGAAATTCATTCCCTTAGTACGGAACGTAGCGCTGAATCACGCTGCTAGCAACTGTATTATCGAGAGCTGCCTTCTTTGCGAGATGGGGTATCTTTTCGACATGCTGGAAAAGGCGAATGGCCAGAATTGTCAGGCCACGAACCTTTTGAAGACATTTAGCAGCTTTCGTGAAGCCTCTAATCTGGGTCTTTTCGAGGAGAACCTGACCACGAAATCGCTCTCATCAGCCATCCAGTCAGTCAACAGATTCTTCCTCAACCAGATTGCACATGATTTTCGCATGATTCTTCCGGGTTCCGACGATTTCGACCAGAGGCTAGCGACTCTTGCATCCGAGTCGATACGATGCATGTTCTGCCAGAATGAAATCGTTCGACCCGGCAACTCGCTCGCCAATGAGTTGATTTATCCAAACGCTGATCTGAAACAAGCCCGGAGGAACCCAGCGTTCCGGTTTTCGAATATCTTACGGGCGAGTATAGAGCGGGAGACACAGAACAGAGGATGGTGCAATTACTGCCGTCGCTACCAACAAGTGGCCATCAGGAAGACCGTACACCGCATGCCCTTGGTGTTGATCCTCAATGCAACCCTAACTAATCCGTTATACCGACGGCTATGGAGTATACCTGGGTGGCTACCCGAAGAAGTTGGTATTGTTGTCGATGGAGGACAAATCCTTTGCTTCGAAGGAGAAGATCTCAGGTTGCGGAAGCAGGCCAATATGCCCGGTCTCGTGGTCTATGAGCTCGTTGGTCTAGTGTGCGAAATCGACATCCCTGAGCACCAGAAGCCGCATCTGGTCTCTTTTATTAACGTCTCTATCTCTTCTCGAGAAGCCGATCCCAGAAACAGATGGCACTTATTCAATGACTTCTTAGTTACTGAGGTTGATAAAGACGAGGCCCTGCGATTCAATCAGCCGTGGAAGCAACCGTGTGTACTAGCATATCAGGTGAGAGATGCTCGACATGCTATCGATGACACCTGGAAGAACTTCTTGGACCCCAGTCTGCTCTTCCGCGACTGGTCCCTAAAGTAAGTGAACTTCTATCTCAATAATTCTGGTTTAAGCACATGGGAGTGCTCATATTCAACTAGTGCCGGTCGCCCCGTGGAATCCCGCGTCACGCTGTCTGAAACGGAGAAGCCAACTCTTGGTACTCCCGTCGCTCTCGACACCGAGTTCGTGGACCTTGAAAAGGCCGAAATCGACGTCAAAGCAGATGGTTCTCAGGAAATCGTTCGGCCCAGCAAGAGCGGTCTTGCGCGAGTATCTGTTCTCCGCGGTTCAGGCATCCGCGAAGGAGTTCCGTTCATCGATGACTACATTACCATCAAAGAGCCTATTGTTGATTATGTTACTCAGTACTCTGGGATAAAGCCAGGTGACTTGGACCCGAGGACCAGTCAACATAATCTCGTTCCTCTTAAGGTTGCCTACAAGAAACTATGGCTGCTTCTCAACCTAGGTTGCATTTTTGTCGGCCATGGTCTGGCCTCTGACTTCCGTCAGATCAACATCCAGGTCCCCAAGAACCAGACGGTGGATACTCAATATCTCTTCTTCCACCCCGGTAAGAACCGGCGACTCAGTCTACGATACCTCGCCTGGGCGGTGTTCAAGGAATACATCCAGGAAGAACCCGCCGATAACAACAGCGGCCATGATTCCATTGAAGATGCACGCATGGCCCTCCGACTGTGGAAGAAGTTCCAGGAATACGAGGACGCAGGGATCGTAAATCAGATCCTGGAGGAAATCTTCCGCGAGGGATCTAAACTAGGATTCCGCCCACCCCCTCGAAATGGCACGGCCACGGTTCTCTCTCGACCAGGAACCGCGGTGACGATGCAAAACAACAGCGGCCGCAATACTCCCAGCGTGCCCGACACTGCAGGCGCTGCCAGCGCCCCAGCTACCCCGAGACAGGCGTTTCGTCGCTCGATTGCCCTGACACCAAGCAATGGCAGCTTCGCTGGTCCAGGCGCAGGCGACTTCTTCAGCGGCGGCAGTCCGTTGAAATAGCTGCTATTCTTTCTGCCTGACTTGTTTCATTCGTGTTCCCTCCCTTTGCACTTACGAAAGGAACTTGGATTGCTTTCGATGATCTATTATGATGGTATGGATGTATTTATGCTGTCAGATCCCGACAGTTTGTAGGGGTATAGATAATCCTTGGATGTCTAGAGCGGGAGGGCATGCTGCGTATCGCTTATTACTTTAGAAATATGGTTTTATTTTGGAATAAAAACACGTTAAATCCTTTCAAACCGTGTGGATTGTTTAGTTACAGGAATTCGCAGCTTTAGTAAATGCAGGCAATCTAATGGCTGACACATCCAGCAACCGAGTGGGGAATGACGTGGTGGGTTTCTCTTCCTTTCGGCTCTTCCCACCACCGTCTCTCCTCTTGGTATCTGACTTTACTCTCCCCTCCCATTCCGTCCCTTCTTTTGTCCCCCTTTACGTTTTTGTGTATTTAATTTCATTCATCAGAGCGCAAGAAGATACTCCAATTCGCCAACCTCCACATTCGACCGATCTCCCTAACCCCTCCTTACCCGACCCCGCCCCGCCTCTCCGTCGTCAATAATATTTCGTTATGTCGCGACATCGCGTGAAAGCCTTAAGTTACGACGAAGATGACTTCGAAGACGACGGCTACGACTCTCCCGACCCCGAGGAGCAGGAGTTCCTGGAGCAGTGCACAGCTGAAGTCCTGCAGCAGTTGCGATCGGGTGAGCCCTCGGTGACGGCGACTCGCGAGGAGATCCAGGAGTCCCTGTGGCATTATTACAACGACATTGAAAAGTCGGTGAATTATTTAAGAAGTGAGTTTGTTTGCAATGGTCTATTTGGGATTCGTGAATGGGGAGGGGATATTGCTGCGTGGTGGATTTGAATTGTTTGCTCGCAATGGTTTGCTGACGACTGCGGTTTAGATAAGAAGGCTAAGGAGGTGAAGAAGAGGCCTGCGCCTGCGCCTGCGCCGGCCCCGAAGATGAAAGGAACTACGGGTAAGCAAGCGCCTGTCTCCCCTTGCATTTGTTGCTTTGGAGTGGACCCTGGTGGTGGTGGTGGTGATGATGGTTGGGCTCGGCTGTCGATCGACACATGTTTCTGGGTGTAGGGAATATGCCGTACGGCAATGGTGAGTATGTTCTTGCTATATACATGATTGATTGATTGGCTCAAACTGACTCCGTAATTGGAAGCTCGAATATGTTCTAACAGGTTCCGTAGTGCCTGCGTATCCTCTGCCTCCGCCTACCTTGGAGTTGGCGCCACAAACAGCACATTTTTCGGCCGCGGAGTTCTTTCGCGACTCTCCCTGGCTTAACGTCCCGGCGGATCGCAATGCCGAGATCCTTATAGAGCCTCTTTATCCTAGGCTTGGTCTGCTCGGAGGCAATCCCGATGCTGCCAGTGGGAAAGTATCGAAGTTGGCGGCATTGGCTGCCGCGCGCAAGAAGAAAGAGTCGGACAAACCACCAACGCCGTCTCCGGGACCAGCAGCTGCGGGTGATCAGTCTCGGACACCGTCAACCGAATCAAAAGGCGCTCCGCTGTCCTTGCGCGAAAGGCTGGCTGGGAACGGGAAGCCTCAAAGACCTTCGGAGGGTGCGCAGTCACCTGCCAAGCCTCGTCTGGGAAGTCCTTTGCCGGAGAAAAAGCCGTCGCCGGAGCCGAGAAGACCAAGTGTGTCAAACGAAGCGGAATTGGCAAAGACAACGCGAGCAGGACAGGTCGCTAGCGAACCGAAAGAGGAACCCGCCGTCAACATTCGTGCACCGCCGTCAATGTTTGCCAGTACCATTGTCGGGGATGCTGCACGCCCTTCTGCAACCGAGCTCAGCCACTTGCACTCGAATTCTTTGGATCTTATGGCGATATATGGACAAGATCTTACTGAACCTTTTGACTTCACAGGCCCGAGTCCCGACGACGTTGTGCTGAATGCACAAAGCTCTGCGAAAGGTTTGGCCATTCGGCGAAAGAACTAGGACTCTCCCTAATAGACATGTAGGCATGAAGTCGAAACAACCTGCTTCCAAGTCAACAGGCGACAAAAAGACCCAGGGTGACTTGGCTGGTGGCATGGGCAATCTGACCGTGGAGGAGAAGGTGAACGTTAAGAGCAAGAACTTGGACGTCTTGTCTGAGTACAGGAAGTCCAAGCGGAAGAATGCTATGAACTTTGCGGTCATTGGTTAGTGCTCACCCGATTTGAAGAAAAAGTGGACATCATGCTAATCCGTCATAGGTCATGTTGATGCCGGGAAGAGTACTCTTATGGGGCGCCTGCTCGCCGATCTGAAGGCCATCGATCAACGTACTTTGGATAAATACAAGCGTGAGGCGGAGAAGATTGGGAAGGGCTCGTTTGCTCTCGCTTGGGTACTGGATCAAGGCACTGAAGAGAGAGCTAGGGGTGTCACCATCGACATTGCTACTAATAAATTTGAGACCGAGAACACTGTGTTCACGATAGTGGATTCTCCTGGACATCGGGACTTTGTTCCTAACATGATTGCTGGAGCTAGCCAGGCAGATTTCGCCGTTCTCGTTATCGATTCTAGTATTGGGAATTTCGAATCCGGCCTGAAAGGGCAGACCAAGGAGCATGCATTGCTGGTGCGCAGTATGGGTGTTCAAAGGATTATTATCGCCGTCAACAAGATGGACTCTGTGCAGTGGGATAAGGACCGATTCGAAGAGATTGAGCAGCAGGTTTCCTCTTTCCTGACTACTGCCGGGTTCCAAGCCAAGAGTATCTCATTTGTGCCTTGCTCTGGGATTAATGGCGACAATGTCACTCGGCGCAGCGAGGATCCCAACGTTTCATGGTACCAGGGCCGGACGTTGGTCGAGGAGCTGGAGGCCACCGAGCCGAACTCTCATGCCCTGGAGAAGCCTTTGCGCATGACCATCGGCGACGTGTTCCGTGGTAGCGTGCAAAACCCCCTTTCGATCTCGGGCCGCTTGGATGCTGGCAGTCTACAGATGGGTGATCAGATTCTTACCATGCCTAGTGGGGAGAAGGCCACGATCCGCAGTTTGGAGGTGGACGGCGAACCCAGCGACTGGGCTGTGGCCGGCCAGAACGTGGTTTTGAACCTGGTCAACATCGACCCCATTCATCTCCGTTCTGGCGACGTTATCTGTCGGGCGTCGTCTCCGATCTCTAGCATCACTACGTTCACGACCAAGGTGCTGGCCTTCGATCATTTAATGCCCAGCATGGTTGACGTCCACCGCGGACGCCTACATGTCCCGGGACGAATCAGCAAGCTTGTTGCGACTTTGGATAAAGGGTCCGGCGCAGTCGTCAAGAAGAGGCCCAAGGTCATTGCGCCGGGCACTGTGGCGCGCATCGAGGTGGAAATGGACCGCGCCGTACCGTTAGAAGCGCCTACGAGGGTTGTTCTCCGAGCGGGAGGCGACACCGTGGCGGCCGGATTGTTGGAATGAACATGACATGATGTCTATTACGATGGCTATTAGAGAATAGGTACATACACTAGTGAAAAGATACCATTACTATATAGAGTTTGTGTGTGAAACTGTGAATTTATCTTCAGACTACTCAAGTAGAGGCACTAGAGGGTGGATACTGGTTCTTGGCAGGATCGCCAGTCTTCAGCCAGTGGTTAGCCACCTGGCCAAATCGACCCATTCTTGCAATTACGGAAAGAACAGATGTCATTATTGAGGTAGGAACCGTTGGATTCCATGACTCAGGAGGAGTCTAGAATAAACAGGAAATGCAGAAGTCCGTCAAGCAGGAGATTCCACGTATGCCGAAAGGCGGGTCTAAACCCGATCGGGCAATCGTCAGGGCACGGGGGGTTCCTGGCGTAGTCAGCCCTGACGTAAGCAGCCCCTTCTAGCAAGTTCGATGGACCGCCTCCGCCTGCTCCAATCGGACGAATGCCTGCGGATTCCTCCGGCAGATTCGCGCGGCAAAAGGCGGTAACCGGGGAAAAGCTGCTGAGTCACAGGGTCCTTGGGTGGTGTGTGCCAATCAGCGGCCGAGGAGTAAACCTTCACAGGGCGGTGCGCGCGAAAAGGCCAGCATGGCCGCTGCGCTTGTTCGCCGCCGGCAGATCCCATACAAGAACAGAGCTGGCCGGAACGCTGCTCGCCTTTTTCTTCTCTCCTTCTCTCCAACCTTCCCTCTCTAATTCCCCCCCATTCTTTCCTTTCCACCTCCCCCCTTCTGCTACTCGGCTGTGGTTGGGTTTCTCTTTTTTTTCTTCTTATTCTCTTACGTCTAGTTGTAAGAGATTTTCTTTTTGACACGACGAGTTTTGACAACGCGTCTTGTTTCGCATAGAGAAGATCATTTCACATTTTGATACGTGTTCCATCGTCAAAGGGGAACTACGTCCTTTTGCACACATTTCACAATGGCGCGCTCATCCAGCCCCAATGGCGCGGCCAAGCCGTTCGCTGCTTGGTCGACCATCTTCTACCTCCTTCTCGTCTTCATCGCGCCCCTGGCTTTCTTCGGTACCGCACACGCTCAGGATGACTCGGTAGACAGCTACGGAACTGGTATGGCACTTCTGAAGAATAGAATAAGGTTGGGGACGTAATGTGCTAACTGTTTCATAGTCGTTGGTATTGATCTGGGAACCACCTACTCTTGTGTTGGTGTCATGCAAAATGGAAAGGTCGAGATTCTGGTCAACGACCAGGGTAACCGTATCACGCCTTCCTACGTCGCGTTCACCGATGAGGAGCGCCTGGTCGGAGACGCCGCTAAGAACCAATACGCCGCCAACCCCACGCGCACCATCTTCGATATCAAGTGAGTTTTTTCTGCTCTCGTGGAGATATGAGTGCGGACGAAAGATCTAACAGAAACTTCCATAGGCGTTTGATTGGTCGCAAGTTTGACGACAAGGACGTCCAAAAGGACGCCAAGACCTTCCCCTACAACATTGTCAAGAAGGATGGCAAGCCTGTTGTCCAGGTCGATGTCAACCAGACCCCCAAGACCTTGACTCCCGAGGAGGTTTCCGCCATGGTCCTCGGAAAGATGAAGGAGATCGCCGAGGGTTACCTTGGAAAGAAGGTCACTCACGCCGTGGTAACCGTCCCCGCCTACTTCAACGACGCCCAGAGACAGGCCACCAAGGACGCTGGTACCATCGCCGGCCTGAACGTTCTCCGTGTCGTCAACGAACCCACCGCCGCGGCTATCGCCTACGGACTCGACAAGACCGGTGATGAGCGCCAGGTTATCGTCTACGATCTCGGTGGTGGTACTTTCGATGTCTCTCTCCTGTCGATCGACAACGGTGTCTTCGAGGTCTTGGCTACCGCTGGTGACACCCACCTTGGTGGTGAGGACTTCGACCACCGTGTCATGGACCACTTCGTCAAGCAGTACAACAAGAAGAACGACGTCGATGTCCGCAAGGATCTGAAGGCCATGGGTAAGCTGAAGCGCGAGGTCGAAAAAGCCAAGCGTACTCTGTCTTCCCAGATGTCCACCCGTATCGAAATCGAATCCTTCCACAACGGCGAGGACTTCTCCGAGACCCTGACCCGTGCCAAGTTCGAGGAGCTGAACATGGATCTGTTCAAGAAGACCCTGAAGCCCGTTGAGCAGGTGCTCAAGGACGCTAAGGTCAAGAAGGCCGATGTCAACGACATTGTCCTTGTCGGTGGTTCCACCCGTATCCCCAAGGTCCAGTCTCTCCTCGAGGAGTTCTTCAACGGCAAGAAGGCCAGCAAGGGTATCAACCCTGACGAGGCTGTTGCTTTCGGTGCTGCCGTTCAGGGTGGTGTTCTTTCCGGCGAGGAGGGTACCGGCGACGTTGTTCTCATGGATGTCAACCCCCTGACTCTCGGTATCGAGACCACCGGTGGTGTCATGACCAAGCTCATCCCCCGTAACACCGTCATCCCTACCCGCAAGTCCCAGGTCTTCTCTACCGCGGCTGACAACCAGCCCACCGTCCTCATCCAAGTTTGTAAGTATCTCCCGAGATCGGCTCCTCTTTGTTCCATTCACTAACAATTATTTTCCAGTCGAGGGTGAGCGTTCCCTGACCAAGGACAACAACCTGCTCGGCAAGTTCGAGCTCACCGGCATTCCCCCCGCTCCCCGTGGCGTCCCCCAGATCGAAGTCTCCTTCGATCTGGATGCCAACGGTATCCTCAAGTGCGGTGCCAGCGATAAGGGCACCGGGAAGGCCGAGTCTATCACCATCACCAACGACAAGGGCCGTCTGACCCAGGAGGAAATCGACCGCATGGTGGCCGAGGCCGAGCAGTTCGCTGAGGAGGACAAGGCCATCAAGTCGAAGATCGAGGCCCGCAACGGACTTGAGAACTACGCCTTCAGCCTGAAGAACCAGGTCGGCGACGAGAACGGACTGGGCGGCCAGATCGACGAGGATGACAAGCAGACCATCTTGGATGCCGTCAAGGAAGTGACCGACTGGCTCGACGACAACGCTGCCACTGCCACCACCGAGGACTTCGAGGAGCAGAAGGAGCAGCTGTCCAACGTGGCCTACCCCATCACCAGCAAGCTGTACGGCTCTGCTCCGGCGGATGAGGATGACGACGAGCCCACGGGTCATGATGAACTGTAAAACTAGCTTAGAGGGGAAATCTTTTTTAACTTTTCTGGAGTTTTTTTATTGAAACATTATTTATTATTCGAGTTGGCTCGATTTGAGTTTGTTTGAAAGAGTCGTCCATACGACGGTCTCTGGCACCGAAGAGATCGGTGACTGGATTATAGCCTGATACCTCATACATTGATTGACTTGCTTAGCTTTACTTTGATTCCTTGTACGTAGACCATATCCGTTATCCAACATTACTTACAAGCTCAAGTAAACAATACAATCAATGTACTATTCAAATTAAACACCTCCCTGTGCAATAAACTCCTGCACCACCTCCACCACCACCTGATGATCATCCTCCTGTTTCAACCCACTCACCACCACCACGCCCACAACCCCATCCACACCCTTCACTCTCACAGGGAACCCACCACCATGAATTGCAAACTCATCCGCCGCGCCTCCCCCACCGGTACTCGTCAGGGCATGTTTGCGCACAAACGCCGCCTCGACCTCACCCCCGGATAGACCCGTACTGCTCAGCATCTTATTGCGCATCAACCAGCTCGACACGCCCCAGCGCAACACGGTATTACGCTTCCGTCGCACCCACACCTCGTTGTCGGGAATGGTGCCGGGCTCCGTGGCGCACTGGAATACCACGTGCGGCTCGGATCCCCCGGTTAGAGCGATCGAGATGAGCGCGGGTTTGCGCTGCGAAGGGGGCAGAGAGAGGATGCGGCTGCGGAGAGCGAGGCCGAGGGACCAGGCGGTTGTGGAGGTGAAGGTTGGGAAGAGGACGGAGGAGGAGGATTCCTGGGCGGCGAGATCGCGAGGCTGTTTTTTGGAATTTTGGTTAGATTTGCGAGGGTGGAGGGAGGGAGGACGTACATCTGTTTTGGCTGCTGCGAGGGGGTTGTCTTGCATTTTGTATATATATATATATATTTGGTTTGTGACTGAGTTGTAGCCTGGATAATGGGCAGGAGGATAAACTGCTGTGTAGATTATGGTATTAGGGTCTGAGAAAATCCAGAAGACGGAGACTGAGGCCTTTTAAGTATGAAGAAGGACTTGCGATGTGGGGAAAAGAGCATGACGTTCGACTCCACCGCGTCTGGCGGTTCAGTGGATCACTTCGGAAGAAGGAAGGTCCAAGAAGGACGAAGCTTGGCTGTTCTAAATCTACATGACTTGGCGACGTTTGTTTTGTTTGTGTCTGAGGCGAGAAGTCATGTTACTTCGATTGTCTTCTTCCCCTCATTTCTCTCCCTTGCTTTTCCCGTCTTTCTTTCTTCCTCCCTCTCCACCTGGACTTTTATCGGATTTGACTGACTCCACCTCCATCTCTATACACATCCACATACATCCATGCGCCCCCAACTCACAAAGCGTGCCTGCGACGAGTGTATTTCCCGCAAAGTAAAGTGCAGCGGCGCCTGGCCGTGCCAGACCTGCCAGAACGCCGTGAACCAGGTGCGTTGCACGTACCTGAAGCCCGCGCGGCGAAGAGGCCCCAAAGGTCGGCGGCGAGCCGATGGGGGCCAGGAGATCCCGTGCTCTTTTAGCTCCCAGGGTGTTGACAACACCGATCCTCCTGCCGAGGCGCGCCAGGAAGGCCTCGAAGCCGAACACGAGCCAGCTGCGGGAAATGTTTCCGGCATGACAAGCGGCGTCGCTCGGTGGGTGGTTCCCCCGTCGGTTCTGATTCGCGTGGTATGTCTGTACCGGCAGCGTTCGTATAGTGTGTGGCCGGTTGTCGATTCGGAGGCGCTTCTGCTGCGCATCGAGTCTGGGCAGTATTGTGTTGGCACGTACTGTCTGGTTACGGCGTTGTGTGCGGCGACGATGGCTCAATTGCAGCTTGGGCCGCTGAGGGGTGGGGATGGAGAGGGTGGCCTCGTGGATTGTGCGGCGATGGCGGCGGAGTGTATGAGGGTCCGGGAGGAGACGGGGTATAGGGAGCATCCGGACTTGAGGAGTGTGTTTGTTTCGTTCTTCTTGCATGTGTATCATGCGAAGATTAACAAGCGGAATTCGGCAATGATGTTTATACAAGAGGCCATTTCCGCGGCGAGGCTGTTGCGACTGGACTCTGGGGAGTTCATGGGCCGACGGAGTCAAGACGAGGATGTCATAGCGAATGATGACATTTTATTTATTTTGCTGTGGGTCTCTGAAAGGTGAGTTTGTCCGACTGTTGTAACCTCATGATAACATGCTTATTATTATGCAGAGGCTATGCCATACACCTTGGTCTGGAGCCTTCTTATACGGACGCTGTCCAAGTACTAGATGAACAAATGGTAAATCATAATGTTCATGTGCAAGGTTTGATAGAACTGGCTAGACTCTTCGCTACTTTTGACGGATTGTCGGTGCGGCGAAGACACAGCAGAACGAATGATCAAGACGTAATTTGTGCGGCCAACCTAGCTGAGATCGAAGCTGCATTGTCGATGCTGTCGCTCAGTTGCCACAACGAAGCGTCGTCGCGAATGGCAGATCACTGCATCACGAAGGAGTGGATGCGCACCATTGTCTGGCAGGAAGCACTTTCCAGGCAATTACTGTCTACCACATCGTATGCCGAATTGATGACATTCAAATTCCCCGCGGTTGTCAGCCGCGACCTCTTGTATTCGTTGCGATATTTTACAGAATCCGATTTGCTGCCCTTGGGCCGTGATCAGGTAAGTCATGGCTTGGATAGAGCTGGATGTGGTTGACAGATACAGTTGTTGAAGTGCTTCGAAGTGGCAAACTCGCTGGCAGATATTGTTCTCTTCACCCCTTCATCATCATCAATTCTGTCTGTCGAACTGAGACCCGAGGACTATCTACATGCTCTATATCAGAAGCTTCTACCCTTCTTGGATCAAGACCCTATGCTCAAATCTATTCTTCGTACGAAAACTGCTGAAGCCTTGCTCCTGGCTCCTGCACGAATACCAGAAATTGGCTGGTGGGAGGATTTATTACAAGAAGAAAACAATACAAATGAAAATGTAGGCAGTTTAGCTCAAGACTAAACCCTAATCCTAGCATACTCTCGCGGCACAAGGTGATGTTTCGTTTACTCCGAGACCTGAAGGACAATTCTTCCCACAATGTCTCCCTTTTCCATCTCCTCATACACCTGAGGAAGCTCCCTAAAAGGGCGGGCCTTGATAACCGGATGAACTAAACCGTGGCGGACCATATCCACTGCCTCCATACATTCCTTAAGTGAGCCCACGAGGCTGCCCGTGATCTTAAGACCTTTGATGACAATCGTGCAGATAGGAGTTTCCAGGACTGGCCGCCCAGGCGGTATTCCGACGCAGCTTAATGTACCTCCGGCGCGCAACATGTCACATGCATGTGCAAATGCTTTTGCACTGCCAGCCGTGACCACCACTGCATGCGCTCCGAGACCAGTGATCTCGCGGACCCGCTGAGCGGGATCGGTGGAGTTGAAGTCGATAAATTCGTTGGTCCCGAGACCTAAGACAAAGTCTCGTTTGTCACCGGTGTCTACCCCAATGACTAGAGCTCCTATTGCTTTCGCGTATTGCACTGCTGCGGTTAGCTGAGTTCTTTCCTTGAGCCAGACTAAGAATCTTACCGGCCAGATGGCCGAGGCCGCCACCAGCACCTACGACTACCAGCCAGTTGCCTGCCCCAATATTGGCATTCAGAACGGCCTGAATACGATTAGATTAAGCTTATACAAGAAGGGGAAATCGTACCTTGTATGCCGTCACACCAGCACATAGAACCGGCCCCATGATCTTCGGGTCAATATCGTCTGGCAGAATTGTCAGATAATCTGCGTCCAGTGCAATGTACTCCTGGAAGCTGCCGTCTTCGTGGTTCAGGTGATCTGTGCCTTTCACACAGTATTGTTCAGTCCCGGCCAAGCAGAAATAACACCTTCTGCAGATGCGACTGGAAAAGCGAATGCCAACGAAGCTTCCGATTTTCAAATCCGATCTGCATCCAGGACCCAGCGCAACGATCCGTCCAACGCCCTCATGCCCACCTATGTGCGGGAGTTTTGTTTTCTCACTGGTATTTGGCTTGCCATCGGGGCCTGCAGCTGTTCCACTCTTTGTATGGAGGTCTAGGCATTCAACATATTAGCGGAGAGAAAGTAGATGGATGCAGAGAAGAGCGGTCTCACCACTATGACAGACTCCAGTGTAGAGGACTTTGGCGAGCACCTCGTTCTGTCCGGGAGTGGGAACGGGGTAATCCTCGCGGAATTCGATGTCACCACCGAGTTCCTTGGCCAGTGCTACAGTCTGGGTCTGGGGGATCTTTTCTCGGTGTCCGGAATCTTCAACCATGCTCAATGTCGTTCTGATTGTCACCTCTGATGTTGCGGCATACTCAACTTGTCGAGGTCTTCTGGGCCCTAAATATGTCCGCTGTCAACCTCTTGCGCGTACTGTGTAACCTTCATGGCGACGACTCTGCCTTCTGCGCATTGTGATGTCTGTCTCTGCATCCTGCGGCAATTCTCCCATTGGCTGTTTGTGGGTGTCTCTGAGTGCAATTCTCCGAGCTGCGAGGACAGACTGACAGAGCAGAGGCCATTGCCAGTCTTCTTTTGCCTTCGACTGGGTTCTCACGTCTCCCCGCATTTCCCCGCCTGCATGAATCGTGCCATTCGCCTTCCTTCCATCGCCACTCCGTCTTTTCTCCGCGCTAATTCTCCGAGCCAATTCTCCGGATTCTGTGGCGATCATCTGCGCTGGATAAGTGACTTCTACACCTGTCCATAATCACCGTGGCCCTGAAAGAGCACTGTCGAAATCAGATAAACAAGAATCTTTTAAGCGACTCTATCCTGGCCGCGACGCAGATTCTACCCATTCTACCCATTCTACCCACCCTGGGACTGCCCAGCCTCCAAGCCTCCCTCCCCCGCAAAGACAAACGCTCGGCATGATGAGCCCATTTCCTCTACTTCGTTGGCATCGTGTGTTTAATTTGCTCTGGTTAACCATGCATGCACACGATTGATGGAAATTCAGCCGCTAGTGACTGCCCAGCGACGGGAAGTCCATAATCGGGACAACTCCGGCGGGATAGCTTCGGTGTCTATACCAACACATGTTTGAGGTCTTTTCCTGAGCTATAAAGGCTGGTGGAAGTGGCATTGTTCAGAGTCTATAGGCTATCAGGCAATTGAGAAACAATGCACTTCCTTAACTTCCTCACCCTTGCGCCCTTGGCGCTGGCCGCGTCCATCCCTAAGGCCCGTATCCCGACCTACTCCCGGAACGTCATCTTCAGCCCGCCTTCGAACTACACCATCCCGCGGACGTTGTACGCACGCAACGAGCAATTGCCCAACGGCGACCTGCTAGCCACGTGGGAGAACTACTCTCCCGAGCCGCCGGCCGTCTATTTTCCCATCTACCAGTCCAAGGACTACGGACAAACGTGGAAGGAGATCTCCCGGGTTCACGACACGGCTAATGGACTGGGACTGCGCTATCAGCCCTTCCTTTACCATCTGCCGGAGCGCGTTGGATCGTTTGAGAAGGGTACACTGCTACTGGCGGGAAGTAGTATTCCCACCGATCTATCGTCGACGCAGATCGATCTGTATGCGTCTCGGGACTTGGGCAAGACCTGGGAGTTTCTAAGCCATATTGCAGGAGGTGGAAGAGCGGTACCAGATAATGGGCTGACACCGGTTTGGGAGCCGTTCCTTTTGGCTCAGTATGCGCCCTCACCCTATTATATTGCTGTTGACTAGACACCTAATATCGCACAGCAAGGGGAAGTTGATCGCCTACTATGCCGACCAAAGGGCCAACGAGACGCATGGCCAGAAGCTATCCCATCAGACAACAACGGATCTTAGGCACTGGAATCCTCCTACGGATGACACGTAAGTACATACCCATCAGTCCAGGTTCAATTGCTGAAGATTCTAGGGCCTACCCAACTTACACCGACCGACCCGGTATGCCCGTCGTAGCCAAGGTACCTAAGCCACCCCCATCCTCTTCAGAGCACTCAAACTGATCCCCACAGCTCCCCAACGGCAAATACATCTATGTCTACGAATACGGTTCCTTCTTCAATACCTCGTCCTACTCCTTCCCCATCTACTACCGCATCTCCGCCGACCCCGAAGACTTCGACTCTGCGCCGCATCACCGCCTCGTCGTCTCCAGCGGAACAGTTCCGACCTCTTCGCCATACGTCGTCTGGACCCCTTACGGTGGCAAGGACGGCACAATCATCGTCAGCGCTGGAACCCAGGACTCGATATTCATCAACAAGGCTCTAGGTGAGGGCGAGTGGACGGAGATCCCGACGCCAGAGGGACACAGCTATACCAGATCGTTGAGGGTTCTGCAGGAGGATCCGTCCAAGCTGCTTCTCCATGGAGCGGGTGTGCTGCAGGGCAAGACAAATAAGGTGACGGTCAGCCTGATGGATCTGAAGAAAGCTTTTTGATCATATTAGAAAGAACATATCATATAATGTGACATAAACTATGGTATATTGTATAAGCCAACCTGTCCGTCCTGTGTCCCAAACAGCAAGCACCAAACACCATCCAACCCAATCCAATCCAGATACAAGAACCGCTAAC
Source organism: Aspergillus persii (assembly GCA_002215965.1). Lineage (NCBI taxonomy): Eukaryota > Fungi > Ascomycota > Eurotiomycetes > Eurotiales > Aspergillaceae > Aspergillus > Aspergillus persii. The sequence continues at coordinate 951,896 of NGZO01000002.1, forward strand.
TAGGAAGGTAGAAAACCCTAAGCCGACACATCCTCCCTCAAATAAACCCTCGGCAACCGATCATCCTCATCCCCAACTTCATCACCGTTCCCAAACTTCCCTACGACACTCTCCCCGCCTACAGAGTCTCGATCCCGTCCCCATCTCCATCCCCGTCCTCTCCCTCCAAGGCCTCGCCCATGCTCATGCCCATATCGATCTCCTTGTCCATGTGCATGTGCATGTCCTAGTCCCCATCCCCTTCCTACCCCTCCCTCCGCACTAATCGCTCCTCTCCTCCTCTCTCCATCCCCAAACCCATTTCCATTGACATTGCCGTTTAAATCCCCATTCGCATTCGCATTCCCGCTCCCAGACCCCGCCCAGGGCCCTGAGCGGTCTCGCGTGTTATAATCTGCGAGGAAGATCTCGCCGGACTGAGCGCGCTTCTGGATCCAGTACGTGCGCATGCGATCGAGAGCGGTCTTGAAGTCGTCGAGGATGACGGTGTCGCAGAGGCATTTGAATATGAAGGAGAGCTGTCATCACAGGATCAGTATCATGCCAATATCAGTGGTTTTAGTATCGATGACTTAGAAGAAACCTGAGGATCGAGCTGACCCCAATGAAGAAGAAAATACAGACAAACAGATAAAACAGTTCAAACCAGGAAGAAACGGAAAAACCAAAGAGGCAAAATAAAAACTTAAGGAGATAAAAGAAAAGACCGGTCACAGCTTACCTTCCAAAACGGCTCAATGCCCGTGGGTAGACCCGCGCCCTCGAACGCATTCAACACTGCGCAGGTATCCACGACGATGAACGCGATGCTGAGACACATGGACGCCAGCATGATGCCGAAGCGAGGACTCACGACCACGAGCTCTAGGATGCCGAAGTTGTATTCCCGTTTGATGGTGTAGAAGAGTGAGATGGTGGTGAAGATCCACCATGGGTCACTAGCATTCCTTTTTTATTAGCATATACTCTATATCTAACCCAACACCCATAAAAAAAAGGGAAGGTGGAAGACCTGGGGAAATACCGAAATAACGGCTCCAACGGCCTCGTGCGCAAAAAGATCTTATTGAAATTATTAAAAAACGCAAAATTCGCGTAGATCTCGAGCACCCAGTACGGCTGGACCAGGAGGACGGTGACGATGTAGATTCTTGAGACGCGAGTAGACAGGAACGGCTTGTTCTTCATCCAGGCGATGATGTTGTGCAGGCTCCAGGAGATGTTCAGTCCGATGGCGCTGACGGACAGGTACCAGCCGTAGGTGGGAGGTTTGGCAAAGATGAAGGTGCCGTGGGGCATGGCGAGGATCAACTACATGATTATCAGTAGATATAAAATTGCAATTGTGGGGAGAATGGAGGCATACTTCGGCGAAGATCAGCTTGTGCAGCAGGATGCGGCGCTTCATGTTGGAGAAGGTCACGGCCGCCATGACCACCAGCGATCCGACCATCAGCCCTTGGCCCCAGGCTTCGAGCACCAGCCCGTCTGGGTCCTTGGGCCGAGCGTTGGGGTTCTCGGAGGCCATGCTGGATGTATGGATTCAAGGTTTTAAGAGTGTATACGGGCTGTTTATTATCTGTCTGGTCGCGTGTTTATGGACATGATGGAGGAAGCAATGTATGATGATTTGAAGCTGTGGAGAAGCAAAGGAAAGGAAAGAAAAGGATCAGCAAGTCAGGTAAGGCAGGCAGGCAGATCAGCCTCAGCCAAGACCAGAATCTAATTAAACCCTCGAGGGAGAGAATGCGCCGTCAGCGAGAAAGAAGCAAAGAGAGACCGGCCGAGGGGGTAAAATAAGAGAGAGGAAAAGAAGAAGAAAACAACACGTCGGCGATCACACGGGGATTTCGGAGGGTTTGAGGACGCCAGGCCAGCAAAGTACCAGCGACCAGAGTCAGAAAATCCCCGGAGCAAGAAAATGCGGAGAGAGACGAAGCGGAAATGAAGGCCAATGAAGGCAAACGAATGTCTCCGCGTGGCCTTGGCTTAGGGTCAATGCTGTCCTGTGCAACATCAGGTACAAAGACCGGCCAAGCTGATCCTGGCCCCAACTGGCCTCGTCTTTATACTCGTCTTCCCTGTTTCTCCGCCACTATTTGCGGTCCAATCCCCCCTGTTCTTCCTGCAGCTTGTCAGGCTGCGGCTCGCCACCAAAGACCTCCTGCATTTCTTCGAGCGAGTGTTGCGATGTCTGTGATGTTGTTAGCATGCGGGCCATGTTGATGCCAGAAAACAGCGATATACCTCCTTCAAAAAGACCCACGAGTACACAATCACCGCATAGTTGAAGATGGCAAACATCAGAAACATCCGCCATCCAATATTATCTATTGCATGTGGCGTCACCTGTGACATCATAAAATTAAACAACCACTGCGAGGCCGCTCCCACCGCCACGCCAATTTCTCGCGTGCGACTCGAGAAGATCTCGCCTACGTAGAGCCAGGGCAGAGGCCCCCACGACATGTTGAAGCTGAACGCTTCCGCATAGGTCATGATGATCATGGCGATGCCTGCCTTCGTGGCCCCAGACTGCTCGCCGCTGGCGCTGGTCGGATGCGTGGCCAGAACGAAGGCGATAATGAGCATGAACGAGCCCATGGCGAAGGCGCCCGCCATGAACGGCACGCGACGTCCGATACGGTCCATCACAAGCAGCTGGAAGATGCTGACCCCTACCACTTTGACAACCCCGAAGAATCCCGTCACCAGCTTAGCAGAACTGCCGGCCCCAACGGCGGAGAAAATCTGGTTGGCGTAGTAGGCCAGCGAGGTATTACCGGTCAGCTGGGCGCAAAGCTGGATGGTGACGGCAATGAACAATCGGCACCGGTTTACTGGAAGGAAAAGCTCGCGGATGGTTAGATTATCTCTAACTCGCGCCTCTTCTTCGATACCAGCTAGGATCTCGTCGAATTCCTGCTGCAGCTCCTCGGTCTCTTCGCCGCCTCGAACCCATTTTAACGACTCCCACGCTTTGTCCGTCTTGCCTTTGGCCGCAAGCCATCGAGCACTCTCTTTCACGGTACACATCCCTATTAGCAGCAGAGTCGAGGGCAACAGCTGCAGACCCAATGCGATCTGCCACTGCTTCGTAGCCGAAGGCTGATCCTTCGACACGGCAAACGTAACCCAGTAAGCGATCATGACCCCCAGCGCAAAGAAGAGCTGGAAACAAGCGCCCAGTCGACCACGAATCTCCTTCGGGGACATCTCCGCTGCATACATGGGAATTAGTACGGTGGCCGCACCGATGCCAACTCCAGCTATGACCCGTCCCGCGTAGAAAGTACCGAGGGTGTGCGCGTTGATGACCTGCAGGATAGTCCCGACGGAAAATATCAGAGAGCTGAGGATGAGACCGGACCGACGGCCGAGTCTCGACGCGATAGGCATGGTAAAGAAACAGCCGAAAAATGCGCCGGCTTGCAGGATAGACACGGCGTTCGAGTTGACAGACGTCTGCTGCTTTGCCCCGTATCCAAAATCATCCTGGAAGGATTCCAGGGTCAGAACGCCGCCTGTGGAAGTCAGTCCAATAGGTCTGTATGTAGTCCGACATAGCCCATAGATTGCAGACATACTGATAACACCCGTGTCGAACGCAAAAGCGAAAGAACCCATACAACTGGCCGACACGAGGTAAATGGCGCGGAAAAGGCCCAATTTTCGGCCCATCTTGTATACACTGGGAGTGCAACCACGGGTTTCTTATCTCTCAGTCCCGAATCCCTAATAGCCCAAGTATAAACACAAAAAAAAACAAGATTAGCCAAGACCAACAGACCCAGGCCGTATTTAACCTAACCCAGCCCTTAAGGGTAACAAAAACCGCCCCTTAGGCTTGACCGTAACCCCCTGTCGTTGCGTGATGACGCCGAGGGTCCAGGCCGGTCAGATTCGGTGCGCGCGTTAATTCTCCGTCCGAGCAGACGAAGGAATACGGAGTGCTCTGTACGGAGTAGAGGGAGACAGACGAAAAGAAAAAAAGGAGCTTGCGGGGGCCATCCATCAAGCCACTCGCGCTTTCTGTCTTCCTGGCTTTTCCCCACCGCGAGATTAAATCCAACAGCCGACAACGTAAGAAATCTTCTTTGGGACAAGCAACCAGAGGCGGCAGACAGGGGTCCTGCGGCACGACGGGTCATCTGGGAGTTACCGTGTCAGTCGTAGCGCATCCAAGGGAGCCCAAGCACGATGATCAGCAGGCTTGGTTGGCTCTGGATGGGGAACTGATGGACGGGATGGCGTGATACCGTCACGGAATGGACACGGCTGGCCATTCGGCGTCGCAACCGATTTGCATTGGGAGGTCACTATCGGCATAATTTATAAGACCGAGCATTTTGCCTGGTTTCTGCCGAGTTGGGCGACGGGATGGGATGTGTCGCAGCGAGAAACAGCCTGGGAAATGCATGCGGCGGAGATCGACGCGAACGACCGAATGCGGTAAACCCGGGGTCCCCGCATGGCTTAGGTTATGTAATGGAGGTAACTATACGCTGTAAACAAGACACCAAAAGTCGAGAATGCTATGGATTGCTCTAATCTCTCTTATGGGCATGTTCAACCTCAGTCCATCCGTCACATGCACCATCCATAGACCTGCTCTCGCAACTTCACCCCCGCATAGTTTTGAAGCATATGCTCGTGGTGATAGCCATAGAGTCTCATATACTCTCGATATCGGCTTTCGACAGTCAGGTTATATTCAACTTTCCTGAACGGACAGAATCGGAATGCTGCATGCCATACCCTCGTGTTCTCTGCTGCCTGGGGATTATGATACCGCCCGGTTGCGTAGTGATACAAACTCTTCAGCGCTAGGTGCATGTCATAGATCATCGTGAATTCGGGGTCGTAGTCCGCCATCACGGCTGGATAGCGCCCGAGCATCTGCCAATACCGTTTGTGGAATTCGATAAATGGACTGGGGTGTTGCAAAAGGGCCGTTTCAACCCATTGGGCCCGACATCCCCAAACGTCGCCGTCGCGCGGCTGGTTCCAAAAGAACCATTGTAGCTGCATCCAGGTGGTTATGAGCTTGAATGGCATGTCAGCTGTGGGATCCTGCCAAGCCGCAGGTGTTAGGTGTTCCAAGTCTTGACCTTCCAAACGGAGGCCATCCATGCCAGCCTCGTAAAGCCTCGTGTGGAGGTTCTTTACATTCGGCAACGCGAGGAAGGGAGCAAGCACCGCACCAAGATCCAACCGAGCAAACGGTGATATGGAGGATTCGTTTCTAGGAGTTCCGTAGCCGTGCACAAAATGTTGCACCACTAGATTCTGAATCAACACTGCCTGACTGAGTATTTGAACAAGGCACATGGCCTTCTGCCAGACGGCATGCAGTTGCTCCATATTGTTAATATCCGGCGTAATGGCAATCACGGATAACGAGGCAAGTCGATGAAATGGGAAGTTGGAGAACCCTCGAACATACAACTCGAGCGGGCCGTCGATGATCCATGTGGTACTTCTGTAGCCAGCCCCGTGCTCTGGCAAATGTCGCCTATACCGCGAATAGGTTATTCTGCACCAATCGGTATTTGGCGAAAAGTTAAATAATATCATGGCGTTCTCATAGAGCATTGCTGATACCTCGTGGTAGACTTGTCTGCTGACGCGTAGTATGCTCATTTTTCGTCTGTTGAAAACAACGCCTGCCAAGGTGGCCTCCCCTCGGGGCATCAAGTGTTCCCATATCATCTCGCACACCTCCTCGGGGAGTCGGGAAAACAGCCCCAGGCCCGGCGGATCCTCTTGAGTCATATTTTGAAATGTATCCCTCTAGCCTTTTCAGATTAAGTGGCCAAGGCCGTTTTGAAGGCAGAGAAAATTTTGGTCGGCAATTGACCAAAAGCGAAACACTCGAAACGAATGACGAATAGTGAATGGAGAAGTAGATAAGCTAATAATGAGATAATAACTGTAACTGATAGCGATGTTCAATTGAAGACTACCTATTTCGAAAATAGTGTAGCCAGGAATCAGTATCCATCATGTCGGCCATGTCGGCTTACCCATCAGCGCAGACTGAGCTGGCTCGATCGCGCCTTCCTTGATATCCTTTGATATGGCGCACGAATTTGGCAGGGGATGCTCTCGTGGCTCAAAGTAAGGGCACATGGAATATGCTACAGTACCAGAGTTCTGTTTGGAATTGCGACTGTTAGTATGCGAAGTCACAAGTCCTCCCTAACCCTAATCCCGTAGTTGGTCTTGGTTGGACTCATTTGTGCGCAGTCACTGTCAGCCTTATGTTATGATGATAAATATTGTCCGTCTCACATACTACTTATTTCTCTTTATTGCTATCAATGTTTTCTCGGAGGAGCCCGCCCTTTAGACGGTACTAAAGATGATTAATTCAGCTTGCTGTATAGACACTCCGACCGCGGTAGACTCATCACCCAAGTAAGCCACTTTCCTGCCTTACGACACCGAGAAATAATAAATGGCCTAGGATTACTCTGTATGTCTTCTCTTTTTCGCTTTTCCATCTGGGGGTTTCAAGTCGTATCAATGTGGCACAGCATCAACACCAGACTCTGGTTTTAGTGGTGCATTAATCCACTTTAGGCCTTAAACAGCTCTCGGGAGGCAAACCATACTGACACAACAAGCTTTGTGCTACGAAGTGCCCGGCAAGGGGTCCTACTCCTTTTATTGTCTCAGTCATGGTGGAAAGCTCGGGGATAAAAGGTCTTCAAGCCCCAAGTGTACGACCCTCTTGGTAGAACCTCGAAGACAACTGTCTGCGGTTACAAACATGCATCAAATCGACTTTGACGAGCGAACCCTCCACGGTCTTGCATCGAAGACTGTGATCATCACTGGCGGGGCAGGCGGTATTGGCTCTGCGACAGCTAAGATCTTCAACGAGCATGGCGCCAATGTTGTCCTTGCTGATATCCCGATCTCTCGGACACCCGCGGAGAAAGTGATTGCGTCGCTTCCGTATCCTTCGCGCGCGATGTACGTCCCGGTTGATATTGTCGATTGGGGCCAAATGCAAGGCCTATTCAAGCGAGTTATGGATCGGTTTGGCGCTATCCATACGGTCGTCGCGAATGCTGGCATCATGGAGTCCAAGAACATTCTTGATATGGATGAAGTCGACGAGAGCGGGGATTTGTTGGAGTCGAAAGATGCGTCCAAGGTTATAGATGTTAATGTGAAAGGGACGCTCAATAGTAAGCAGATAGTTAAATTCGTCTCATCTTCTTCCTGCTGATGCAACGATGTTAGCATTGAGATTGGCCATGCATTACATGAAATCTCCACCTGGTGCTTCGGAGCCCAAATCCATCATCATGGTGGCCTCCATCACGGGATACTTCGGCGGAGCCGATATATCAGCATATACAATGTCCAAACACGCGATCATTGGCCTCCTGCGCGACGCACACATTACAGCTGCAAGGAACAACATCCGGCTCACGGCCGTTGCACCTTCTCTTACCCCTTCGCGTCTGACAGCCGGCTTTTACGAATCATGGGAAAGTACCGGTTACGAGGCAAACACGCCTCAGTCAATTGGCGAGACAATCGCGCAGAGCTCGGTCGACAGCACTATAGCCAACGGAAGTTGCATTGTGGTATGTGCTATATGGCGTACTTTGTTTAAATTTCTACTAACTTGGATAAAGATCGCTAAAGGGCTCCGGAGGGAGGTGGAACTCACCAGAGCGAGCGTTTTGGATGAATGTATGGGAGCTGATATGGTGAGACTCATGAAGGAGACAATCGAGTTCGTGATAAGTATTGGGGGCTATCCACTCCCCGAGAGGCTGGAGTGATACCAAAATCAGGCTGGACGTGTCAGTTAAGAGTGGTTCTTGAGAATTATGTTGCTATAAACTCGCAATTTGAGCTTATGCTTGTTTCTTTCCATGGTCGTTGCCCCCATTATTCTGTTGAACAACAACTTAATCTGACTTTTATTTTAGTCTCCGCTCTAAAGACTGGCTATGTGAAGCAAAAGAAGGTAGGCACGAGAGATTCGAGGCTGGATAACACATTTTCAGTCGAATTTTCTGGATAAGACCTATTATGGGAGAGGGTACGTGCCATACACTCAATCATGCTGTGCAGCCACTGTTCCCAATCGTTACAATGGACTAGAAATCATTGTTATATGCCCACAGTTGACAAGATTCTGACTGACAACTGCCCTAATCACCAAGAGGGGGGGAATCCAATACTTTTGCCAGTGTTCCTCAGTATCAGCATCCTTGAACTTTTCCGGTCCATCGAGTACTCCGTCCTCGCCCACCTGCCAATCACCATCCTCGACCCTTTGTGCCCAGTTTTCAATCACCTTATAAAGTTGCACGCAATGCAGCGAATTAAACCCATTCCCATAACTCTGATACAGGTCCACGTGCGAGTCTATAGGCCTATCATAGCAAGTATCCAAGTCCTACCGGCAAGTCATTACTTTTGACGCGCCCACCCTTTTGTTCCAAGTCCAAACGGAAGCGCCAAAATGCACGCGTCCGCGAAAGGACTTTCGTTGCCAGGAGCAGCTTGGGTCAAATATAGTCCTGTGCATACTTGCCACTGGAATGCGGCCATCTGACCAAGTCCTCGCTCTTCATAGGGAATAGTACAGGAATTTCAGATCCCTCCATGCTTGATCTCCATTCAAGAAAGTTGTCGTCGGCTCTGGGGCTCAGATGCTCAGATATATCAGAGGTTGCTGGTAAACGAATCCCTGGGGCAATATATCGAAAATCCACCGGACGTTTGGTGATAGACTTCAAGTACTCGTAAGAAAAACATGGCCTTCAAAAATTGCCTATTGGTTTCAATCTCAATTATCGGGCCACGGAAAGGCAGTCTCATTCTGAGTTTGGATTATGGGAAGTCGTCTTTCGATTGCATCAATCAAACGATTGAAGGCGGTTATGGCTCGTTCTAGGCCCTTTTCTGAAAAATCATGGATATACCAGGTTCGAGCTCAGGTAAATCGGATTCAGAATAATCGCCATCATCATCCAGAACGGTCTGTTCGGCACTTAGTGGCGCTATTGTGCTGACCTTTCCCTCATCGACAGTCTGAAGGTACGCGTCAAGAATAACCTCGAGAGGATGCCACCCGACCTTATCTCTATACATTCCGGGCATATCATAAATCCCGGGAACATAACAGGCCATACTCGTTTCCTGGCCAAACCTGCCCCAGCCTGGTGATACGGCGCTCTCTTTTCGCGTACTATTGAGTTGAATTCAGGCAATGCGCACTCTCAGACTTAGCGAATGATTAATGAATTCTCGCTAAAGACATTCAGGATCATCTATACTAAGCACATCAGTGTACTATCTATTGCACATTATAACTTCCCTTTCGGCTTCTCTGTTCTCTTCGTCCCTACCTGCATCTGCGCAATCTGGAACGCCTCCTTAGACATCCTCATCATCGTCACATCCGAATGCCGACTCAGGTAGGTCTGCCAGAACTTCTCATCCTCCAACCACCTCCGGAACCACCGCTCTATCCAGCCGGCCATAACCTGGGCACACCAATCGATCTGCTCAAACACAAGCGTATGCCCACCCTTCGGCAGCACTGCCTTCTCAACCATGCCCTTCTCCGCACCACCGCTCCCCCCGACGCCTGTCCCAGTACTCCGCATCTTGGAGTCCTGTGCATCCGGAAGCGAGAGATAGCTCTTACCACCAAAGACCCAGAACACGGAGGGCCGAAGGAACGGTAAGTTCCGCATCGCAGACCAGCATTCGGGGCGGGAGAAGAGATAGGGCCGCTCTATTTCGGCGTCCCAGTCCGGCGTGAGAAGGTGATCTAACTCCTCGGACTCTAAATTCGGAGTGAAGTAGTTCCACGACTCTTGGTGCTTCGTCGTGGTCAACGTTACTGCCGTTTGGGGCACTTTAGGATCCGTGGCTGGATCGTAGAGACGTGTGGGGACCGGGCGGAGTCCGTAGGAGAGATAGCGTTCTCGAGCCCGTGAATCCCAATGTCTAAGACCTTTGTTGAGAGACGCTGTCGCTTTCTCGGGATTTTCCCAGAGATCCCTACGGCGACTAGATAGCATGGCGGGATTGGGGCCGCCAAAGGCGACTTCTAGGATCACCGGTTCGATGAGGATCAGGGTGGACAGTAAGCGGGGATGGATGATTGAGAGATTCACGCTGCGGTGATCTGGTTAATTCAATTTATTTCCCCCTTTCCGTGGTATTTAGTAATAAAAGAAAACACGTACAGCTGAGCACAGCCCATACTATGCGCCACGCCGATCAGCGGGCGCGGCATCTCCTCGCGGAAATGGTTCACCATGTGCAGAAGATCGCGCGAATGATCATACCAGTTTGCTGGATTACAGTCAACACCGCATAATAGCGAATTGTTAATAGACATACTCTGATCGCCCACCAAATCCTCATTCAAAACTGCACTACCTCCCTGATTCGACGCATCAGCCACCCAAATGCCTCGAAGCGGCACCCCCTGCTTCTTCAGCTGCCCGTGGAGGTCTTCCCACAGAGGCTCGTAGGTTTCCTTCGGGAAGCCATTGCCTACTGCGCCGATGATGGTGACCGCGTTTTCTGGAACAGGCTGGTCGGCGTCAACGGGGACATATTGCTTGATGGCGATCTGGAGAGGTGTTTCTTGTCGGCCTCGGATGCTGCGCGGATATTCTCGGATGTGTTGGCCAGGAAGGACGTGCTCGATGATTTTAAAGGGGAATGCCATTGTGTCGAATTGGTTTCGATGTACAATTGTTTATCAATGCTGAAGGGTTAGAAAGTAAAAGAGAAGGACAAAGCACAGAGAAGAAGATGAAGGCAAGAGAACACGAGGCTGAACAAGGCTGTTGCCAAGAGGCCACTAATTAACATTAACACTTGTAACAATATTTATTATTCTATAGTAATTCAGAATCACATGCCAGCATGAAATCTGCCTAAATTATTATACATAACATAACTAGATGCAATTGCATCTTTCGTGGCTAAAGAAGCCTTTTCTGGGAATACATCTTCGCTTCCTCCGGGCCCACTGAGAGCCATCACGCGATAAACCCTATATTCATTCCTCCAGAGGGATTCACTCGATCCATGATCTTCAGCGCGGAATTCAGCGCGGAAGCGGCTTTGTTTTCGGCTGGAACAGACTTGCATTTGACTTGCAAAGTATATCAATCGTTACATTTGCCGAAAGCCAACCCGGGACGAGAAATGACGGCGATTCCCCACACTTTTCCATGGATCTTCCCCACGATCCTCGTCTACTCCAGGAGTTTTAATCCTGAGCTGTAGGATTTGCCTTCGGTGCCTCTAGTCCGGTGGGTTTACCCCATGGACAGAAGGAAGTCATGTTGAGCTCGATAAACCCATTCCTTCCCCGTATGTTTATCTGCCTCCCCCGTATCAACTCGTCTCCGGGTTATTGAATGCGGAGAACCCCCAGGATCGTTGGCTACACCATGTAGCCAAGACTGGATCTGCTGGAATTAGCCTTTCATGCGTGTCAGATTTGCCAGTAAGAATGGCTGTTCACTTTTCTTCTGGAGATCGACCGTGGCAACTGAGGTGATCTACTATCTATATTTTGCGCATTTTGCAACTATCTGGATACCTGTCCCGATAAAAGGCCGCTGGGTTGCGAGTCATTTCATCATGTTTGGGGATCCTTGCAGAATTCGGAAACATAGTCGGTATTCTGAGATCTCTCCGCAGTGTCTGTCCAAGCTGAGGGGGCAGCATATGAATGATTTCTTACTATTTAATCCGATGGTCCTGGCACTTAGCCTTACTACGACCTCCAAGAGCACATCAATCTATATAGCAAAATGTCTGCACCCACCGAAGAGAAATATGATTTGAAAAACACAACCACCAACGCCCGCACAAGCGACTCCTCCCCTCCCCTGGACCACGCACAAACAAGCCATTCCTCTCATGTCGATTACGGCCACTTCGGGCCTCTGGCCCACGTAAACACAGCGGAGACTACGCTACCTGCCTTCGGTGGTGAATTCCAGCCGGGCCTCTACCGGTCCCCCAAGAACCGGAAGACGGCGAATCCTGCGCCCCTGGGCCTTTGTGCTTTCGCTTTGACTACCTTCGTGCTGGGTTGTATTGAAATGAACGTGCGAGATATTACGGAGCCAAATATCGTTGTTGGTTTGGCGTTCTCCTATGGAGGAGTGATTCAGCTTCTGGCTGGCATGTGGTATGCTCCTCATATATTCCTCAGGCAGATGAAAGAACTAGGATGCTAATGTGGCAACAGGGAAATGGCCATCGGAAACACCTTCGGAGCCACCGTACTCTCCTCCTACGGTGGATTCTGGATTTCCCTCGCCATCACCTTCACGCCCGGCGGATTCGGAATCATCAACGCCCTCGAAGAAGCCGACGGAGGAAAACCGTCTATGTTCTACGACTCCTTTGGTTTAATGCTAATGGTAAGCCTGTCTCCCGTCTTTCCTCTAACCCGCCTCTCCTCGAACTGGACTAACACCCTCAAAGGGCTGGTTCATCTTCACGACACTCATGCTCCTCTGCACGCTCAAATCCACTTTCGCTTTTTTCATGCTCTTCTTCGTCGTCGACATCGCCCTCCTGCTGCTGGCAGTCGGTTATATCCACCGCGACTCTGACGGCGCGCCCAGGGAGAATCTCATGAAATCAGGCGGGTTTTTTGCCCTGCTCGGTGCCTTCTTGGCCTGGTATAATGCCTTTGCGGGCATTGCAGACGACAGTAATAGTTTCGTTATTGTGCCGGTGGTGCATTTCCCATGGTCGGAGAAGGGGAGGGAGTCGAGGCGTGCGAGGAAGGAGTCTGCTGCTGGGCAGGGAGTTTAGGTTGCGGGATGGGGAGTTTGGCAGATGGATGCAGGTGCGTTGTTGGCTGGTACAGTAACTCAGGATCCTCCCCGGCGTTTATACTTCGAGCGGCCGCGATATATATATATATATTCGGAATGACAGGAAGATTCATGTGCAGGTATTTGCTCTTTAATGATTGACAAAAAACCATTTGAATTAATGAAATACAGGAAGCTGAAGTGATATACTTATAGTCATCCCCTGTACAGTCAATTGATTGTGTCCCACAGAAGAGTCCCATTTTCCTCCCTCCTGAGAGACAGACGAAGCAACAAATAATTTAAATCCTTTGTTAGGTTCATAATACACATTATTGAAGCTGCTTTCAACAAGGAAGCCTGGCTAGCTCAATCGGTAGAGCGTGTGACTCTTAATCACAAGGCTGCGGGTTCGAGCCCCGCGTTGGGCTGACTTCCTTTCTTTTTTTGTTCTTTCCCATGTTTGTTACCTTATTTATACATGCATGGCAGTTGGTTACTCTGTAAGCTTGGATTCCTGTCTTTGTTTCTCTCCTGTTTATGCCACTGTATAGTTTGTTTCCTAGTGCAGTAATAGACCAGCAATATTTTAACAAATACCCTCGGAAATGCGCAAAATATTTCCTTTCCGCCTTTCATCTTCTAAGTTACCCTGGACATAGTTAAATAATACCCACCTTACTCACTTCACCTACCTACACATCCTCCAGGCATCCTGCTTCTTTTCCCGATTTCCTTTGCGGACGCATAGTCATACTATATAGATGTAACGAGGCAATTAGGCCTAGTAAGAGTATCAGCCAGGGTACTTACTACATTCCTTTCTCTATCTTTCTAGTGGAACCTAGTTCTCTACGCAATCCAGAACCCATCTAAACAACCCACTCAATCCTGCCCAATTACTCCACCATCCCATTCGCCTCGTAAATCCTCCTCAAAATATCCCGAATCACCGGCTCCTTCCGCTCATTATACTGCATGACGGTCTCGCCCGCCTCCCGACTCAACCTCGCCGCCTCCATCTTCGCACTCGCATACCGCTCCCGATCATCAGGATGCGTCTTCAACCAATCCCGAAACAGCCGATGCCTGATATTCTCGAGCCCCTCCGGTCCGAAGACATGCAAATTGACGTACGGGCTTTCGAGTCCCAGGAGCCGATGCCGATGCCATCCTTCCTCGCGGAGTAGGAACTGGAACCCGATGGCCTCCAGCGCAGGGATGTAGCGGTCCTCAGCGCCCGGGTCGGGCACTATCAGGTCGATGTCGATGATGTCTTTGGCGGGGAGTCCGGGGACGCTGGTCGAGCCGACGTGCTCGACGGAGACGAGGAAGGGGCCGAGAGCAGAGCGGATGCGTTGTGCGACTTCTGCGAAGGTGCTCGGCCAGGTGGGATCGGGGTCGATGATCTCGATGGGTTTCTGGGGGCGGGTGGAGATGAACTCGATCATGTTGGGGTCGTAGTCGGGGGGTTGGGTTAGGGGGTTGGGAGTGGTCATTTTTTTTGTTTTTGTAGATGTATGATGCAGTGTGTAAAACTAGGTAGCTAGCTATGGATATGTATTGTTCTAGAGAGGAGGGTGGTGGTTGTGAGTCAGGGAGGAGACATACGAGAGGTGTTTCTCGTGTCATCCGTAGGTATTCCTTCTGCCTAGACCGTTTTGATTTAGCGCTGCAGGGCTCTCGTATTAATTGGTTGGCTTGGATCTATAGAATAGAGGTGTGGTTATTGAAGTCTCTCGGCGAGACAACGTCGGCGTTTCCATATTGGACAGCATGTCTTGACTACTCCGTAGTGAGTAGGTAGATGTGCAAACATTTGTTTGACATATAATCCCAGCTGGTGGTTGATATGGGCTTATTTTAGAATCTCGGTGCGTTCCCTGTCCCCAGCCAGCCATTTGATTAGGATACATACATACATACTATATCCAGACGTCCCAAAATAGGCAGATGACCCGGTGTTTGTAGAGGTCCATTCGACATGACATCTACTGTAGATCATCGCTAGTTGCGAATAGTTCGAAATATGGAGCAGTGAGCAGAAATCATGCACCAATAAACCAACCCTCACCTGCAGAACAGAAACAGAAGGTGGATATCGAGTCTTTTGCTCATTACCCGGTGTTTTTCTATTCCAAGCTCGCCCTGCCGTATTGTCAGGCCATACGACCGACTATAGTCTGACCAACAGAGCACCCAGCAAGTCGGCAGTCCTGCCCCGTATTGGGTTCTCAGCCTTGAACACCCGCGGGGAAGAATGCCATGTCCCAAATGGAGGTACGGAGTATATACATACTACATAGTAGCGGCGGACCCGACCTGAAAGCCGGTGGGTGGCAGGCTATTCGGTCAGATGTATCAAGGGTAGTGGTATTCACGCCGATCACTGTTCAGGGACACGGATTGATTATTGACTGTCGAGTCTCCGTCGCGACCCCGCCGCGACTCCGGACAGTAAAGTTCGAGGTTGTTTATGTGAACTCAAATGCGCATAATGGCATGCAACCTTGGCTTCCTGAATTCAATGAGGCCCCAATGCCAATGGACCCATCGGAGCGATGCTTGATAGCAGGCATTCCTATTGCGGGTCTTGGCTGCCCGTTTCATCTGCAGGCTAGGGGACGAGATGGGCCCCCATAATAGGCAAGTGAGCAACTTCATGTGGGGGAGCGACGTAGACGAGACTCTCCAACTCACCAACTGTGACCGACTTCTCCATCCCATTGCGCGTCAGGGAGCCGCCTCAGGCCAATCAGCGCCTCAGGCCCCTGGCCCGGTCCCGTGGTTACATCCGACCGCCTGCCGAAAGGAGCCGGCTGGATGAACGGCGCGTCGTTTTCCTTAGATTCGATTCTTAATTTCTTCTTCCCTCCGACTCCACGCCGGCGGTGGGCCGCCATTGTTGTTTCGTCGTCACCTTTTCTGTCGGGTCTTTTTCTCGTCCCCCCGGATGTTCTCTCTTCTCTTTTCTCTTCTCTGTCCTTTCCTTTTGTCCTTATATTTCTCTCTTTCCTGTTCATTTGATACCCATTTTGCGACTTCACCGTTCGTTACCTCTCCCGGGTAACTAACTGGTAGCCCTTCTTTTGATCCTATGGTTGTTTTGTTTTATTTCAACTTTAAATTATAAATGTATATGTTCCATTGCGGTACATAATCCTAATAGGTCTGACCTCCCGCCATGGCTCGCCGCTTCCTAGCCACTTGCACTACGCTGCTGCTGTCCCTCGGTGCCGTCGCCGATAATTGGCCTTTCATCACCCTAGCCACCGCCCCGTTTTTGCCTCCGCAATTGCATGTCACAAAGAGTGGCGAGACGGATCCCGGCTACATCTTCATCGGCCCTCGTGGGAACCAGGAACGGGGTACCGCCGCTCTGATATACAGCGATGACGGCCATCTGGTCTACCAAGGCCCCACCGAGGTCGCCGCCAACTTCAAGGTGCAGAAGCTATTCAACGAGGACGTGATCACCTTCTGGGCCGGAAACATGATGAAACTGGGGTTCGGATACGGAACGGTTCACATTCTCGACAACACCTACCAGGAAATCTACACCGTCAAGCTGCAGGACCACTTCATCTCCCCCGAAGGCGAACACGAGGATTCCTACATCGATCTTCACGAGAGTCACGTTACGGGTCGCAACACCTTGCTGGTGACGGCGTACAACGTGACGCAACACGACCTGACCTCGATTGGCGGCAAGCCCGATGACTATATGCTTGATGGCATGTTCTTCGAGATCGACATCGCGACCAACGAGATTGTGTATTCGTGGAACGCGCTCAGCCACCTTGACGAAATCCCCTTGGAAAAATCTAAACAGGGTTTGGGAGGCGATTTCGGGACGCACGAAAAGCCTTGGGACGCGTACCACATCAACTCAGTCAATCTTATGGACGACGGCTATATCATCTCTCTGCGTCATTACTGGTCCGGTATCCATGTCCGCAACGACGGCTCGATCGCGTGGCAATTGAGTGTAGGTTCTTGTACCAAAAATTAATTGGACGGGCACTAACACACTTTGCAGGGAGAGAAGGGTTCCGGCGACTTCGAGATCGATGACGACGCTGTTTTCTCCTGGCAGCATGATATCCGAGTGTGGAACGAGACAAAAGAGGGGATGGTCCTTACCCTGTTCAACAACGCCAACACCCCGACCGATGAGGTTGCGCCGACGACCGGATTGAGTCTGAATGTAGACCTCGTCAATCGCAAAGTTAGCACCTTGCGCGTTTTGAGCGACGAAACCGACGTCATCCACAGTGTCAGCCAGGGCAGCTACCAGCTAATGAGCGAGCAAACAAACCATGTTCTCCTGGGCTATGGATCGATCGCCAAGGTCAAAGAGTACGATGCCAACAACAAGGAGGTTCTCAGCGCTCAATTTGGAGATGAAAACGCTGTCGCATCGTACCGTGGTTACAAGTGCCAATGGAAGGGGACTCCGTTCTGGAAGCCTGCCTTGGTGGCTCAGCGGGCCGCAGATGATCTCACGCGGGTGTGGATGAGCTGGAATGGCGCCACCGAGTATGACAACTGGGCGGTTTACTCGGTCCCTTCCATGGGTTCCGACGACACTACGTTCCTCAGGACCGTTGAACGAGCCGGCTTTGAGACCAGGACCGATTTCATCGGGTTGAAAACTTCTTTCCTGAAGGTGGTTGCGCGCAAGGGTGACATCCCGCTTAGTAGCTCTGAGATTGTGTATTTCTAAAAGAACCGATGGCGACACTTGGAGAGGCACATGTCATATTTTGTGCATTTTTGCCTATACCTACACACTCCATGTCCTAACACTTCCACATTGGAAATTGAACATATCTATTTGGAATAGTGATTTCTTGTATATATACTCTCAAACTGTTTTGTACATATTGATAGGAGGAAGGGAGATTGGCCCACCGGATCTTCAATGATTTCCCATCGGCAAGGAAATTCGCCGGGGCATGCCCGTCTGGTCTCGAACCATAATTTGCCGTCCATGCAACCCTGTCCGGGAAATGAATGATCTACATTGCAGAATACCGGATCTTTGCCGCATCTCGTACACGGTAGTACAGTCATTGTGCTAGGAGGAAAATGAAGAGGCCAGGGATGGGTGGCGGGTATCCGACACCCCGTTGGATGCTTCACGCGCATCGAGCATTCCTTGCCCCTGTGTTCCCCAATTTGTCTAGACTCGCCCATGCACCTTGCCTGCTGTATGCAACGTCGACACTTGTTTCTGCATCCTGCCTCCCTGAATCTCGCTGTCTCCGGCACAGTAGCACAGTTTGCGACTAGCTAGATATTATCGGTTGGCTGGAACACTTCGGCCTCCCTTGCAGCCATGTCTCTTCCCGATGGACACAAGCCAGCATCCGCGAACATGACCGGATGCAGGGAGAACGCGAGTCTTATTATAAAACGAGACATTTAGATTAATATGGGTTGGGGAGTGACTATATAGGAGTCGTCTTTCCCACGCTTACTGCAGTATCCAGGCTCCTACAGTTCCTCATCACAACATCCTCTCGAACCAACGCCAGTCTCATCTCAAAAAGACAGCCACCACCATGCAGTTCAAGCTTTCCTCCCTCGTTACCCTCTCCCTCGCCTCCATGGGTCTCGCACGACCCAACATGGCCATGGCCAACCAAACCCAACCGGAACCCTCAACTCTCGGCCACGCCGTCGTGGTCAACGAATGCTCGCGACCCATCTACCTCTGGTCCGTCGCCTCGACCGTCAGCCCCGAGATCGTGCTGCAGCCACACGAGAACTACACGGAGCCGTTCCGCCACGACCCCATAACCGGCGGCGTGGGCCTCAAGGTGACGACTTTCAAGGACGGGCTGTACTACAGCGCGCCGCAGACCGTGTTCGCATATAACCTGGTCGACCGGTCGGTGTGGTACGACCTCTCGGATGTCTTTGGGGACCCTTTCCACGGCAGCAAGGTCACTCTGTTGCCGTCGGAGCCGGCGATTACTTGGGAAAATGGCATTCCGCCGGCGGGTAGTCAGGTGCGGATTCAGGATTCGGCGAAGGATTTGGTGTTGACGCTTTGTTGAGCGGGAAGGTGGTTTTTAAGGTGGGTTTATATTTTCAAGATGTATGGCGAGTTGATATTTGGCTAATGGAGTGATAGGCTGCCCTAGAAGGTAGATAGTGTGGTGATAAGGGGAATTAGGAAATCAGCTGATGTTTACGATCATATTTGATGTTGTTTATGTACTTCAAATTCATGTTTCTAATTTACCTATTGAAGTGATAGCAGATTGTCCAGGGCGAGTTAGGGCAGGAACATAATGTGACATGGGATCATTGCATGGATTCCCGGGGACCTCGGCTCTCCCAGTAGTTCGGACAAGTGGCCGACTCAGTCGGAGAATTGAGTCGTGGAGCCATGGTTGTGGTTGGAGATCTTTTACTACTAGGATATTGACTATTGAAGTAATTAACTGCATTAGTTAATCATATTACTATTAACATTAACTGTATAATAATTAATACTGTTCGGCCATCAGCCCGACTTCTCCGAATTGGACTTCCCCGACTTCCCCGCACTTCAACCCCAACTTTCCTTCTCCCTCCGCCGCCTTTCTTCCTTCATCAACAATCTTAACCCTCTGCATGTCTTGACTTCCCTTGATCAATCCCATCCCTAATTCCATCTAGCACATCCTCGTCATGGTCACTCCCTCAATCCGCGTGGCCCCCTCGGCTGCCAACAGAGCCCTCAACCTGCTGCGCACCGTGCAATACACACATCCTCCCTCGTGTCCCTGCCATTCGAATCCCCAGCACCACCACCATCACCGCTCACCCACCCTCGCCGACCATGTTCGCCGCCACATGGCCACCCCCACCGATCCCTCGCGCCAGAAGGAATATGCATTCGAGATGGCCGCCTCCAGCATCCGATTCGGCCCGGGCGCTACGAAGGAGGTGGGGATGGATTTCGCCAACATGAAGGCCAAGCGCGTCTGCGTGGTCACCGATAGCACTGTCGTGAAACTGGACGCGATGAAGCAGGCCGTGGAGGGTTTGTCGCGTGAGGGCATCGAGTTCACCGTTTTCGACAAGGTTCGCATCGAGCCGAAGGATTACTCGTAGGTTATTCGGATCTGTTGTTAGTGATGGAGCTGATTTGCGGGTTAGGATCAAGGAGGCGATCGAATTCGCTAAGCCGTATAATCCGGATGCTTTTCTTGCCGTTGGTGTGTCAACCTGGAATATATCTACATATGATATTTCGCTAATACTTGGCAGGTGGTGGGTCGGTCATTGATACCGCAAAGCTCATGAACCTCTACACAGCCTTCCCCGAGGCCGACTTTCTTGACTTTGTCAACGCGCCCCTAGGCAAGGGTCTCCCAGTCAACCGGCCCTTGAAGCCTCTCGTGGCAGTGCCGACCACAGCGGGCACGGGCTCGGAAACGACAGGAACCGCCATCTTCGACCTCGTATCCAAGAAGGCTAAGACGGGCATTGCCCACCGCAACCTGAAACCCACGCTGGGGATCTGCGACCCCCTCAATACACGCACCATGCCGTCCGCCGTGAAAGCGGCCTCGGGGCTGGACGTGCTCTGCCACTCTCTGGAGTCGTGGACGGCCATCCCGTACAACGAGCGCACGCCTCGCCCGACAAACCCCATCAACCGGCCCGCCTACCAGGGCGCCAACCCCATCTCGGATATCTTCTCCTTACAGGCTCTCCGTAGCACCGTGGAGTACCTTCCTCGCGCTGTGCGCGACCCAGACGACATGGAGGCCCAGTCGCAGATGCTCTTGGCCGCCACGCTGGCCGGAGTCGGGTTCGGCAACGCAGGAGTTCACCTCTGTCACGGCATGAGCTATCCCATCTCCAGCCAGAACCCGGGGTACAAGCACGCAGGCTACGAGGTCGACCAGCCCATCATCCCGCACGGCGTGTCCGTCGCCGTGACAGCGCCCGCTGTCTTCCGATTCACGGCCGCGTCCAACCCGGACCGACATCTGGCCGCAGCCGAGGCGTTCGGCGTGGACATCTCGAACGTCAAGCGCGAGAGCGCCGGTGAGGTCCTGGGCGAAGCGTTGGCTGACTTCCTGGCCAAACTGGGCGATCAGCCTCGCGGGCTGAAGGATCTGGGATTCAAGCCGTCGGACGTGGAATCGCTTGTGGAGGGAACGCTGCCGCAGAAGCGGGTGCTGATGCTTGCTCCTAATCTTAACGAGGAGTTGGAAGCTGAGAAGGGGGAGCTGCGGAAGTTGCTGGAGGAGTCGATGTCGTATTAACTGGTTTTCTTTCTTTAGCTCATGTACATACGTATATAAATCTTGATTTCTAGCCAAATTGACGGCTTTCTCTTTCCGTTTAGTGCTTATACTTTACCTATCGCTTTTACCATCACTGTATATAGTCCCCTCCCCGAACCCTATATAATAGGAACCCCTCGCTAGATGGTCCGGTACGGGGTGGGAAGCAAAAAAAATACCGTCCCGACGATCAGCCTCGCTGTGCCCATACCAGTGTTGTAGCATGGCAGCATGATCATCCCAACACGTACATCCACAAACCAGTCAAAAAAGAAAACACCATCTCAAAGTTACAATAATCCTATCCTCTTCTCACGACAAGCATTGCCTTCCCATTAGAGATGACCTAAACCCCAACCCCCGGCTTCCTAATAAACAGCGACGCAAGCCCCTGTAAACAACCCAGAAAAGCCAGAAACACAAACTAAGAATATATATCAGCTGAGCTCTCAATACTACATTTCCATTCTGCCAAAAGGGGAGACCTACCAGAGCGTGTGAATCAAACGGTGGCGGCAGACCGCTACTCAAACCCCAAGACCAAATTGTGCCCCCAAGAGCTGGGCCAAGAGCACGCCCAAGGGACATTCCGGTTTGGGCCATTCTGTAGGAAATGAAAGGATGGGGATACTGTTAGCCAGATGAGATGATACGTCGAGGTTGGCTATGTTACTGACCCCATTGTTGCGCCTTTCTTGCCTAAGGGCGCCATTTGGTTTAACTGTATACATACACGTTAGGTAGTGACGATGACATGGAGGTATGGGATGTGAGAGTGCGACTAAATACCATGACAGCCATGCTGGTATATGCGACCACGTTAGCGACGAATCTGCCCATGAGAAGGGCGAATAGGACTAGCCAGAGCACCGGACGCGCTACCGAAGGGGCTGTGAGTTGCGGGAGCAGGGATAGAATGGGATACAGCATAATAAAAGTGACAGTGGACCATTGCCACAGGGTCAATGGCCGGAAACGATTGGCCAGCGTGGGATACCCGACTAGCTGGGCAAAAAGCAGCACCGGGCCCATTGAAGCCAGGGTGGTTGCAATTTGCGAAGACGAGAATCCGAGACCGACGGGCGGCGAGGATGTGGATGGCGAGGCGAGGAATACGGGGAGGCCCTCGTCAAATGCTATGGCGTGCAAGCTCATAAAGAGAATGCTGACCATCAGTGCGATTAGAGACTGTGTGAACATCGAGGCGTGGTGGTTCTTCTTGCCGTCGTCCTCCGCAGGGCTTCTCAGTAATGGGGTCGTTTCTTGGGCATCTTCGACCCTGGGTTCATTGTTCTCTTTTAGACTGCGGACATTTTCGTTCGTCTCTTCCAGATAGACGGCGCTGAGAGCTGTTGTTGTGAGTATGAGGAACGTGCCGACGAGACAGGGGAGAAGGTATGGGTATGTAGCGAATATATCACCCGGTCCACTCCACTCATACAGTTCGGACGGTCTAGCTAGATAACCCCCGATCATGGGTCCCACAACATAGCCCATGGCCTGGGTGAGACCGAAGATGGCGAAGACTCTGCCCTGGTTGAGGTTGGCTTGGTCTGCCATCTCCCCTGCAACAGTTCGCGTGATTGCCGTGTTCCCTAACATACCGTCAGAACATGATACCCTCTTCTAGCAGGGTAAATTGGAAGTACCATTGCAGAATCCACACAATGCGCGCGTCATCAGCGCCCATGCAAGGGACTGAGAGAGCCCAAAGAGGCACAGACATGCGGCACTCCCGAGTAGGCCAGTGAGCAGCAGAGGACGGCGGCCGTATCGATCAGATGCGATGCCGTACGGGATTGTGGTAAGCATCTGAGGAATGAAGAACGCAGATGCTAGGAATTCTCAGCTATTGCAAGCAGGCGAGAGTCCTGTCCGTTAGATATAGAGGTGTTTACGTACTGATCAAACCGGCTCGGAGGCCGATGTGTTGAACGTCAGTCGGATCGAAATCCTTTACCATAAAGTAAACGAATGGAAATAGCATCGTCGCCGAGATAGGCTCCATCAAGGCAATGAGTGCAATCATTGTAAGCGTACGCTTCACTGGTGGATGAGTGGCAGGTGCCCCATCGCGTCCGATACGTTTTGGATGCATGGCGACGTAAACATAGGCTCGACTGAGGTTATTCCAGATGGAAGAGTGCAAAGAAAATAATACTTTCAAAATCTCACATTCGTTCCTGCATCCATGGGTCATTTAATAAAGACATTGAACCGGCCGTATCTACGTAGAGTATGCCATATCACTCTTCCACATACTGTCCCTCGTCTATCGATGCCAAGCGATATAACAGTCATGCGTTGCTCGACCTCCAGAGGCTACGCCGACGCCGACATCCCTGCGCAGATCACCGACGCAGTTTGCTATTCCGAGCTCATACGCCGAGGCACTGGCGGAGTCAGATCTGGCCCTGGCAACCATATCCCCGCGCGACCATTTCTCCGACCATTGCAGCGGGGATCTTCTAGTGCGCCGCCTGTGCGCCCTTCGCCGTCACCCCGATGCGGCCCCGTGTCAGCTTGGGATTACGGATACGAGATCGGGCCGCAGGTGTCGAAAGGACCCCTGCATGTGTATCATTGGCCGCTTTCTTCTCCTGGTATTGAGGCTTCCTTCTCAGTGTCCGCGGTCAGCTTCGTCAATATGGGGTTGGTCTTGGGAAAAACAGGATGGCTTGTATTCGTTGATGGAGAGTGAAAGCTGACACGGCAGGAGGAAGCGGGACCTCGCTTCGGAAACCGTTTGAATAGCTATATAGGACATTTGTGTCGCTCTACAGGGATTCCCAGATTCTGTGGTACCGTCTGCAGTCTATCATACTCTCAGGACGAGTCTAAAGCCTAAACCCCCAATCGCGTTGTGATTATGGAGCCCAACCCAGGGTTGATTCAAGATTGTCCCCAAGACTACCCGAATTACACCCCTCTGGTCCTCTTCCACGATGGCGGCGGAACCACCGTATCCTACTATCATCTCGGATCGCTCAATCGAACTGTCTACGGCATCGCGGATCCCCATTTCTTTACTGGACGAGCCTGGTCCGGGCTTCCCCGAATGGCGCGTATCTACGCGAACCTCATCCAGTCTGCCGTGAAGTCCACGCGAGTCCTCCTGGGCGGTTGGTCGTTGGGCGGGTTTATCGCGCTTGAGGTAGCACGGATCTTGCAGTCGGAGGGCCTGTTCCACGTGGTGGGCGTGGTGATGATCGACAGCCCCTACCCTCATGGTTCTGCAGTCGATAGTGATACCCTGGCCCCAGCCCTGGTCCCACCGCGACCGTTCTTCCACCCCCACTGTGCCCCCGAGACCAAAATGCTGGTCTCGCAGTCGATGAAGCGGGCCCGCAGACTCGTGGACAAATGGACGATCCCTGACTGGAGTTCGCCGCTCCCCGACACCCCGGAAGCACGTGGGCCGCCGCCGGTCGTGCTTCTCCGCTGCAAGGAATACGTGCCACACGACAGGCCGCAGGATGCAGATACCTCCCTGGTCTCCGTTGATCGGTGGAGGCATATGCGCATGCTGGGGTGGGAGAGATCCGGAGGTTTGGTTCGAACGGTCCTGGACATCCCTGGCCATCACTTTAATATCATGTGGGAGGAAAATGTAAGATCCATGTCTCCCATCACTTATAGCCTAATTCGCTTACTGGATTATCTGCAACAGTTGGAACCCCTGACAACTCAGCTTAAGGTTGCATGTAAAATGCTGGACTTGTCCCTGGTCAAATAGGGAGAGGGGTTGTACCTGAATGTGATTTATGCTTACTTGTGTTTGCTGTTTTCGTCTTCCGTTATGGTCCTTCGTTGTGAAATTTGGTTACCTTGAACTATATATATATACATCCCATGCAAATTGTGACACACCCTTTTCCTGCAAACCGGCTCCTATAGACCTCAACCAGAGTCCCGTCCTTTCCTACTACTAGACTTCAACAAGACCCATACGTACCTTTAAGTACCCATATTAGTAGAAACAAGACAAAAAATTGAATTATGTAGAAACCACATTCATTAAGCAGAATTTACATGCTAAGATTCTAAGGTTATGTATATCTATGCGGAATATGGGTTTGTCGATGGGTTTTGCCGAAGTCTACCTACTACCCCAAAGACTCGACAGAGAATCTCCACAGCGTTGTTAAGCCCAACCCCCTTGGAAAGTGAAAGAACGATGACACAGCATCCAGGGGACTGCATGTATTTACTAATTACTGTGCACAAGAGCTCCGGTACCTGGACCCGTCTAGCCAATCACCGTGCTCCCAGCGGCGTCGGCGACAGGGGTGTCGGGGAGATCCCGCGGTGGGGCCGCTGGCCGCTCTCCGCCTGGCGCTTCATCTCAGTCATCTCTCTATCCGACCTCCATGGAAACATCGGGCCACTACCTTAATTCCTAACACCGGCTGGGCTGTATACCCGAAACCCCTGGCAGAGCTGCGGCTTGCCGGGGATAGCGGGTGATCAGCGCGCGGCGACCAGCTGCCAAGGGCCGCCACAATGCAGTTAGCAGCGGCGAGGAGGATGAGAGCTTCGCGCGACTGCTCAATCGAGCGCTATATAGCCTCCCTTCTCGCCCACCATTCGAGAATATCAGCAGCGGAACAAAGCAACACTACAAGACCAGATCACAAACGCAGCCAACGACCACAAACGAAGTCTTTTCAAACACAATGTTCGGAAAGAAAGAACACGATACCGCCGTGGATGCGCATGCTGAACCTGAGAAGCACAGCAGCGACTCAGATATTCCTAGCAACTCGGCAACTTCCTCCGATCTCGAGAAGGGCTCAGATTCCGGCGATGCGCCCCCCGTCGAGGATACAAGGCCAGGCGCGAAAGCTGGGCTGTCGCTGTCCCAGTTCTGGGTTGTGATGCTTGGGTATGTCTATCCACCCCGAAGGAGTGAGGGTCTTGATAACTGATATACCAAAGGTTGAATATTGGCATGCTTCTCGCGGCACTGGACTTCAACATTGTCGCTACCGCGGTTCCAATCATCTCGTCCGAATTCAATGCGTACAACAACTCCTCCTGGCTGGGAACCGGTTTCCTGGTGACCTTTGCCCTGGTGCTGCCCTTGTACAGCAAATTGGGCGATATCTTCGGCCGTCGGAACATGTTCATCGTCGGAACCGTGATCTTCATTCTCGGCAGCGGGATCTGTGGCGGCTCCAAGAGCATGGACATGCTGATCTGGTCCCGAGTGGTTCAGGGGATCGGCGGCGGTGGCATCTACGGATTGGTCAATGTCATCGTCACGGACCTGGTCCCCCTGCGTGATGTCGGCAAATACATCTCCTTCACCGGATTGGTCTGGGCCATTGCGGATGTCGCCGGCCCCCTTCTTGGAGGTGCCTTTTCCGAGTACGTCACATGGCGGTGGTGCTTCTACATCAACCTATGTATCTCGCCTATCAGTCTCCTGATCACCATCTTCTTCCTCCGCCTCCCGACCCCCAAGTTCGACAAGGAGCGCATCAAGAACTTCGACATTATCGGCACCCTGGCCCTCATCGGCGGCACCACCTGTCTGCTAATGGCCATCTCGTGGGCCGGCAACAACTTCCCATGGGGTGACTCTCGCATCATCGGATGCTTCGTGGGCGGGTTCGTCCTGTTAGTCCTCTTCGTGATCTGGGAGCACTACGCCAAGGACCCGCTCATGCCGCCCTCGTTCCTGCACAAACCCGCCATCATCGCCATCTTCATCGCCGAGTTCTTCTACGGCGCCAACCTGCTCGGCATGATGTACTACGTGCCTCAGTTCTTCCAGCTCGTCTACGGCGACTCCGCCACCATCTCCGGAGTCGCTCTCCTCCCCATGATGCTGGGCCTCGCCATCGGAAACCCGGTCGCCGGCTGGGTCACCAGCAAATGGGGCCTAACTCTGACCAACGCCTGGGTCGGCGCCGGCCTGACCACGCTCGCAAGCGGGCTTATCACGCGCTGGCACGCCGGCACCAGCCGCGGAGAGGCCATCGTCGAGCTGATCATCATCGGTATTGGCCAGGGCGCCGTTATGGAGGGACTCCTTGTGGGATCGCAGTTCTTGGTGGAACCCATGCATATCGGGCTCATCACCGGAATGGTGATCTTCCTACAGACCGTCGGCGACATGTTCGGGATTGCCATCTACGCCGCGCTGTACCAGAACAAGCTGCGGTCTAGCCTGACCCACTTCGCGGAGGCGTTGACCCCGGAGCAGATCGGGGTGATCCTGGCCGACGTGCAGAAAGTTAAGGATGAGTTCTCCGGGGAACTGTACGATAAGATTATCGAGGTGTATGCGAAGAGCTTGCAGAATGGCTGGTGGTTTTTGTTTGCCTGTGCGGCTGCTCTGTTGATCAGCTCTTGTTGTGCGAAGCAGCGGAAGTTGTAACTTGTTTGACATGAGCTAGAAAACGAGTATGGTGGTGATGAAAAGGTTCGAGGTGTTGGTTGGGAGGCTGAATGATTGACGGGTGAACGAGCATACCGGGAAGATATGGTTTTATGTTCAGGTTGATGATAATATTTCTTTTGTGTCTTACGATTTGTTTTTGTTTTCTTTGGTCTATATTAATATCTTTAGATGCCCTAAGAATGAAGAGTGTTATGAAAAAGAAAGTCGCCTTCCAACGAACCCCAGACAAGATAATCTAAGATCGATATAGTTATGTCAAGTCGATTGTCTTCACAGGGCCTTGCAACCTAATTTGTCCCAGACTAAATCTTAAGTGCTCCAATGTATGTTTAGACAGGACTCCAACTCCGTGGGTGAGTATTATAGAATCCTACAGCACCGAACAGTTATTGAACAGTATTAAATATAGGAGTAATTTTGGGATGGTGTGCCGTGCCGTTATAGTATTCTTTCAAGATGGGATTCACTACGCAGAGTGTATTAATCAATCTGCACCCACACGCAATGTTATTCTCTTAATGAGATAAACAGGAGGTCTTTGAAGTATAAATCGCTTATTATTTCCTACTTTAAACTAGGTGTCCTATTAGTCCCATTCACCTAGATCCTATTAACTCAGCTCCTCTTTAATATAAGATAAATATACCGAAATAAGGACCAACTGCATAATTAACAGGGTCTCTCTAGTTTGCACTGGTTGAGGAACTTCAGTTGACACATACACAGATCGATGGCGTGATCACCAGTACCCATTGCTTGGGAAGGTCTTGACGCTAAGTCGGAGACCTGCTCGGTAGTGCTTACGGAGAAGGATTCCCATCGTCGGGGAGGCATTTTAGTGCCCGACATCCCAGTCCCGACCGCCGCCCTTACAGTCCGGGCGGCGTCAGACATAAAAGGACCGCTGACGCTACAAGGTTGTCGCCGACGAACGCGCCCGCCCGCATGGACGGGCAGATGGTCAGGTCGGGCCGGGGCAGGGACAGAGGCCGCTCATCGAACGACGCAGGATGAAGCTCGTGTGGGTATAATATTCCGTCCTTGGGACGGCAAGGCCGCAGGATAGAACGAAGGAAGTCACATACATATCTAGGGCGCGAGACAGCGGAAAATAAATCGAACCCGTTAAACCGGCACCTGCGAATACGAAACGGAAAATACATCGCTTCGACACAGCCCTTGCTTAGTCCCGGATTTCGTGCCATTCCTCACTTGACTTTCGGCCGAGTTTCCATAAAACAACATGATCAGCCTGTGGTTAGCGGGCCTCATCGCTGCGGTGATCGTATCACGTTGGATACGATCCTCCACGAAGGCTTCGGGTGCTTCACCCCCTCGGGGGATTCCGATCCTGGCTGGAACGAAGGATACCGATTACAGGGCATTGGTGGAGGAACAATACCTGAAGGTACAGATCTTCCGTTAGTTTTCGAAAAAGAAAGAAAAAAAAAAGACTGCAAAATGGTGACCGAGACTTGCATATGCAGAATCCTGATCAAGTCTATCTTCTCAAATCCCCGTTTCGCCACGTATATGTCCTCCCACCCAAACGGGTCAACGAGTATGCGTGGAAGCCCGAAGACAAAGTCTGTAAGTGGAGATGGGAGACGCTAAAGGTTGTGGACCAAGACGCTAAATCCGCCGGTGTAGCGTCCGCCGTGGACTTATGTGAGCGGTTCCTGGGTCGCTATACTTTGATTGGGTCCATGAACCCCAACGAGCCTGGTGAAGTTACAGAATACTCGCGTGTAAGACATGTTGTTGGCAAACTAACGCATGAGAAGGGGACCGGACGCATACCGCCGTTACGTACGCCAAAGGCACACTCACTCGCAATATGAACCGTGTCCTGGCGGGCGTGTATCACGAAGTGGATTCCGCGCTAGACCGAGAGATTGGGAAAGGTACGTGCCACATACCACGGTTCCATTGCGGAGCGTCAGCGGGACTAATTGCGATCTACGGGGACAGGCTGCACCGTACCGGTCCAGGCGCTCGTATCCAAGATCTGCCTGCACGTGTATGAGCGTGTTTTCGTCGGGATGGATCTGGCACAGAATGAAACCTGGGTTAGTGCCGCGGCGATCTGGACATGTGTCTTGCGGGCTTAACCTGCCCACCATTGGCCAATCATGCTGCTAACCATGGCTCTAGATGCAAACGTGCGTCGACATTCCCGGGGCCTCATTCAACGCGGCGCTGGCACTAGCGAAGTACCACTGGCTGGTTCGCCCAGTGGCGGCCCTTTTTATTCCAGAAATGAAACGGCTACGCCTATTGCTGGGGATTATGCACGGTCTATTGCGTCCGCTTCACCAGGTAAGTCGGTTCCACTGGCCGTATGATTCTCGGATTAATGCCCGGGGCCAAAGCAACGTCAGCAAGATTTGAGACAAGCGGATTTCAAAAGCCCTGTCGACGTGATCCAATCCTTCGTCGATGATGCGGGGAAACAGGCGAGCAACACAGGCCGTCTGGCTGAGGCTATGGTTATGATCAATATTGCCGGCGTCCAGAGCACAAGCCGCGTGGTGGGTCCTCCTCCAATCCGATGACAGGGTAACTTCCCATAAGCCATGCTGATAGAATGCAACCAGCTTCTCCAAGCCTTGTTTGACCTAGCCGCCCATCCAGAATACATTCAGCCACTCCGGGACGAAGTGGCCGCGGTGGTCGCCGAAGAGGGCGGCGAGGACCAACTGCTCGCGACTGGTCTGGCCAAGTTACATCGGATGGACTCTGTTTTCAAGGAATCCCAGCGCTTTCACCATGCCAACCTTCGTGTGTTTGCCCCCACTGTCTCCGCCATCACGATTTCCCGCTGCTGACAAGACAAATCAGTGTCTGCGTACCGCAAACTGATCCAGCCCCTAACGCTCTCGGATGGCACCACCCTTCCTGCTGACTCCTACGTCGCAGTGCCCGGGTCCGTGTACGCGAGGCTGGCCGAGGACGGCAAGGACCGGTCGTTCGATGGATTCCAGTGGGCAGACAAGAAGGAGAAGACCGGGACGGAGAGCAAGTTCAACTATGCTTTCAGCGGGTAACGTTGACCATGGCCCGGTGTGCAAGAGATCGGCACTAACTAACTGTCCTCCTTCGAACAGACCCGATTCGCTCGAATTCGGCGCCGGCAGTCACGCCTGTCCTGGACGACATTTCGCGGTGAACGTGCTCAAAGCCACGTTGTCGCGGATCCTGCTCCGGTATGATCTGCGTCTCCCGGAAGGCGCGAAACGACCGCGGGATCAATTCAACCACTTGTTCGACATGGTTCCTAATCCAGGCGCCGAGCTGGCGTTTGTCGAGCGGGCATGACGGGCAGACAAGCAATTCCCTCTGATATTTCCCCAATACTTCGTAGGTTTTATGTTACATTTCACTTTCGGACCAGAATCCTTCCCCGCACTTCCCCGCTCCAGCCTCGGCGTTTAAAGTGACCCCGATAAACATTGGTATTGCAGGCTGGCTCTTGGACTGAAGGAAGAAGGCGTGTGCTCGGAATACACTCTGTCGATTCTCGCGGAAGGATTTTCGGCGGTGTCTTTCTTTGTCCTTTTGCCCCTTGTCATTTGCTTGTTTCAGCTCGAGTTTAGCCCCATTGTGAATAACATCTACAATATACTATCTACTCGTATCTACAGGTAATACTCGTGTCTCGTACTAGCCCCAATCGCTTAAATAAATTACTAGCGGCGCCTCCCCGACGTCGGAAACACGTGCTCGCCTGCTGTTCTCTCTCGACACTGCCTGGCACTGGCAGCCCTGGCTCTATATAGCCGTCTGTATATCCACACCTCCCTGGGCCTCACTCGAGTCACTCTCCAATGCCTGCTATTTCCTGTTTCGACTCTTGGCTATAACCATTCTACCCCCTATCTAACGCAATCCCCACGATGGCATCAGGCCATCGGGTGCATCCATACGAACCGACGATGGACCAGCAGCCCCAGTCTGGCAAGCGGAAACAGGCTTGTTTGGTTCGTGATATACCAGCTCCCCGTCTTGAAACGCGTCCTAAGTAATGGTGAATTATGCAGGCCTGCCGTCGGCGAAAGAAGCGTTGCGATGTAAGCGGTTCTCAACCCCCTTTTCGTCTGGTGACTCACTCCTCGAGATAGGGCAGTCGTCCCGCATGTTCAGCATGCAGTGGATGGGATGTTGAATGCGTCTACCCCGGCGCCCAGACAACGTTCGACTATGGGTTCCCCACCCCCCATAGCCTGGAGATGGAGCTGGACGCTCTGGTCCAAAATCCAGCCTTTTGGGATCCAAAGGCTCTGGCTGCATCTCCCCCCATGCCGCTCACGGCCCTGAACTTTCCGCCTGAGCTGACTCCCCCTGCCTCCGATATCAATGGGGTGTCGTACGGCGCACCCCCCTCAGACACTGTGACATTAGTCGACCCATCGCGGCCATCGTCACGCAGTCCTTCGGGCGTGCAGTCGATCCAGGCGCCATCGCAAGCCCAAACCATCCAGCTGACGAATGACTTCTTTGAGCGCTGCCATCCGTTCTTTGCATGTATTCACAAGGAGATGTTTCTGGATCGCCTTCGAGGGAATCAGGGCCCCCAGCTATCCACGCCCCTGGAGTGGGCTATCGTGGCCACCGCCGCGCGGGCAAGCCGGGATACGAGCCTCTCTACTCAGGCGGACGTCTTTCTGCAAAATACAGTTGAATTGCTCTCGCAGAGCCCCCTTTTACAGGTATCCGATTAGCCTACCTTGCATATACTTTACGTTTGTCCACTGACACCAGCGGTAGGAGAACGTTTTGCAGGATTTGCAGGCGTCCATCTGGTGTGTCTTTTCCCTGTACAGCTCGGGAGAAATTACAAAGGCCGTTCTTCTCTTGGCACAAGCCTATACACTCGCATGCTTGCATGGTTTGAACAGACTGGATGACCCAGTTCCCAATATCCCCGTAGCCCTGCGATTCTCCTCAATTGAAGAGGAGGAATGCCGATGCACACTGTGGGCCCTATTTGTTCTTGATCGGCAAATCAACTACTTAGCAGGTCGGCACTTTGTGATTGACGATACCTTGTGGTGTGTGAACTATCCATTGGACGACCGGTCTCTCCAGCACGGCATACGCCCAGTAAGCTTCGCCCTTCATACACTATTCGATTCGCTAACTGACCAATTTCACCAAGGAACCAGAACCTTTCAACCGTGGCCTGGAGGCCATAACAGCCGACAAACCCAACGTCCCACTGGGAGTCACTCTGACCCGATTGGTATGTAAAACGGTGGTCATTCTCGGCCGCATCGCCGAGCACAAGAGCATCAGTCCCATGCCGACAGGGGCCGAAGGCCAGCGCCGCCTGTCTGAGTTTCGCGAGCTGCAGTCCGCCCTGGCCTGCTTCTGGGTCATCCTGCCGTCGTGCGTACATAACATTGCGGAAGTTCCCGCCGAAAACGTGCTCCACAGCGTCTGGCTACTGATCATCCTGCACCAATGCGCCACGCTCCTCTTCTACATCACCGAGCCGGAGCGCCGCGCGGGCAACGTGGTGCTCACCAGCGACCGGGACAATTTCTCCTGCGCCTACAAGTCAGTCGATAAAGTCGTGAACGCGCTGCGTGTCATCTCGGGCCTCGTGGTCACCCCGGTCTTGAACCCGATGCTGGCGTCGGCGTATTTTCTCTGCTGTCGGTTTATTCTCGTGCAGGCGCGCGTCTCGCAGCAGCAGTCGTATCGACTGGATCTCTCGCTCCTTTTGAAATTACTGGAGCGCATGGCCGAAGGAGGTCAGGTGCAGTTGCCACTCATCTATAAGGATATTATTGATCAGGAGGTTATGAGAGAGGCGCAGGGAGGTGGCACGTATCAGTCGTTAGTGCGGACTGATTATTGCTTTATGATTTAGCCATGTTGGCTGGCTTTGGGTATGGAATGAGTAACGACCTGCTGGGTTGGCTTTTTGAGTTCATTACTTGGAGTTTTGGAATTGTCATGATTTCTTGATTATGAGTCGTTCTGATTGAACGGTAGGGTCTGTGGTAGATTGCCATAGAGGCTGGGACCAATCTATAGTTGGAAGAATACAATTGAGTTCAATGTATGTAGATATCTTCGATAGATGGATGATATTCTCTTTGAAGCGGTTGAACAACAGGGGCTAATCATTGCACGCAACCGCGTATTTGGTCCTCTGGTAAGATGTTGACAACCCAGTTCTGTAGATGCTACCTATTACCTATCCAATGTTCCTTTTGAACACCATTGCGAGAGTCATGGAGGTCAGTTCACGACTACGTTGGGGAAGACTCCTAACTTCGCGCCTACAGAGTAACTTGACAGGAATCATGAGGCGTCGAGAGTATGACAGTTCCGCAGCCGAGCGCTGCACTAGCGACCGGGGCACTCGGTCGGGGATTTACTCAATAATAATTGTCAACTATTCTCATACTATGACTGATTATTAGTAGCATCGTACATGCCCGACATTGACAATATACAGAGGATCTTCCCTTCTCCCTTGCAACTCCAAGGGGCCGTGAGGGAAGATTCATATAAGTTTCTCCCCTTCACACGATGTAAGAATACGGTTAGGTAGTACAATATATATATTGTGTATAAGTAGATGGCCTCGCCGTACCCGACTTTGCCTATTACAGAATTATATACACCTACAACAAAAGCGGGCACCGACGACATACAGAGCACCAAAATAAGAAAAGACACAGAGGACCGCATATAATTTATCATAATGCTAAACAACAGAAAAGCCAACTGAAATACTTCGCATCAAGATAGTACTACCTCCTAATCAACAGCCGTCCTACCCAAAGGCGGCACTTACAGATCCCCTCCCATAGGGAACTGCAGTCTTCCCGACTGTCTCATACAGGGGTTCTCCAGTTCGAAAGGAAGCCGAATATTCCATCTTTGCTGAATATTCTGCAGTGTCTCGAACGCAGCATGACAGTCATCGACTGTGCGAGCGTCGGCTTGGTGGCCGCCGCTTAGCACGTTGCGAGAGCCGACTGCGTAGCCACCGAGGAGCTTGTCGAAGTAGCTGAGGGCAAGCTGGCCTGCGTCGCCGTTCCCTAGGTCTAGGGCGGAGGCGACGTAGTCGGAGGCAAAGGAGGGCTTGGCTGGGTCCTCAACGAGGTAGTTGACGGCGTGGACGCGGCATTCGGTGGCCGTGCAGTTGCCTGCCGGTGTATACTCGAACCAGTCGATTTGGTTGGGCCTCGCGGAGCAGTGCGATGTGTCGACGCCTGGTTTAGCGTCGAGCCACCTGGGTTTTACATAGGTATTGGTTAGTGAAAGCTTTAGCTGGTGCGAGTGAGAGATGCTTGTGCTTACCAGCCGAAGCTGAAGTATCCGTCCGGAGTGGCGTAGGAGAAGAAGTTCGCCCCGACAAACTTGCTGTCCCTGGGATGGACTGATACCGCAGATGGGTAAATGATGATGGAGGAGCCATGAAAGAGGAAACTAGACTCAGCGCTGGTGATTGGGGCCAGGGATAGGGCCAGGAGCCCGGCGACGAAACTAGCGAGTGGGGTGAAGCGCATTGCTGTTGAGTTCTTCTAACACTGATGAATATGATATGACACAGAGAGCAGAAATCCCGACCTGTTATAGACCGACGTGCTGGCAGTAAGTTCTACAAGCTCTACACAGTCTGTCTATACATTACAACGGCATCTTATCGCCCGGCGGCGGCGGTCCGCACGGGCGGCGTCGACGGGCGGCCTCGTGTCGGAGGAGTGTAGGAGTCAGCACTAACTGCGTTGCGGGCTTACATTTTAGTTTCTGCAGGGATCTCGGCCTCGTGTCGCACATGGAGGCGCACATGGAGTCCATGCGTCCATGCGTCCATGCGGCCATGCGTCCATGCGCCCATGTGCTGTAGACCCCAGAAGCGGCTAACATGCCGACATCGAACGGGAGGATGCCGACCACATCGGAGGAAGTGTGAATAGCGTCACGTAGCACCGGAGAGGCAGTCGGGGTCCCAGAAGAGGGGAGAGCCAGAAGCTGATGGAGGCGGTATACTTATATCACGTCGTGGTCTGCTTGTGTCAAAGGGTGTATCAACTCACAACGCTCAGAACACACACACACACACAAACTCTCTCTCCCTCATACACAGCTATAACGGATTCTGAGCAATCGCTCCTAGTATACTCAGTCACCATGGTCTCGACTTCAACCCCCGATATTGCCATTGTCGGCATGGCTTGCCGGGTGGCAGGAGCTGATTCTCCCTCGCAACTCTGGGAGGT
Organism: Aspergillus persii; assembly: GCA_002215965.1. NCBI lineage: Eukaryota > Fungi > Ascomycota > Eurotiomycetes > Eurotiales > Aspergillaceae > Aspergillus > Aspergillus persii. The sequence continues at coordinate 987,684 of NGZO01000002.1, forward strand.
TCTCGAGACATCCAAGGATGTGCGCAGCGAGATTACTCGATTCAACTCGGCTGGTTTCTACAAGCCCGATGGGGGCCCTCGCAAGGGCCTGACCAACGTCCGCCATGCCTACATTATGCCAGATGGCGTCGATAAGTTCGACAATACCTTTTTCAAGATTCCGCCTATGGAAGCCGAGGCAATGGACCCTCAGCAGCGTTTGTTGCTCGAGATGACCTACGAGGCCATTGAGAACGCCGGTATCTCGCTGGATGAATTTGAAGGAAGCGATACCTCTGTCTATGCTGGTAGGCAGATACCCCTCCCCCCCCCCTGCGTTAACAAAGCCATGAAACAGCAAAAGTGCCTGACGGTTGACAATAGGTATCTTCGGTAATGATTATCACACCAGCGTGCTGCGCGATGTCGATCAGACTCCCAAGTATATGTCGACCGGGACATCGAACTCGATTGCGGCCAACCGCATCAGTTACGCTTTTAACCTGCATGGACCCAGCTTGGTCATTGATACTGCCTGCTCCTCAACCATGGTGGCTCTGCACCAGGCCATCGCTGGACTCAAGGCCGGAGAGTCCAAGATGGCTGTCGTCTGCGGTGCAAACCTCATTATCACCCCGGATATGTTTGTGCACATGTCCGAGCTGGGATTTCTCAGTCCCAGTGGCATGTGCCGATCATTTGATGCCGCAGGTGATGGCTACGCCCGAGGAGAGGGCGTTATGGCGATCATCCTGAAGCCCCTGGAGGACGCCCTCAGGGATGCCGATCCGGTGCGAGCTGTGATCCGCGGAACGAGGATCAATCAGGATGGCCGCACGAATGGAATTAGTCTTCCATCCTCGGTGGCACAAAGACAGAACGTGGAGGCCCTTTACAAACAGCTCGATATCGACCCCGGAAGCATTCAGTATATCGAGGCTCACGTATGGAACGATCCCATATCGACTATACTCTTCCAGACAAGCTAATGACTCTATCTAGGGCACTGGAACCGCGGTCGGAGATCCCCTAGAGATGTCAGCCATTGATGCCGTCTTTGGCGACGCGCATTCGGAACAGAAACTCGTGGTTGGCTCGATCAAGAGCAGCATTGGACATCTCGAGTCGTGCGCGGCCTTGATCGGCATCATCAAGACCGTGGAGGCGCTTGAGCGAGGCAAGATCCCCCCACAGATGCTGTTCAACAAACCTAACCCCAAAATCAACTTTGATCGCCTTGCCATTCCCACAAAGCTGCTGGACTGGCCGCTTAGCGAGGACGGCACGCGACGAGCGGGCGTGAACTCCTTTGGCTTTGGAGGCACCAACGGACATGCTGTTCTAGAGGCTTTCCGGCCTGACGATGTGGCTCTTGATCTGGCCCTCGAAGAACGGCCATACCTCTTCAAAGTGTCTGCGGCCAATACTGCGTCACTGCTAGGCCTCTCACGCTCGCTCGCGGACTATGTCGAAAGCCAGAGGCCATCGCTACGGGATCTCTCACATACGCTTCTCGCTCGCCGATCGAACCTCAGGAAACTGACCTTCCTAACCGCTTCTTCCCAGGATGAACTGATTTCGAAATTGAGGGCAGAAACCCCTCGTGAGCTAACAAAGGGCAGCAGGGTGAACCCGAAAGTGGCGTTTATTTTCACCGGACAAGGTGCACAATGGCAAGTTCTCCTCCCCTCCATCTAGGGCATAACTGCCGCTAACAAATACAAATATGTAGGCCTGAGATGGGGAAGCAGCTCCTGCAGTCATCACCTCTATTCCAATCTGTGATCGCCGAGTGCGACCGCGCTTTGCAGATGCTGCACGACGGGCCATCCTGGAACATCGCCGAGGAGCTCGTCAAGCCGAAGGGGGAATCTCAATTGACAAAGGCCAGTTTCTCCCAGCCGATGTGCACCGCTCTGCAGATCGGACTCGTGGAGATCTGGAAGTCCTGGGGTATTACACCGGCCGCGGTTGTCGGCCACTCTTCCGGCGAAGTGGCAGCTGCTTATGCTGCCGGCTTTCTCTCCCTTCGCGACGCTATCGTCGTCGCATACTATCGTGGCTTGTACCTGGGAGAAAACGCACCCATCAAGCAGGAGGGCCCCAAGGGTGCCATGTGTGCCGTTGGTCTGGGGGAGACTGAATGTGCTCCGCTCCTGAAGAAATACAAGGGAAGGGTTGCTCTCGCTGCGGTCAATTCACCAAGCAGCAGTACTCTCTCTGGGGATGCAGACGCGATCCAAAGCGTGGTGGCTGAGTGTGCGGAGAACAGCACCTTCTGTCGTGCATTGCGGGTTGATATGGGTGAGTTACGCCTGGCTGGGTGCATCGCTGCTATTGTCCAGTAGTTCAAGTGCTAACTGTTCCCTCTTTGATCAGCCTATCACTCTCATCATATGCTTCCACTGGCTCCAGCCTACGAAAAAGCCATGGTTGCGGCAGGTGTCAGCCCGCGCGGCGATTCTCCAACAGGATGCGAGATGTTCTCGTCGGTGACACGACACCAGGTGACAGGAGATGACTGCAGTCCATCATACTGGAAGGACAACATGGTCTCCAGCGTCCGCTTCCTAGACGCGTTGTCGGAGCTCGCGAGCAATGCCGACCCGGACGTCTTTGTCGAAGTTGGCCCTCACGCAGCCCTCAAAGGCCCGGCGGAAGACGTTCTTTCTAGCATCGGCAAGACTGAGTACCAGTATTTCTCTTCCTGCTCTCGTGGCAAGCCAGACCACGTCGCCATGCTCGAGTCTGCTGGTGATATGGTGGCAGCTGGCCTGCCAGTTTTGACGAACCGCATCAACGCAACCCAGACCTCCAAAAATCTTGAACCAACCTACGAGACAGGCAAAGTTCTCACAAACCTCCCTACCTACAGCTGGGATCACTCGACCAGCTTTTGGGCGGAGTCCAGGCTGAGCAAAAATATCCGGCAGCGACAATTCCCCCGGCACCAACTGCTCGGTGTCAGATTCCACAACGATATTCCTCTTGCACCGAGCTGGAGGAACGTGTTCGCTTTGAAGGATCTGGGTACCAGCCTTGCTACTGGTATCGCTGATCGTCCTTTCCATGCCTCTGTTGCGATTACTCTCTCTATGGCACTGGAAGCAGCTCGGCAGATTCGAATTGCGAATAGTATCCAGCGGTCTTCGATCCAACTCAAGAACGTCACTTTCCAGAATCCGATTCCGTTCTCTGAAGATTCCGAGAACAACATCGAGATCCATCTGAACCTCCGCCAGGATACCAACTCTACTAATTGGAAGCTTGAGGTCTTCTCTGCTCGCATTCAGGAAGAAATGACCTGGGTGGAGAACTGCAGCTGCTCAATGATTTTATCCGATGAGGACCTCGCTGTTCCAGCGATAGCCGAAAGGGACCATGATCAGGCCAAGCTTGATTATGCCTTGTCTTTCGAGAGGAATAAGGAGCCAGATTTTACTAATTTCTCCTTCGGTGAGGGCCATGCGACTGGCAAGTTCTCGGCGCCCTTACTCGGTTACGAGAACTATTTTATCGATCCGACGGTTTTGTCTGCGGTGCTGGAGTTGCCGGAAATAATCTTGCTGGCCTCTGGGTTGCCTGCGACGTATAGCCTTGAGGAAATCAATACATTGGAGCTCACTGCCGATATGTCTGGAATTGACAATGGGTCATTTGGTGTCAGTGCAACTGGCGGCAAGGCCGACGTCGTTGTCCGAGGAGAGTCTGGGACCGGCCTGGTTGCTCGGGGAATGCGTCTGCAGAGACAAGACGTGATCCAGAAGAAGCCAGCATTGAAATCCCTCTTCTACAAACGGAAGATCCAGCCCGATATTACCCATCTGTCGAATATTCGCCCTATGCCTATCACGGAGATCATGCAGCATGTCACTGCTAAATGGCCTATGAGTGATATTGGAATCATCGACCTTCATTCACAGACATATGCTACCGTCCAGGCCAGTTTGCAGGGCTTTGAATCCCACGAACGACCCAGATTCCGCTCATTGAATATTATAGGGGACAGTGGCCTTGTCAAGACCTCTAGCCGTGTGAGAATGCTGGACCAGCTGGACGGTACCCTCAAGTTGCATCTCCTGGTCGGAAACGCCCGTAAAGTGCGGTCTTGTCTATCTAGCCTGTTGCCGAAGGGTATTGCATGCATGCAGATAGAAGACGATGAGGATGACGCCTTCTACAAGGAGAACTTTGACCATATCTGCGATGTCGTGGGCTTGGAAGGAAGTTCTTGGGTGCTAGGACGACCGAGACCACTCGCCAATGGTGCGATCGTCCCAGAGGGTGTAAAGGTCTTTGCACCCTCTAGCATCCTTCCAACATTGTGCCCTGGCACTGATCCCGCCTTTGAGGGTGTGGTGATGGATAAGCTCTCCCTCGAGAAGTGGACGCGTTCAGCAGTGTCCAGTGAGAGCTTTGATGCCGTTGTCGTTGACGGCCCCGAAGAGACGATATTGACGCGCTGGAACGCTTCCGACTTCCTCAATTGGCTGCAGTTTGTGGTGGACCATGCAAGGGTTCTTCTCTGGGTAACTTTGACGAACGAGTCAAACCCAACCGGGGATCTCTCGGGCAGTCTCTTGAAGACCTTGCAGTCTGAATATCCTTCTATCAAGGTTGCCAATCTTGTCTTCCAAGGCGAGGAGGATATGGACTTCATCAGTCGGACTATTCTGCACGTCCACGACGAACTAATTCACGGTGAAAGCGAGGTGGAATTTATCGTGAAGGACAAGGAACGCCACATCCTGCGATATGAACCCGATGATGAGCTCTCCGCAAGCGTTGGAGTGACCCCTCCAGTCAAAGCGAAGGCTCATCATTCTCAGTCACTCTCCAAATATCGATTATCGTTGTCCGGACCGAAATCCACACTTCTCCTTAGAGAAAGATCAGGACTAGATGTGATCCCAGGAGGAGACAATGTTAAAGTCATTGTTGGAGCAACCGTGGTGGATGTGGCCGATGCTGTAAGGTTTAGTACTGGCCAGACTCTTGAGAAGCCTGAGCTAGGGCGTTTCTTTGCAGGACGACTTGACTCTAGCTCTCGGAACGTCGTGGGCTGGCATTCAAATGCCCATCAGCAAGTCATCCACGTTCCACAGTCCCAGGTTCACCCTATTCCCGAAGGTGTCTTGATGGCTGACGCTCTTGTCCAATATGCCTCATATGTGACTGCCATGACAGTGGTGGACGGCGTCGCTCGCGCCCGTCCAGGTGACAAACTGAACATCGATGTCTGCGGAGTTCTAGGTGAAGCATTGGCAAAGACTGCTTCTGATCTGGGCATCACTGTTGTCAATCAACCAGAAGATGCAGATATGACTATCGTATATGCAACTGATAGAGGTTTGCAGGTGAATGGACGGCCCATTCCCCCCCATAAATTCAGTGTCACCGACATCTGTCACATTTTTGCTGTTGCACGGCTTGGTTATCAATCCAAACTAGAAAGTCCGGTATCAACATTTCCTATCAGGGAGCACCAGGCTGCATTTGAGTCTGCCGTGAAGAGCCCTGGCGCTGTTGTCCTCGCCCATTCCAAAGGCGAAGACCTGGGTAGCACTCTCACCTGGTACCCTTCGAAGCAGCAAATCTTCCGCGAAGATGGTGCATATATCATGATTGGAGGGTCAGGTGGGATTGGCCAATACCTTTGCACTTGGATGATCCAAAACGGAGCAAAGCATCTCTACATCCTGAGCCGCAGAGGACTTGATACTGCGGGCATCCAGGAGACAGTTAACGCTGTTCAACAGCTTGGAGGACATCTCGAAGTGTTAGCTGCCGATGCAACAGACCCGGACGCTGTGAACGCGGCTTTTGAATCCATTCGACAGGTCATTCCAATTCGGGGCTGTTTCAACCTTGCCATGGTTCTGAAGGACTCGCCATTCTCCACCATGACACATGAACAATGGGATCAGGCCCTCCAAGTGAAGGTCAAGTCGACTTCGAACTTACACCAGTATACACTTCAGGACGATCTCGATTTCTTCATTATGTTCTCCTCTGTCTCTTCCATCTTTGGCAATAGAACCCAGGCCAATTACGTTACCGGAAACGCATTCCTCAACTCCATGGCAGAGTATCGCAAGTCCCTGGGCCTACCTGCAACTGCCGTTGCCCTGGGAGCTATGTCAGGCATTGGTGTTTTGGCCGACGGTGGAGACCTGATCCGCATTCTTCGCCAAAGCGGTTTGGATATTGTGAACGCCCATGATCTGGAGAAGATTATGGAAGCAGCCATACTTAGTTCGCGATCCAGCGATCATTCGGTCATAACCGTGGGTCTTCAGATGTTCGAAACCCTTGATGGCAAGGTTCAGGCCGAATCGGACCAGACTCAAATCTTCTGGACCGAATGGCCTGAGTTTGGGTGTCTCCTGGACCATAAATTCCAGGAATCTGGTGCAGTCGAAAGTGTCTCCCTGCTAGAGCGCGTGCAATCTCTTGACATGGATGCCGCCGTTGCGACTATCCTTGAAGAATTCCGATTGTGCTTGAAGAACATCACCGGTCAGGAGGAATCATCCTTTAACCCCAGCTCCCCTCTCTCCATGTATGGCCTTGATTCGCTGAACGCGGTCGGTGTCCGATACTGGTTCTTCAAGGAAATTGGCGTTGACCTGCCGGTATTTGATATTCTCGGCTGCACCAGCATCACGGCTCTCCTCGAACGTGCCTACCGCAAGCTCGACCATCCGGCTTCTGCAACGGAAGTAATCGAAATGCCACAGCCAGTCGCCCACAAGGATGTCACTGTGCGCCCCTTGTCTCATTCGCAGCAGCGCCTCTGGTTCCTATACAAGTTCCTCGCGGACAAAACTGTCTACAACCTCCTTCTGGTTTGCCACATCTCCGGCTCAATCAATGTGCCGATGTTCGCAAAAGCATGGACAGTCTTTATGCAACGGCATGAAGTCCTGAAATCCAAGATCCTCGACACTGCAGATGGGATACAGCAGGTGCCCATTGCGGACATGCAGTTCCCCCTAACAGTTGTGGAGGCATCCGAGGACAGCTTCGAGAGTCAGGAGCAGGCGTTGACTCAGCTGGCCAGAGTCCACCACTTTGACGTTGAAGGGGGTGGATTAATCCGCGGATGGCTGCTGAAATCTCCCACCAAGGCCCGCTTTTTCCTGGCCTCAAATCATCTTGCATGGGATCGTTCCTCCGGTCCGATTATTTTCCACGAGACGTCTGCCATCTATAAATCCTTGGTTGCAGGCGAAGAGCCGGAAGCGTCTCTTGATCCTGTTCCCTTCCAGTTCATCGACTATACTCTTTGGCAACATGACTGGTTAAATCAGGAGGCTCTAGTCAAGCCCTTGACTGACTACTGGGAGAAGAAGCTTGCTGGTATCCCGGAAGCCGTATCTCTTTTCCCATTTGCCAAGAGAGACCAGCGACTGTCGGTGAAGGAGTATGCCGTTGGCAGAGTGCAGCGTGTCTTGGACGCCAAGCTGGCGGCCGATCTGAAAGATTTCTGCAAGAAGCACGCAGTAACGCCATTCATGTTCGTTACCTCTGCATTGAGTGCGCTCGTGAGCCGCCTGACGGGGGATGAAGACGTTATCATCGGCATTGCGGATGGAGACCGTGGACATTCGGCCTTCGATCGGATGGTGGGCTTCGCTGTCAACATGTTGGCCCTTCGCAGCCAGATCACCGGCGATATGCCGTACACGAAGTTCTTGGAGGAATTCCGGGCAACCTGTCTAGAGGCCTATGAGCATCGTGCAATTCCCTACGATTTCCTGCTGCAGAAGCTGAACATTCCTCGCAGCACTAGCCACAGCCCTATCTTCCAGATCACGGTCAACTACCAAGTCCAAGGAGGCTTCCCAGAGTATGACTATGGAGATTTCCAGTTCACCGACTACGATCATTACAACGCCAAAACACAGTCGGATTTCGCGCTTGAGGTCGAAGAGCTGGCAACCGGCGAGCTGCTATGTGGATGGGATTACGATTCTTCCCTCTATAACGAATCCGGTCTGCTGGAACTGGCAGAGATGTATCGGCTCTTCATTCAAGATATTATCGCCAACGACGGAGCTGGAACAGTGGGCGATTTCCAGATTACATCAACTGAAGATAAGGCTCAAATCGCATCGGCCCTCCAGCCGTCCTACGAGGATGAGCCGTCACTGGAGGAGCTCAACGAGTCTTTATTCCCTGTCCTCTTTGACAATGCAGTGGGCAAGACCCCGAACAAAACTGCGATTATTGACGATTGGGGCAATCTCACCTATCGCGAGCTGGATGCCCGCACTAACGCCGTTGCTAACACCCTGATCGAAGGTGGTGCGCAGATGGGTGATCGCATCGGTATCTGCTGCGAACAAAGCAGCGCCTTGGTCGTCGCAGTCTACGGTATCCTGAAGGCTGGCTGCGTATACGTTCCAATCGATCCAGACTTCCCGGCAGAGCGTATGTCTTGGATGATCGAGGATGTTGAGATCACTAAAATCCTTGTGGACGACCTCAGGGATAAGAAGAGCCAGCAGATTTTGTTGTGTGGTGTTGACCCGAAGAACCTGTTCGAGATCTCCAGGGTCTGCCACCAACCTGACAAGATGCAGAAACCGGTACTGCCTCGCGAAATCCTTCCCTCGGATAACTTCTGTTGCATTTTCACGAGTGGAAGCACTGGTCGGCCAAAGGGAGTGTACCTTGGCCATGCTCAGCTGCGGTACCAAATGCACGGCTACAACAAATATATTGGAACCGTCAGCGAGGATATAATCCTCCTTGCCTCGGCAATGGTGTTCGACATGTCACTCCCTGCCATTTATGGAACAATTCAGTATGGTGCTACTATGTTTGTAGCCTCCAGAGAAGGTACGATGCGCATAAACCCTTGTGCACAACAGCAGGGCTAATCTTCTAAATCGCAACAGCGCGTTATTCTCCCGTAAAGATGATCGAGACGTTGGTTACTCAAGGGATCACGAATTGTATCTTCACCCCGACACAGGTGAAGGTCATGCTCAATGCACCCAACAAGAAGATCCTGTCCCTTTGGACTGGTCTACGTAGCCTGGTGCTGGGAGGAGAGTCGGTGCCCACTCATATGGTCCGAGACTTCTTTGCCCTTGGGCTACCTCACGCCAGGCTGCTTAATGGGTATGCACCTTCCGAGACAACCGTGGTGAACACGTTGAAAGAGTAAGTCATCAAGACTCGATAATGAGCAGTTCAGTCCTGACTATAATCCTAGATTGTTTGCAGAAGATGCAGGAAGAGAGGCCGTGCCACTCAATGTCCCATTCTTCCCCGCCCGGATGTATATCCTCGACAAATATATGCGCCCCGTGCCATTTGGAGTGCCTGGAGAATTGTACATCGGTGGACCAAATGTGAATAACGGATATGTGCACAGGCCCGAGGCCACGACAAAGGCATTCCTGGAGGACCCATTCGCACCCCAGGCTGAAATTGATGCCGGCTTCGGTAAACTCTACCGTACAGGCGATGCATTCTGTCTTTCGCGAGACGGAACAGTCCGTGCCCTGGGACGAATTGGAAGTTCTCGACAGATCAAGATCCGCGGAATGAGAGTCGAGCTGGAGGAAATCGAGAAGGCTATATGGCAGGTTTACGAAACCCTGGAAGACGAGGATGCTCCACAGCTCTCCCTTGTGGCTGTCTCTTACCATCGCAAGGGCGAAGTTGACGGCATTTTAACGGCATACATCGCCTCTTCAGGCGGTATTGATGTCCCAGAAGAGGAACAACGACGTCTGTCCGGTTACCTCCGACTTGCCCTCAAGGCCACACTCCCCGTCCATATGCTCCCGGCTGCCTATGTCTTTGTCCGCGACCTTCCACGCACAATTACCGGAAAGGTTGACCATTTGACCATCTCTTCCTGGCCCCCACCTGCAGTACGCACTGCCCGAGCTGATGCTTCTAGCGAGCCGCTCAACGAGACCGAGAGTCTGATCGCGTCGATCTGGCGGGACGTCCTACAGATTCCTGCAGAGCTCACCCATTCTGACGATGTATTCGCTCTGGGTGGCCACTCGTTGATCTTGCTTTCAATCCAGAGGAAGATTGAAGATGCATGTGGTGTGACTGTCTCCCTGGCAGAGATGTTTGCCAACCCCTCGCTGCGGGAGATCGGATATCTGGTGGCGCAACACCAGCATCCCAATAACGTTGCGTCAATGGCCTCTGCATCGACTGGAGATAATAACATGGTAAGTTTATATTATTGTTCAATTCCGTTGCCCTGCTGACATGTTCGGTTCAGAATGCTATAGATTGGGAAAAGGAGACTATGCTCCCAGAACCAGCCTGGAATGTTGCGCCATCACCAGTCGTTACTCCCAGTTCCATCGTAGTCACTGGAGCTACAGCTATGATCGGTTCTCATTTTGTCCATCTCATGCTTACTACAACCTCGGTGACTGTTTACTGCATCGGCGTCGAGGCTCCCAGTGACGATGAGGCACGCTTTTCTGTCTTGTCAGCCTTCTCAAAGTGGAACTTGCTTGACATTTCGTCTGAAGCCCTCGAAAGACTCCATGTGTATCATGGTGACCTGTCGCATCCTTCTCTCGGCCTTCCCGAAAGCACTGTGCAGCTTCTGGACGATAAATCTAACACCATTTACCACTTTGAGTCCGATGTATCCTTGCTGAAGAACTACGAGGGCCTGCGGAAGACTAACATCGGCTCCCTCAATTTCGTCATAGATCTAGCTCGCGGAGCCCGGTCCGGCAAGGTGAAGGCCGTGCACTATCTTTCTTCCTGGGGTGTATCGCACCTGCAATCCTGGACCTCAACCAAGCTCGACGAACGGGGCTACCTCGACGGTGAAGAGGAATTAACTAATATGACACCCGGTGCCGAAAACACCCTCGGATATCTGAAAGTCCGATGGGTCAGCGAAGCCCTCCTCTACGAAGCGGCCCGCCGTGGTCTCCCCATCAGCATTTATCGCCCTACCATGTGCAGCAGCACGTCCACCTCAGGACGTGGTCTTGATCGAACGGACATCAACCGCCGAATCCTGGAAGCGTCCCTGCAAACCCGTATGGTACCCGACTTTCACAGCGCAAACGGCGGTGGTATGAGCTGGATCTCTGTCGACTTCCTGGTCCAATCGATCCAATTCCTCTCCAACAGAACAGAGTACTCCACTGGCCAGGCTCGCATCTACAACTACCAGTCTGAGAAACACGTGCAGTACAGTGATATGGCAGCTCTACTGACCGATCCATCTCGGGGGGTGTCATTGAAAACCGTTGAACCGGCAGAGTGGTTCCAGGCTCTTCGCGCAAGCCAGAACCCGGAGATGATCATGCAGGCTGAGGTTTTGGAGCAGTGGTACGAGGCTGGCTGGACACCGTTTAGCTTGAATGGACAGGGAACTATGGATATGCTTGCGGATGAAGCTGGTCTGGTGCCGCCTGTGGTTACCGGACAGTTTCTTCTGGATCAGGTAGTGGGCAATGTGGGATTTTAGACCGTGTATGAACTCTTGTTTGTGACTGCTTTGACTGTTTACTCTACTGTACCTAGCGAACCTATAATATAATGATTTTGGCTTTGAATATTGTTTCTTTTCTAGGAAGTAGACTGCTGGTATCTATACTACCGTCTGCTAGATTTCCTCCTCTATACGATTTGTTGATTCAAGAAAAAATGGGACCGTTATTAAGTGATTGAACACGCATTAATTAACAAAAACAAAAACATATAACAGCCTGTATATATTAATAATCATCCACCCCAGCGCCAGCGGGTTTGCTGCTTTAATACCAAGCCCCTAACTGACACTAAGGTAGGGTCAAAGACCGCAGCGACAGGTGACCCATTACGGCCAAACCATACCTGCTCTCCTTTTCCCCCTCTTGACTGCGCGGGGTCACCAATAAAGCCCTATTTAATCCCGCTAGGAGCCTACTAGGATCTTTCAATCCAGGACCCTTTTCATTTCCCCAACTAAGAAAGGACAGCGCTAACTTGCTCTACGGCCATGGCGTCCCTGACTCTCGAAAGCCTTCCTGTGGAGTTAGTCGAGGAAGTTGTTAGTCGGCTAGACCTCCATGATCTCTGTGCACTGCGCCTGACTGGACGCACCGTCTCATTAAAATCATCCAATACTACCTTTCGGAACTATTTCCTTTCCAAGAGGTTAGAACTCGCAGAAGCCCCGCTTGGTCAGTTTGTTCTCGTCACCAAACCAGGACGGTTCGGTCTCTGGCTTCAGCAGCTCACTCTTTATGCCTCCATAACGCCATCAATCAGTGAAGATGCAAACACCGGAGGAGAGTCTCCCGTCAGCTCTAGGATAGTTCCATTATTAGCGCAAGGCTTTCAAAACATGCGCGACTATTCTCCACGAAATGACCCCTTGTCGATTTCTCTCAAGGTGATCGAGAACCGCTTCAAAAAGGAATCGGCGGCTGAGATACTAAGGGTGACCATGGCAGCCCTCAGAAGCACAGGATTACCTATCCAGTCATTTGATGTGTTTGCGGATGGCTATTCCCACACTTGGGGGGATTTTTGTAGTTTCCCCATCGGCGCAATCACCGAGGCTTTATCCAGCGGCAGCACGGCAGACCTGAACAGGCTAGCAACGACTTTCCAACCGTGCAATAAATTATGCCTTAGCTTGGCGTATCATGTGGTTGAATTTAGTCTCCATCGAACCAGACACATCATGTTCCCACAGAGTTACGAAGAAGCCCGAGCCCATACCCGATCACTTTGTGACCTCTTGAATCTATGCCCCACTCTCGAGGAACTGCATTTGGTGTGGGAACATGACCCCATCGATAAAACAACCGGGGTGCTGGAGGAATTGTACTTTTTCAGTCGAGTGGCAGAGTCTTGTCAATTTCCACGCTTGAAGAAATGCACATTGCACAATCTTCGAATGACCGAGGCCACGCTCCTGACCTTCTTCCGCCAGCTCACTCGGCTGGTGTATTTAGATTTGCGATCTATTTTCCTGCAAGGTGAATTCGATGGTTTATTCAGACTTCTGTCTACAGCAATGCCAGGGCTGGGATATTTGCGTCTTCATGCCCTCTATTCTTCTAGTGGAACTTTGCGCTTCTTGAACGAGCCCCGGGAGAATAAGTGGAGAAGCTCAAGATACCATCCAGCGCCTGGTATTATCCGGAGGGGCGCAACCGCTAGGAGGCCAGTTGTAACTGTAACTAGGGCGACTAGGTAAAATGAGATAACCCCAATCCACATTCAAGGCGCTATATACACTAGGTTCGCGCCCTTATGGCAAGGCATTGGTGCCATGATAGTACTAAACCGTAAACATCCGAAAAAGTGGAATATCAGATACGGTTGCTACACAACTAAACACAAGTATCCAAAAACGGTAGGACCATGCGCTGGGATTCATGATAGGTAATGCTTGGCAATCGGTAGCAGCACACGTATAGTAGCGTAGTATTTCATATATGTTAATATTAATACGATTGCTGAAGCATCCTAACGAGTGCGAGCCTGGCCGCTGGCCGCTTCGTCCGCCTTCTCGTTTCTATCGGTGCCTCGGTGTGCATTTGATTATGGTTGTGAGATCGTTGAAATTGTTCGCTACTAATTGAAAAAAGGTAGGATTTTAACTAAGCCCTGTGAATACCTAGTCAGCCCCTATGGCTCCCATCATCAAAGGTAGAAGGGAAAACTGGTTAAATGTCTTCAACAGATAACAGTTGCAGATAGTTTCGGTTAAAAGATTCACGTAGCTGATCTAAGGCAATTTTACTTCCATTTGGAAACCACTTCAAATAACAGACACGGAAGACATCCCTCTGGCCTCATGGTACCGGTGACTGAGCAGGCTCCTCTTTCAGACTGCTTGTTTTACTTTCATTCACACTCTTCCCCTTTTTCTTGGACTTTTTGCCCTTCTTGGTAGTCATTGTTTGACAGAGCGAGAGAGACGCTTCGTTTGGCTCAACAGCTTCTGGAGGTTCGTTAGAAGATTTCGGTTCTGCCGTCTTCAAAACTAACTTCACTTCTTCGTCAATCTCAGGCTCCGGCTCCACCGCACATATGTGTTCGGATTCCAGGGAATGTGTGGAAGATTCTGCAATGGATTGCACTTCATCTTCAAGATCTACCGGGGTATCGTGTATTGCGCCTGACGGTTGGCCCAAGGTGCCTAATGTCCTCGCTTCTGGTTACAATATCAGCCCCATAATATTTGAATGGATTCTTTTCTCATACCATGACCTCTAATCCCCACAAACTGCTGACAAGTTTCCGTTCCCCGATTCAGAACCTGCAGTTTTCTGTTAAGTTGTTCGCGTAGAGACCTGTTTTCTTCCGACTCGCCGGCGATCCGTGTGACTATTTTACCGTCCATGTTGAACACTGCTACTGGAGAGAAAATATCCAGCAAGGACAACATTAACTTCGATTCCACGGCTTCATTTGCAATGTCATCAACGAAACGCTTCAAAGCAACCTGAAATATCGTTACTAAATGCAGAGATGCACAGCCAGGTGCGACTGTAACCACCTTGTAGTATGCCAGCATGCAGTCCAACGCCTCGGCTGAAGCAAAGTTGACCATATCTGGTTCTGATTGCCGCAGAAGGGCTTGAAGTAGTTGTCTCAGATCGATAGACCTATCCGTTACGTAAGACTCGTTAAGATCATTCACACCAAAAAATCGCTGAATGATTTTACCAAGTTCACCTTCACGGCGTTCCGCTCGGATTTTCTGTAGGTTCTCGGTGAAATAATGATTGTATGTAATGGGGTGGCCCGTCTGGTGTGGAGCTAACAGCTCAGCTGACTTTCTTTCCAGCTGCTCCCAGACAGATTCAAGAATGGGGGAAATAATCTCATCAAGTAGCGCGGTGGAAGTGGCCTCGTCTGCAACGTGGCGAACAACAAGAATTATGAAATCTCTTGCAGATGACCATACATTGTCAATGTGATTTCGAGTGAGCTTCTCCCAGGGCCTGCACTGCTCCAAGAACAAGTCACGGACAATCATAGGGTTGAAAGTGCCAGGTAGTTCCCGGCCCCTGGTTTCCCTTAGAAGTGTCCCAATATAGGAAGTGTATTCTGCCCGTGTGGTCCGAACCTGGCCCTTCAACTTTTTTGTCGTACCAGGTTTCTCACATAGCCGGCGATGATGGCCCTTGAGGTTGATACGCTCATTGAATTGTTCATTTAGGTTTTGGACTACTGCACGCAGCCGCTTTTCCAATCCATTCTCAACATGTACAGGCCCGAAAAAAGGGTCATTGTAAGTGCCGTCAACCGCGGCTTTGACCAGATTCTGAAAAGACTGGCTGATGTGAAGGAGGTAGGATCTCTGTTCGTCAAGGGAGGTTCGAGGTTCTCCAAGTTTCATCAGCTCAGCTTTGCACTGGTCGGCCTTCTCTCTGATTTCATTTATCAGACTTGGCAACTCGGCGGCAATCTGTCCAAGCAGCACTTTGCTCAGGCGTGAGCGAAGACCATCAATACCCACAAGTGACCTCGGAAGGTCCTCCCAGGCACCTGTGGAGAAAAATAGCATCTCCTCACGGTCTCTATCGGCCAATGTCCAGTCTCCCTTTTCGGTGTCCATGTTCTTGAGGACATGCCATCCCAGGCGAAACTCGACATCCTGATTTTTTGCCAGCGAAAGAAACATGGACTCGGTCTCAGATGTCGGAACAAGCGTATCTGGTTTGGTGATCACTCCCAAAGTTCGATTTCCGGACTCGTCGGCGTCCCGAGCCAGCTTCAGCACGATCTGGTTGGCAAAATCATTCTTGGCGGATATAACGGCGAGGATAATGCTCCGCGGCTCCTTCATGTAGGTCCGAACAACGTCTTGCACGAGCTGGACGTCAGAGGCTGATTGTTGTTTAGTTTCTGAATGTATGAGTCCCGGGAGGTCGACGATTGTTAAATGAGGCCGGTCTGGGCCAGATACCTCTACCCGAAGGAGGTCATTCGAAAACGCTTTCCCGTATGTCGTTATTCCCATTGCCGCCTTTGCGTTGTCGATAAGGGCTGGGAGGCCTCCAAAATCATCCAGCTGCTCACAAAAGCTACCTAGGCTATCTCGTTCGACATCGTTGCGAGAGTGATGAGGCACGATTGAAACACGTACCCCCACCTGCGGACTCTTCCTAAGTACCAGCTCCGTGGGGAACCTGGTACATAAGCTGCTTTTCACCGGAAATGAGACACCTGAGATGGCCTCTAACACCGAACTCTTGCCTGACGACTGATCACCACACACGATAATCTGGGGCAAGGAAATATAATGACTAATACCTTGGGAACGAAGGCTATCAATGGAATTGAGAAGATCGAGTTGCCCTTCGGTGCAAAGCCCTTGAAGGGCATTTGTTTGAAGTTTTAGCACCATATTCACAAAGGGGTAAGATGTCTGTAGAAGATTTGGTTACAACCCCGATGCCCAAGGGTGTCTGGCTTATTTAAATAATCTATTGCAAGTCTCCTGCCGTCAAAAATGGTCATAATCCATTAAGAAAGCTCTGAATCAAAACAAACAAATTGGAGCCCAGCATTCCTGCACTACGTGCCACCCCATTTCTGGCTGACAAAAGGCATCGCCTTCCGCAGACCTCTGCATCAAGCTGAATTCTATTGTAGAGGGCTGTTACATTCCTGTAACATTCTATCATATTATTGTTGGCGTCTACGTAAGCATGGCGCGTAATACCACTGTGGGGAATGGTTGGCAAATTCCAAAAGTCATTAAGGCTTCTCCAGAACTAGTGGATGTACCTTGAAGAATATACTTGTAATTGGCACTACAAACATTCGTGCGAGTCTCGATGCATCGCCACTTTTCATAAAAGAACATATGAGCATGCCGGGGATGCCAGGCCGAGCCGGGCGAAATGGATATTTAATATTGGGCCCGACTAGTTGCAATAGGTGGTCATTCACACTGCGTCGAAGCCTGTTGGCCATATTGGTCTAGAACCTCGAACTTGGCATTGGCCAGAATACAGCAGAATAGTTCGTTTTGAAGGGGTTTGCTGAACATTCTCTTCCTCATCCGCTCACACTGCAGGCATAAATAGACCCACATAGTTATCAAAAATATGCACCTATGATGCCTTGAATATTTGAAGCCGATGTCGGAGGCCTTCCACAATGCTGGAGGCCTGCCATTTAGATTTCCCGCAGGAAGGAACCTTGTTCTCTGTAGGTGAATCCGACAGTGCTTAAGCAGATGGTACTTGGCTATATTTTATGAGCCAGCCCTAACTCAGCTTGGCATTCCTGGAGCAACTAAAAATTTTGTACGTTTACTTTCTTGTGAGTCTAATATTTCACAGGTATACTATAACTATATGTCAAGGGTGACAAGTCTAACTTAGCTGAGAATTAGGAACAGCGCCATTTCAACTATACCGTGACTCGAGGCTCTAACGAATTTTAGAACTCATAATCTTGCTCCGGAGTTTCAGAAGGACTCAAAAAGCCAAAAACCGTACATAGCAGGCCGACCCAGAAACTTGTTGCTATTTGGCCCAAATATTCGGATTTTTGAAGGCTATTGTACCCCTTGCGTGCCTTACGGACTGGGCGAACTTTGGTTCCTAGACTGGCCTCTTCGCTATAAAATAAGTAGAGGGTTGGGACTTGCCTCTGCTTAATTCCAGTATTTTATGTCATCGAGTCTGTAGTAATGTCTGTAGTAATTAGTTTCGCATCCTACCATTTCAGATCAACAACCTTCGCGCATGCCATCACTTGTGCCGGTAAGGACCATAGTCTATAGACAATCCTAGTTAGACTTTACAACTTGTTATGGCGTCGTCATTTTTTCCGATGTATCGGTTTGCGATAATGTCATGGCCTCTTCAAACCGCCGTCGCTTGGTTGGCCGGTACTGTATGCATGCTCCTCCTTTGTCCAGTAATAAAAGGTGCAAGGAGAAAAAAAAACAAAAGGGAAAAGGAAAATACAAATAAAAGGAATGTGCTGGGCTGGTTAGATACTGTATTATTTACAATAATCGCAGAATGCTTGCCCATACTGTGGTATAAATTCTCTATTCACCACCGGCTTTTCAAGAGCAAGGTCAAATGAAAACCCCTCTGTGCCCTTAGTTGCTGACATCTCCGTCATCTGTTTTATTTCCGCACCATTCCTCTGGAAACGTCCCTCATTTCTGAATCGAACATGGCATCCACGAAGAAGGGTCAGGCACCGAAATGGTCGATGTATGAGGAACACCACAATAAGGTGTCACAACTACTGGAGGAAACAAATCTTCATCTCCATTTTCACAGAAAGGATAACGAGATAGATTGCATCAAAACGTGGGACACCAATGTGATGGGTCGCTTCCCCTGCCGCAACTCTATGTGCAGATCTAAAGGGTGGTTCAGCAGCAAAATCGGCACAACGATACGCCTCTACACAGGAGAAAGGTATAATGCCAGGGTGTACCACCAACGCTGTATTCGCTGCAACCACCTAAGTCGTCCAGTGCTGGAAGACTCGTATGCCGAACGAATCTCCTATTGGATCAAGAAATGGAATGGGATTTGGGTGGAGCGACCTCCTATATCTGCTGCTAGCAAAGGTCCACACAACAGCAAGCTATGCGAGGCCTGCAAAGCCGGTCACTGTACAGAGTCAAGGGGTGGCTGGATTGAGCAACTGCAGAGGTCAGCGTATCGTTACGTTTTTATTTATCTGATACTAAAATAATTACAGGTTAGCTATCTAATGTGCACAAAAACTGCTGGATGAGATCCGTTGGAGCTGCTTTAATCTATAGAAGCTATGTACGGCTCCACCTCCGAATAACTCCAAAGGTATACAGCTAAGAAGGTTCAACACATTTAGAGCTACGCATTAGGAGAAAAATAATCAAATACACGTTTTGATCAAAGCTCCAGACCTTAGATGCGGTTCTAGAGTACACACACGAGGTGGACACCATATCATCACAGGATCAGGTCTCTACTTTCTCTGGGTGATCTTACTAGCGCCAAGGGGCGACCACGTCATGTATGAACCATTTGAAAAGTGCCAGTCTTATAAATCCCCGTATTAAACAAGCAGGTGGTTTTTTTTCTGCCTTTAATTTGCATGCCCCCTCGGCGCGAAACGTTCGGGCCTCTCTTGGCTGTATCCCCGCCTGGCAGGCCTCCCGCATGTAGCAACCTGGCATTGCAGCCACATGCAAGACAAAAGATTCAGCTTAAAGGTCCGTCAAACACCCCCATCCGCACTACCTCATCGGCTCTGTACTGTCACGAAAATAGAACCTCTCTGGATATTGCTGAAAATGCCTTCGGGAAGACCTCATGGTTTAGAAGACGCCAGTACGACTGGATATCGGCATTTTATCGATCCGGTGAATATTGGTCCTCCGAGGTTAGATCCGTATCGAAGACTCGTTTGTCGGTTTTATGAGCCTTTATTTCTGCTAGCAGCCCTCGGAAAAACACGGGGAGAACATACAGCAAAACCTCCTAATCTTGTTCCTGAGCAAAGCCATCGAAGGCGCTTTCTGCGCAATCTGGCCTACATCTGTGACTTCAAAAAGGGCGGTGAATCCTGCACCGCGATTGGCGTGGAAGACTCCGACACATGTTACAAATTCTGGGTCGCCTGCAACAATGCCAGTCCCCGCGTTACAACGTTCCTTGTGGCTGTCCTTCGCAGGCTAGATGTTTTCTCTCATCACAATGGTCAAGATCTGGACGCAGCTAAGGTGGCATTTGTGAAATTCTGTGTTGATTTTGCAGCCGCTCGCATCAAGGAAGAGATTCGGTCATTAGTCAAGGCTATTGACGCTTGCTACAATGCAACTGCGGGTATACAATCGCACCAATGTCTGTATTTCCCATCCAGAAATGGTAACGATGGTGGAATAAATTAATTCGTTTCATAGGTAAACGCCTACAATATTGGACAGAGTTGGCCCCAGATCACCGCAATTATTTTGAATTCTGCTGCTACGTGCACAAAAGCAGAGACCCCAAGTTCATGAGCATGCTGAAGATGCAAGCGGAGAACGAAGAGAGATTAAGAGGCCCAGAAGCTAAACGATCGTCCTTTGCATCAGTCATGCACTACATTGGACGGTTGGCAAATCATATTGCGGCACCTCAGCAGCTTGTGGAGGATGCAGGCCATGTTGGTCATATACTTGATTCATACCAAGTGTCTCCCATCGAGAAGTTCCATCCTATAGCACCGCCCCTACCTGATACACACACCACAATGCGCGGTATTCTCAACCGAATGCTAAAGGAAAACGACCCTGAAAGACCCGAGATCGAGAGAAATTTACTTTATAGACACAAACAATGTCAGCTCTTCGAATGTTTTCTGCAACAATACGACAAATGCTCGCCATTGGTTCATGCAGAAATCCAGGTTTTAGAATTTTTCTACCATATGAATCTGTCCTTTGTAGCAGATGACCGATATATTGCTTGCAGCAAGCCGGCCTGCTTGTGCTGCCAGATGTACTTCAGATATCACCCAGCTCGAATGGTCATCCCAGAGTCTCATTGCAAGATTTGGACTAACTGGGCGCCACCATTGGTCACCCACTTTGCTAAGAATGATCCGGAATCCGAGAGGCAAAGATATATCCTGAACCAAATGACAGGAGAGATTCGTCGCACTGCTATCGCCGATATTCTTGGACATTCACCGGCCCATAAGTGGCATCCCGATTCCCAGACAGGATTCTCAGGAGACCTGTGCCTGAGCAACACCTTGGAAGATCCTCGGAACTCCGAAAACGGTAACATTTCAGCTTATTGGGACTCGAAAAATGACTCCATTGTTGCTTTAGAATCCCCAAGTCAACTGATCGAGAGTCTAGAAGGCTATCAGTCTGAAGATGGAGGCATCACGTTAAAAGGCTAGGTGGTGTTCTGGTACTTTGTTCCTCTCTTCTATATCAGGCCTTATACCGAGACATTTGCTGGGAGAGAGGCACTCTGCATGCCCGAAAGCCATGGTGTATGTGAGAGTTCAGAGCCATGAGAGCGTTGAGAAGACGAAAATTTCACCTTTTAGTTACTTGAATATTGACCAGAATGATAGTAAATCTAGAAGTTAGGGGCCTCGGATTATAGACAAGTCACTGATTGCCCTCCGCGTAGGTTGAAAGTTATCTGACATTTATAATTTGTAGAGGAATTCGGCATTGTCGTGCTTTTATCGCATGATGAATCCATGAGAATATTGATATATGTTATACTATTTATACTCTTTACTCGTACTAATTGACCAAGTGTCTATCACTCGTGCTCTTTGTGGTCCCGTTGTTGCCGTGATGGTGTGCTAGGCCTGACTTTTGCATACTTATCCTTCCTAGCACCGACCACCTATTAATTCACAGGTTGACCAGGGGTATGTGAGCATGTATAGGAAAGATACTGGTGATAGAATAAAATTTGTTTAGCCCTACCCTGTTCGACAAAATACCCTACTAGGACACCTAAGTTGCTTCTTTCACCGAGCTGGTTTGTAGGTCTTAGTTTCTACATTTTTCTCACTGGCGAGGAATTCATAGTGTGAACCTGTGAGTAGTAAATGGGGCTGGGTGCTTAACAAGATAGATAAGTAACATCCGTAGACTCTATTTCACAGTTTTGCTCTGAATTTGTTACGTTTCCAAAGATGCAGGCGTGGGGAAATAAAATACCTACCCAAAATGCAATTTTAGATTCAATCTATCCGTGCATGTTCTAGTGGTCCAGGATGGTACGATTTTCCTAAAATACAGATCAGGGTGCTGACGTGTTTCCTATCACCAGGTTTGCCATGGATTAAGATGAGGGGGTGGCGCAGTTGTGTGCCCAAGAGTAAAGGCCCGCAAACTTTGACAGAAGCCTGGTTGGTTATCAGGAGGAATCGTTTTACACATATGCCTCAGTCGACAAGTAGATAGCGAACTAACTCACCCTTGATGTTTTGCGGTACATTAGCGCCGTCCATGATACGCAGCTTGGCTATAGAATATCGGATCCGCTCTAGCCGCAAACGCTTTTCACCAACGAAGGATATTCATTTACAATTTGGGGTGCGTTATTCCCTTAGAAACATACAACGCCTGGAAGAGTTCCCATATCCATTCACCATATATGAAGCAATTTTTGTGGCAAGAGGACTGGACATGACCAAGTAAAGTCATGCCCGTGCAGTTGGTTGCAAATGCAGTGCCATCCCTGAACGCTTTTGCTGTTTTTTCTTTTTCTTTCTTTTTTTTTTTTAATTACTTTTTATTGCAAGCGCAAGTAGAAACCTATCTAGTTGTGGTCTATCGCAGGATTGGAAGCCGTCAAGGACTAACCTGCAATCGTGCCTTGTCGGCTAGGAATGTCCCGCATCTGATGGAGGGGCAGGAACCAAAGGATATTACATTCGTTTAAAGCGAACGAAACATGCAATGATTATGCACCCTTCAATGTGTGAAGGCGAGGAAGACAGTTTACTCGCCCAGTTAACTGTAGGGAAACTACGGATAAGAAGATCATACACAAGCCGATAACCAGGGGCACCGGGTTAAACTAAAAATGAAAAGTCAATATGAAAGCACTAAAAGCACGAAGCTATCAACTGGAAATGCTAATTAAGGCCATAACGGGCTTTTAAATGGACACAGGCAGTGGCAATGCTTACGTGCACGTATCCCTCCACATAAAAGTTTTTAACAGGTGCTTCTTTTACCATATTGTAGAGCAAGCATGCTAATCATGGCAGAGCTGTAGCGGTGCTATGAGCATCAAGTACATCCTCTGTCCTGACGGCAACTTGGAGTTCTAACTAGAAGAAGATAGTCTGGTTCGTGACACCCACGGTGGCACTTGCTATTCAGCAGAAGAAGAGGATTTGGTCTTAATACCTGCAGCCGTTTGTAATAGCGATATTTAATAGAACATAGGGAGCAGGCTCTAATATTAGTCGCTTGTTGGTATTAAAGCGAGAAGCTCGTTTGGTATCCATGTAGTTTTAGGAATCTCCAAGGCCTGATTTAGTGGGTCTATATTTGCTGAACCAGCTTTACTAGGGCTGTTCCTGGTGAAGGTGTTCTAAAGTGACAGTCCTCAGTCTTGACGATTCACGGTATCACTAAATGAGAGGCTTCTGAAAGTACAGCGAATTATTAAATCTTAGGAGCAGCTGCGGAGATGATCCAAAAACAAGGGCTAAAATCTAGGTATAAGCCAAATTAAGATACGTCTCCAGACTCATGATGTTTCAATCTTCGATGTTTTCGGAGGTTATCATGCCGTGTGAACTTTGTGCCGCATATCCCACACGCAAACCGATTTTGCACTTTCCACTGCTCCTGGGCCCAGCTGAGGTGGTATACTTCTGCATGTCGACGGACATCCTTTTGTGTAGCTCCGGTAGCATCGCATTGAGAACATTTGACAGGCTTGAAGTGCGTTCTCATATGTTTTCTGAGTATAGTCAGGTAAGAGTACTAGTTATGAAGGCAGCGGAAGTACCTCAAAAGCCGTATGTCCGGAAAGGTCTTAGAGCAGCTTTCCTGTGGGCAATGATACCGCGCATCCTCTGGGGAAGGGGCTATATCACTATACGAAGGCATCTCTGCTTCCTCGAATATCTGATTACCCCTTCCCGCTGAAGAAACTGCAACGGAATCACGAGTGCTGACTTCCTCCGAGCCTGTCTCCTCCCCATTGTTCGAACTTTCGATACGTGCAGAGCCGTCCATGCCACTCGGGTACGCGTTCGGTAGAGCACTCTATAGAGTGTGGCTTCCAGAATCATGTTCCT
This sequence comes from Aspergillus persii, assembly GCA_002215965.1. Taxonomy (NCBI): domain Eukaryota; kingdom Fungi; phylum Ascomycota; class Eurotiomycetes; order Eurotiales; family Aspergillaceae; genus Aspergillus; species Aspergillus persii. Next base: position 1,011,423 of record NGZO01000002.1, read on the forward strand.
GATGGACATCGACCTCATCCACTCGTATACCAAATATCGTCTGGTCCAGGATATTGGCCCCTTGGTGATGGCTTTCTTGAGTCTGGGCGAAGTACTGGCTTTCATCAAAACTCGCAAATCCCGTCCCTCCCAAGCTAGGCTGCTCCTCTGATACCACACTCATGAGAGTGTGGTCCACCTGCGCAACACTTCCAGAAAGATAGCGCTCAAAGTCTAGCGGGTCTATCAACCAGGGCTGCCAAATGTCGAGAAGCTGCTCGTCAGCCTCATGCTGGCGTGCAAGGCGGTCCGCTGTATGAGCTGAATCTTGGTATAGCTGTGCTGCAGTATCGTTGTTATCAACCTGGCCAGGGGACAGTGGTGCCATTTCCGTCTAAATCGCACGCGAGGGAGGACGGGTGAATGGATGCAAGTAGGCGAAAGCTGGAGTTTGCGGATTGAGGGTTGGCTTATTAAATCGTTCCTCGAACCTGTCCATGAGACTGGTATGGTGCCAGCATAACTTGGGCAGCCACAGAAGAATTCTTCGGGCATCAATCTGGATTTACTCTGTCCCGAGACGATTGGTCGTTATCAGAAAAGTATCTGCTGGCCGGAAAATCTTGTAATGCCTGGCCAAAACAAACCCCTCAACGGCGGTCTTACCACTTAAAGATTCTAACTCCGTGAATGAGTACAACGCATACATGCATGAGTACAATCGTGTCCAGTCGTTGCATCTTCACGCCAGTCCCCTGCAATGATGAATAGCCTTTCACAGAAAGAGAAGACCGTTAGGGCGAAGGTTGCAAGTAGAGCCACTGCCGATAAAAAATGACTCGTGGATTTCTTTAGTTTTCTGGACGGTTATTAAGTTCGTGTACGAGTTGAGTACCCCGATAATGCGAATATAATGGAGGTTGCAGCAAATTTGCATGTCTTACTGCATATATCCAACATTCTTCTCAAAATCGCCTTAACCAATAGACGCAGAGGTATCTTTCTCTACTATTTTCATTAGCCCCTTGTTTAACTAACCTATATGTCATTAGTGCCGATAAACTCCAAAGTTTCGAACCAGTTTCGGTATGGCAAAGAATCACAACAGAAAGAAGCGAATGTGCTGGCTCAACTCCGAACTGGTATGGCAAGATTAAATAGATATCTCTATCAAATCAACGTATCGCAGACGTACCAGTGTGCATGTGGACTAGCAAGTGAAACAGTCGAGCATTTCCTCGTTGGATGTCGTAAATGACCGTACAACGGACGGAAATGCTGCAATGTACTCATACCCACAAATTATCTTTTGTATGCAAACTTCTCACTGGGATCGATGTCATAGTCAGGGCAGATATGAACGCAGAAAGATCTGGTGTCTTTATCGTAATGGAGGGATTGCAAGAATAGAGCACATAATTGCCGAGTGATTTATTTGCCGCTCATAGGATAATGCAGGTAGGCAAATGGGCTAGAGATTGGCACATGCTGGTCAGTATTATGGCTTATCCTATAAAAGAGCTGTCAGCTACTTGAACATATACAATATGGTGTAGTTTCCCATCCGATTCGCTGCATAAATTTGCTGATGAGATATTTATGTCTACATGACTCTGTTGAAGTGCTGAGTTAAACTAAGCAGTAGATCATCACCTTGCTTGGCCAACTAGGTCGCGCAATAGATCGTGCAATTCCACTCAAGACGATGTGAGGCCCCTGAGATTGCATAAATACCGGCTTCTTTATCGTGTAGTTAGAAAGGTCAAGCCTTCGGTCATTCGTTTTGATATAGCCAATACAATTGCATCATTCGATCGATTTAGCGATCCAATCCCATCCGAATCCTTAGTCATTCTTCCTGCCAGGCCTCTGCACCTCGATAATATTTCTACATCATCTGTCACCCTACATGCGAGCAGAAGAGTTCTTCAAGGTCTTTAACTGAAAGCTAGTAGTTTCCTAGTTCAAGGTGGCGAGGAGAAGGGAAAGTAAGTAGCAGAGTAAACACCAGCCCATACCTATACGCGATCCCGACCCTCTACCCTGCGCTCAATTACCGTTTCTACAGCAATATTGCCCATTTCGACAGTAGATATATCCTGGCTAGGTGGTCCGTCACGGGGCCCGAACGCCTGCGTTCGCACTTCGGAACAAGCATCGTTGGAAATCGCACTACCCCTGGGCCAGCCCTGAAAGATGTATTCACGATCCTGGGACCGCCCAGAGGAACTTGGCATTTTCTGGCCAACACACCGTGATTTCCATAATTTGATGCCGCGCTGCCAGAGCGGCCTGAAGAGGAGGAGTGAAGCACAAATAACAGCGAAGTGAAGCTCCAGAAGAGTCCAGATGGATTCAAGGGAACCATGAGCTGTATTGGAATTAGATTATACAAATTTCTGTAAAACTGTAGGGCCTTACCAGTGAGGTTGGATAAATCATAACGAGTCAACTCCACCAGCCGCAAGAGACTGAAAACACAGGCACTGTGGAAATATTAATCCAAAAGTCACCAAGAGATTGAGTCAAAGAACCTACAAAAGTCCAAGAGAGAAAAGTAGCAGAATTTGGACCTTTTTACGGGTCTGCAGGTGCATTTTTGAGACAACCACGACAGGAGTCAGAAGAAGAATGACATCCTCGACGAGGGAAAGAGACCCTATAATCAGCAGGAAGGTATTCTGACCCTTCATACACGAGCCATCGATGGCCTTATTCCAAAAGTACTGTGGTGGCCAACACTGGAAGATGTTTTGAATAAAGCCTGTCGTGCCCCAAGCTATTGTGAAGATGAACAACAACATGGTGATGGTCATGATAGAACTGAATGAGCCTATCAGTCTTCGCAGTAGCACGATGATTGATAATTTTATGAAAAGCTGAGAGAGAGGCCATGAGCCTTGACCTAGCCAGAAGATCTTGAGGAGCCATCAGTATAGTGTATTGAGAATTTACCTGTCCGGGGTCCTAATCCTACCAGTCTCACGTGTCTGCGAGTTTGGGGTGGCAAACTCCATATATCATCACCACTCCCATTGTACGATGCTTTGTGACGATGTATAACAGATTAGCCCCAACATATGTAGACAGAATGTTTGCCTTGCATACCCATGATCATGGTGGTTGTGAGCACGAAGGACAAGAGCAGTCCGACTCCCATCAGCAGATCCTCGCTTCTCAACGTAATCCGCGCGATGTGACGACTCAGTAAGCGAAGGAGGTAAATTATTGTTGCAAATACCGAACTAACTATGGCGATGACTGTCATCACATAGCCCCAGTATGTAAGGCCTGCCATGGCATGTCTGCAATAATCTCTAACGTTCGCAGTCCTCTGAAAAAGAGTAGAAAACTCAAATTGACGCACTATAGGGTGCTGTATTCGACGAGTCGCACAGGGTTCTCCAGTATTGATCATAATAGCGCCATATGTTTCATCGTTCGTTTATTTGGCAGGGGTCGCATAAACTGTCCACCTATCCCCAGCGTTGGAATGCCTGACTCTTCAACGGCTGGTGCCCCGAAGTAGCTTATAATAAATTTTCGAACCAATAGACAATGATTGGATAATAGATAGTGTTGATGTCACTTTGATTAGCCCCACTAAACTCTAACTAGAAGCAAAATTATAGGGCCGCCTAACAGGAGTCGACAACGCTATTACAACCAGCCTATCCGGATGACGGTTTCAGGACACCTTTGGCCGGGTTGAGGTTTAATTTCTGTGTCTAGCGTTCGATCATCCATGGAAGGCTGGTCTGATTTTTGTGTTTTGGGCATGTGGACCTAAGAATATCCAACCATATCGCACCCGCAAAGCCTAGACCTCGCCATGGGAGTACCACGGGTAAGGATTTTGGCTAGACGTCCGCACGACCCAAAATAACCCGGACCTAGGCTGCGGCAAATCCGCGGATGCGGATATGACTTTGACATCCGTATCCGTAATCTGCAGATATCGGATACTACTTTTATATTCTAAATCCGCATCTAATCCGCGCAAATAATTAGATATTAGAATCATATCTATATCTATAATCTGCGGAGCGGATACGGAGCTGACTTGGACTTTTGCAGATGCTGCCGCAGCCTAGTTATAAGGACTTATTAAGGCTTAGCCACGGGCAGCCTTGGCTGTGTAGCTATGTCTCTTGGCCCACCCCTTTTCCCCCTTGCTATCACGCGAGAGGGCTCACATCCGGAAGAGTATCCACGCCCGATGGGAAAGCGAATGGAAAGAATCCTATAATGGCATTATGGCAGCTACCTTCGCAAGATTGACACACTGCCAGCCAAATACACAAGATGGCTCTATGGAAACTTACCTCGAAACCGAGCGTACCTTCTAACACAGGTACGAACGGGACATTACTGGTTATCAACGCACGCCATGTTATTCCGCTTTCGTGATAATGACCAGTGTACCTGCGGCGAACAGGAAAGTGTAACCTATGGCCTCCTGGACTGCCCCGTGCTGAGGCACCTGCGCAGAGAACTCCGGGAGAAAGTTGGAGACGCATTTAGAAACATAGCAACCCTACTAGGAGGACCTGGAAAAGACGAAACTGCTCCGCAAGCCAAGACGGTGGAAGCTGTCTTAAGACTTTGCAGAAGCATCACATCGGTTCCGCGGACGCGCGCCATGTGGGCAGCAATCGTAAAACAACGACTATGAGGCCACGGCAGGCCCCAACGAGGCTCCAAGTTAGCTTAAGAAGTGATACAAGACATATGTGCGTACATTGATAGATAGTTGTGGTAGGCTGCATATCGCTCAGCGAGGGGTCAGTGTAAATGAATCCAACCAACCAATCAACCAACCAGCATGTAGTCTTGAACGGCTGAAGTCATTGTGATTGACTACCTCGTAGCATCTGCGGCCTGCAATGCCTTCTTCACCCATTCCAGGATAACATATTTGTCCTCTAAACCAACCGAGATGCGCACTATGGTCTCATTCAAGCCGTGACTCGAGGCCCAGGCTTTTTCCTGCTGAAGGACCAGCTGAACATACGGAATTGCAATGGTAATGTCTCCTCCAAATGACGGCCCTTTATAGAAGGACAACATATTGAAAAAGGCTGAGGCAGCAGCCACGGTGTCAAAGTCCACTGAGAAAAAGCCCCCATATCCTGGGGTGAAGTCTTCGGTTGCAGGTCTCATGACCTTTTGGTAGTTCTCTTTAGACCAATACACCTTTGGGTAATAGACGTTGGTCAGTGTGCTGTTAGCATCAGAGACGTAGGGGTATAGGAAATCAATAACGGCGGAAGCTGTGTTATTCTGCTCTGCATAGCGCTGGAGATAGCTCTGATTATTGAGCTCGAGCTGCATTGCGTCAGCAAGGTACAGGTTGTTGACATACTCAGCGTCGAAGGCCTTTTTCAATTCCTGGTAGTGCGAAAAGTTTGTTTTTAGGTAAACGCTGCAACATCATGTTAAAATATAGAGCCCTTAAATGTTCATAGAACCCTATGCGAATGAATCCAATCTCACCTGCCCGCTAAAACATCAGCAAGTCCGCCGAAATACTTCGATAGCGAGGTTTTTATAATGCCCGCAACATCCATGACATCCACATTGGCCAAAGTTCCGATGGTATCGTCAACAACAAAAAGGAAGCCATACTGGTGTGCCAGTTTTCGTACCCGTTCCAAATTTGAAGTTCACAGCATTGGATTGTTTGGGCATTCACACCATACGGACTGGATCTTCTGGCCTATACGGTTCTTTTCGACTAATATATCTTCCAGGGCGTCAATGTCACCCTCCGTCCCGGCGCTTAGAAACCTGTGAGGGACGCCCATGATCTCAACCATTTTAATGCTGAGCTCGTAGGGGAAACCCAGCATGATAACGTCAGAGTTCTGCCATTTCGGTAGTGCATGATGAACATGGTAGAGAGCAGCCATTCTCGTTGGGTATAGATACACATGCTCACTTTTCGCGCGATATGTTCGCGCAGAATTAATAGGGGCGCGGTTCAGAAGCTCGACAACCCTTTGCTATAAACGGGTGGTTCAATCGGTGGTGGCACTTTCGGAGGTGGCGATGAGATCCTCGTTATTGTAAAATCTCTATGGAGACAAGACTCGGCCAATTGAGACGAGATCCCCGTTCCGGTAAGTCGCCAGAAGCTCATCTTCACCTTGCGAAACTCGCTGGGGTGCACCACGCCGTATAGGCGAGGAACGAAGAAGATATCCTCCGCTGCACTACGCATCTCTTGGGCCATTTTGAACTGCACGAGGACTAGCCACACATCTTGAGGATTCGCGGCATTCGTGGAATGGAACTTTTGCGAGGTTATGTAGGCCTGGCAGTCATCTGCCGACTGATAGTCAGGAAAAAGCACTAATTCATAGGATCTACCGATAAAGGTTTGACCGCACCTTGCGAAAAGCTATTTTCTTTTAGTTTAGTACAAATTTGGCAATAGGTAAGGAAGAGGGATTCGTACTGCTTGGTTATATTTGTGCAGGTGTGACCGTGGATACCCGTTTTGAAGAGCATTAGCAACACGAATTTTTCCTGCCCCATAATCACGGACATCATCACATGCAGGGAAATGGACAGATATTGCATGCTCTCGATCGGGTATAGGTTCACCGAGGGCTGGTGGCTGGCGAAGGGCAGACATCGAGCGAGATGTATGAGTAGAATCTAGGACGGATTTAATACGGAGCCACGACTTCCCAACAGATAGGGAGTTCCACGAGTGAATAAATAAGTTCTCCTTTTGCGAGTCATAGTAACGTAAGTTTGATAGTATATATGCTTCTGCTGCTTAAGATCTCTATGCTACAACCGAACTTTCACGAATTCGGTCGGCCGTTCTCAGATATTGTTGTCTGGAAGCGGAATTTGGCATACCATATCGGGAATAGTTTTGGTTGCCTCACGTGATGACCACGCCGTGCGAACCGCCAATCTGTGGAATGCCACTGAGCCAAAAAGGGGTCAGCCCTACTTGACTAGGGTCATTTGCACAATTTATGCTCTCTGCACTTCAACACAATCTTCCTCGGATTTACAACAATTGTGTATACATTGCACATATTCGAACAGATTCCAGCCTACCATGGAGTACAAACTAATGGAAATTTATTGTAGGGAGAGAAATCCCTGTTATAAGCATCTAACAAATATTAAGAAAGGCCCGAATATCTCTATGTTTAGTATAAATTTGTGAGGTTGAATGATATGAGGATATGCATTTCAATTTAGGAACAAACCCTTTTCGGCTAAGGATAACCTCGTATTCATCCGAAGTGAGCAGCGATCGACGTAACACGAACTTGCCAAGGCAATAATATCATATATATAGAGGATATGACCACCCGCCTATTAAGCTCTTCAACTTTTTCAAGGCCTACCCCCGGAAACTCACAATAAGGCATATAACATGTCTAGACCGAACACAACTTCTACGGTTGCAAGCAAATTACCCACGCTGCGCGTTTGCTGGGTTACTTTAGAGATAATAATCTTCGTCTCACTCATACTCCTTCTTGGTGTTCTAGCAGGAGTCTCTAAAGATCCCCGGGCTTCGATTTATAAACACCCGGAGCTCTTCCGATCTCCGTACAGCCCGGCAATTAAAACTGGAATAGATGCCCCATTCATCACGGTTCGGCTTTCCTCTCCGTTATCTTTTTTGCATTAAGAACGAAGAGTATCTAACACTTCTTTTTTTCTAAGTCGCTTGTTGGAATTCCCTGGGAAGTCCTTACTGCCATCATCAGTCTTGCGGGTATGCGACATGCCTGGACATGGTGGTTGTATGTAATAGTCGGCCGACTGGGAATACTTGCCGGGCTGTTAGCAGGGGCCCTTGCCCAGATACAGTACCTTCCACGGCCTTTATTTTCGTGCAAAAACTACAACAAATGGAATGATGCGTCGCGGATTATACCAGAAACAAAAACTATCTGGCAAGTGCTTCCGATACATAAAGCGTGGTCAAACCAGGAGCAAGACTATATTCCAGTGAGTGCATGCGGCACTACTGTCCGGTTGTTGATATTGGAGTGGGTTATGATGTGAGTCCAGAAACGAACTGAGCTATCTGGTCATATGTCTGCTTGGTGTACATTTAACTGACATTCATCAATAAATTTCTAAGTGCATTAGTTACAGTTTACGTCCTGAATGGGGCACTCAGGTTGATATTTTTTAACTATCTGGATACGAGGGTAGCATTGATCAAACCGAAAATTGTTCGAGAGTAAGGGAAGATGAAGAGACTGAGCTCTATCCTACAGTGGCTACGGGTGAAGGAAGCCGTATAAAACGTCACAAGGTTACCATCCACCAGAGCAGTGCTCTTCTAAATTCTACCAATAAAATTCTTTCCGAGTTAACGACACATGAGACAGACTAATGGGCAACTATAGCGCCGGCAGTAACCGAGGCCTCCATTTGATGGCATGCCAATTAATGCACAGTCTCCGTGTTGCCTCCCTTGAAATAAGTCCTGCCAAAGCCCAAGCAGAGCTTCTATACTTGGGATCTATTTTACTTGATCGCTGGCAATAACCTTGCTATCCTCGATGATGAGCTATACCAACATCTTATGAGGCAGTCTGGCTCTGAATAAATGAGTCCATTCTTTTTGGTATATAGTATATCATGCCTCAACTGTCTATCTGCTGGACCGTCGAAACCGAAGGATGTCGTGCTGGTCACCCGGCCGGCAATGACCATCTTCGCTCGGAAGGAAGCCGATATCGACTAAGTAATCTGTGCTCTTTTCCAGCGCTGCAACTGTGTCTCTTTCATTGAATACAGTGGGCAGCCCCGCTGGAGGAGGGTGCATGAACTGCTCCATGTTCGACTCAAACCAATCTAACACGGGCAGGAAACGGTGGTCCAACGAACTGCTCTCTATGTCGGCCCTTAACGCTTTCATCCACTCACCGTGGTCCATCGTTGTAACTGGCCGGCCACTGCGGTTACTAAGAATACTGCAGAAGGTCTCAATCGATACCCCGTCGTGACAATCCACTGCTTGCTCGCCCTGCGGATTCAAAACGGTCTTCACCACGATGGACGCCATTTGTTCAACTCCTGTCACTGGAATATGTCCTGGCTTCAGGTCCCTGCTTACACTTCCAATAGACAGAATGGTGTAAGCAAGACGCCACAGGAAGTCATCGGGATGAGCAATTCCTTCCCATCTGGTTCCTGCTAGAAATCCAGGCTGCACCACCCGTCCTCGCGGGACGGACTGTTTCGGCTCTTGACCGAGCTGCTCATTATATTTCTCTATCATCATACGCGACAGAAATTTGGTTTGGTCATACCCACAGGCGTCAGCGAGATTGTTCAATACTTGCTCTCGGGTCTCGCTGGGGGCCGGCAAATAGCCACCGCACACGTAGGTGAACGGACACAGCGTTGGCATTTCAGAAAGTGCCTGCAGAATAACGTGCGTACTGTCGACATTGGCGGGCTTAAGTGTCGAGAAATCGTCCAGCCAATTGACCCGGGCTCCATTGTGGATGAGTCCATCAATACGCATCCGACCCCTCAGGTCCATCCAATGTGAATCGTCAAGGCCCAGCCTTGGAAGAGTCAAATCACCAAGCCACACTTCGATTCGGGACTCAAATTCAGCCCGCCACCATTGACCAAGCTTAGCATGATCTCGTATCTTGTTTAAGGCTTCCTCTTCATTGTCTGCACGCACTAAGCCCACAATGCGGGCCACAGCCGGGTGATCTAATAGTCCCCGAAGCACCTGGCTGCCTAGAAAACCCGTCACTGACGTTGCAAATATTGTTTTGGTCCTCTCAGTATGGATAGGTTCCGGGATATTGGTCGAACTCAATTCACCGAGGAGGTCTCTTGGAATGATGACACCTGAACATCCATCTGATCTGCCACTAGCCCGCTCAGAAAGTTGCTGCTCAATCTGGCACACTGTGAGTCCAGGCTGCTGGAGATCCTGAGCTCGAATAGCGCCTCCCAGGCAGCGGCGGATCTCCCTAGAGAGATACACAGTTTGGATGGAGTCCAATCCTACACTGGTCAAAGGAAAGTCCCAGCCGCGCAGGCCCTTCCCAGCGGAGTGGCTTTTCTCAACAAGGTCTGCAACGATGTTGCTAAGCTCCATCGCTCGCAAGTTAGTAGGGTCGATCTGGGACCATGATTCATTGCGAGTGCCTCCAGGCCGAAGTACCATCTTCTCCGAGGACGTCATCCTCGCCCAGTCTGCAGCCAGACGTTGACGGTCAATCTTCTTGGAATCAGTCAGTGGCATTGACCGAAGAGGTACGAAGGCACTTGGAATCATGTATGATGGTATGGTTTTCCGTAAACCCATGCTAATCCGATCTGCCAAGGACGACGGTTGCTCATGGTTTTGTTCTATGAAGGCTACCAGCTCTGAGGAACTCGCATTTTCACCCCCAGCCATAATTACTGCCGCTCGTTCACCACCGGGAAGAAAGTCACAAATGCCCTTCTCAATCTCACCAAGCTCGACACGCAGTCCGCGGATCTTGACGAACCCAACCCGACGGCCACAAAATATCATCTTCCCATCATGTTGCCATCGAGCGAGATCTCCTGTTCGGTAGCAACGCGCTAGAAATGGCCCAGTGAGGGTTGAGAGAGAATCCGGTAGGGATATGAAAGCGTTATCGTTTTGCGCGGTATCTTCCACAAAACCATGCGCGAGATAGGGACTTTGAAGCAGCACCTCGCCTTCCACTCCAATCGGTTGCAATCGGTGAAGGTTGTCTGGATCGACGATCCAACACTTTGCACCAATACCGCGTCCGATTGTTTTGGGGTTATCGTTGGGACCCATCTTCAGCTCCACTGCATCCCAGGCCCCTCCTTCAGTGAGACCGTAGATATTGCTCAACCTGACCTTATCAGCCCAGGTGGTCAAGATTAACGGAGTGGGTGCTTCGCCGCCGATGTACAAATTTCTCAATGTTGGTAGGGCTTCTGGTCTCAAGGATGTCACAATAGCAGGAGTCAAAGACGCGTCGGTGACGTTAAGTCTATGCATGACCCCCTCGAGGTCCTCAATGCGTTCTTCTTCGGATGGTATGCAAACAGTGCCTCCGACAACCCATGGTGCAAATAGTTCACATATACTAGCATCGAAGGAGAAAGAGGCAAACTGTAGAAACCTCGTGGAGGTCTCCAATCCGAAAGACTGGCTCACTGCCTCCAGCCCCCCTGATACTGCACCGTGGCGATGCACCACCCCTTTTGGCTGCCCTGTGCTGCCGGATGTGAACATGATATAAGCCACTTGGGAAGGACTGGCGTCGAGCTCCCGAGCCCATCCGTCGGAAAAGGACTTCTCTTTATCCAACAATGAGGGATCTATCATTTGTACTCCGTGGAAGCTGTTGTGGTCTTTCAGTCTCTCAATGACTGCACATTCCGCGACCAAGAATGGAATGCCAGCCTTTCGTGTGATATATGCCATGCGATCCACAGGGTGGCAGGTTGCGATAGGAACATATCCTGCGCCCGCTCGCAAGATAGCGAGAAGCACTATAAGGGATAAAGCAGATTTTTCCACGCAGAACCCAACCACATCCCCCTGTCGGACTCCATAGTCGATAAGTTTCCGCGCCATAGCAGCAGATCGCTTTCCCAGCTCCTCGTATGTCACATCTCCTGAAGTGCTAGATACGGCAACACGATCTGGCCGTTCTTGATAGTGCCGGTCCACGAGACCATGGACGGTGGTTGCTGGTTTTGGTGGCTCGACCTCCATCCAGGCCCGAAGGCGAAACCGATCGTAGTTGCTGAGGACTTCTATGTCTTTGGCCTTTCTAGATGGGTAGTATACAATCGATTCTAGAATTTTGCGGAAACTATCCAAAAGGCTGGATATTTCGAACGCGCATGGCCTCTTGCGATGGGAATACAAATTGAGCTCGACGCCGTCTTGCTCCATCCGCTTAGCTACCAGCAAAAGGGTTACCTATGAAAATGAGCATTGGACTTGAACTATTGTCAATACAAACCTACTTTGGACGCTTTTTCCAAATCCCCTACCTCATGTGGACACTCATCAGCCTCATTCGCAAACCACACCGCGGAACAATGCGAGCCATCGGTGATTGCGTGGTTCGCCTCCGTCGAATCTGTGCATTGGGACAAAACCCTTTGAAGGTCCAACGCGCACCATTCTGACTGAAGTTCCACGGAAATTGACTCCGACTTCATAGCTTCACTAGAAAAACTTGAAGTCTGCGCCCTACCCATGCTCAAGAACGAGACTGGATCCTGGCCATAATAGCCCTTCAACAGCACCGTCCATGCAGATAAAACTGCAAACTCTGTTCTTGACCACGATAATGGGAAAGGCACAGCAATTGGACCAGCTGAAAGTCCATTGAACGAGTAGCTCTTGTTTTCCAGATTGTCTGAGGTCGTTTCAGACGGGTTAAGTCTATCAGAAGCTGCAGGGTCGAAACGCATAGCGATCAATCAATTGAGATATTTTCTAATGGTCGAATACATTTGAAGAAAATGCCACGCTCCCATCCCGCGAGAGCTTCTTTATACCGGAGCTCATGACGAGGAACTTCTAACTTGAAACCGCAGACCAAACATGGAGCATGTCATGGTCTAAAAGTTGACACCTGCATATCGCCAATGCAAGGAAGCAAAAGTATGCCCGGCTGTCGTGGCACGACCGGAGTGATCGAGATTGAATAGGCAGAGCGAAGAAATGAAGGCAGCTGACCCAGTCTTTCGTTTATTTGAATAGAAAAATGCAATAGATAGATGATCATTTGCCCTATTCGCTTCTGGCTGTCAACGCAAGCCTCTAGACAGTCAAACAGACTGATCCGAGAATTACTTCAATCTACTCAGACCCGGAAAGGTTTCTGTCCTATAGATGTTACCATTGGCTCCATAAGTACAAGCAGTTACACAATGATACGTCATGTATCACCAAAGCACCTTGCATGCCCCCTCCGGTCGATCACTTTTGAAGTTACATGTATACCGAGTTCATATCTGATTTCCCTCGCAGACAGATATCTGGATCTAGCATAGTGTGCAGCGCTGGGTAGTACATGTGTGACTTATCCACCACTCAGACATATTCCGGTCAAGAGGCAAGATCTTATAGGTAGGTATTTAATTAACTAATTAAATATCAGAAATAAATACCATAAGGCTTAGTAAGCTTAGTAGACCTTCCATACTTCAGCCTTGCCTCTTTTATTCCCACCCCTCTTTGCTACCTTCTCTCTTTCAATATGTCCTACGTGTTGAATAATCTCCTTCCGCTACCAGGACCAGTGCATCTCTCCCCTGTCCTATTTGTGGAACAGGGGGGGGGATGAAGTCCGATCATCTAAGGGTATCATACTGGGTTGGCGGATTACCCAGCATTCTATGAACGTCAGCTTCCAAGACAGGGACCAATGTGCGAGTCAGCAATGCATGTCAGGACAGTGTCTGGAAGAGTATCTAAGTGTCTGACTCATCCCAAAGAAGAATTCTTGGATAGTTTGCATAGCTCGTTCCTCTAACCCTTTCCGACAAGGTGCAGGCTGCAAGGGGCCGATATGGCAATGGCTTATTTCATACTATCTAGTATCGACCAAAAGAACTGCCGGCTGATGTCTTCATTCTGCTGACTAAAATGGATTTCTATTTTCGAATTCATCCAAACGTCGAGGGTGAATCCTAAGTAACCAATATCACAATAGCAACGTATACTTTTATCGCTAACTGTAAACCACGCTGGAACTATAAAGATACAATCAACAAGACAGGACAAAACAAAACAGGCAAAGAAAGTCGTTACACATAGCACATCAAGAATCATCCACCACCGTCGTACCTATCATGCCCATCGACGCCGCAACCTGGTCCAGCCAAGTGATGCCTTCGATGCGCGGCATCCCCGACGGTCCCTGATTCAGTCCACAGACCACGCGAAAGGGCCTGAAGAAGCCATCGCTGCGGCGTCTGGCCAGCAGCGCATCCAGCAGCGCCACGGCGCTCTCCAGGCCCTGCACCAGCAACCACGGCGCTCGATCGACCACGGTGGCTCCCGCAATCATCACCCTCGGCGCCGTAGCCTCCATGGCCGCCCTGACCTCCATCGCCAACAGTCCCAGCTGCTGCCTTGTCCTCGCAATCTCTCTGCCCACGGCCTCTCCTCCCTGCTGCCTCGCCTCGACTACCAATCCAGGGACTCTCACCACCTCGCCAAACACCCTCTCTTCAACCTCCACCCACTCCGCCGCACTCCCACCTCCTCCCCTCCTGGCCATCTCCATATCCTCCCTCGCAATGCCCCAACTCACAGCCCTCCAATCCTCCTCCTCCAAAAAGCACCCTGCACCCTCTTGCAAGGCCGCGAGGACCAAAAATCCCCGAAAGATCAAATAATTCGACCTTGCCATGCCTTCCTCGCCGTACCCTTCGGCGCCTCGACTCCTCATCAACCGCCTCACCCCGTCCACATGCACCGCCCACGCCGTGGGACTCGTGCGCGCATACATCTCATACACGGCCAGCATCATGATCGCGCTCAACATATCCGCCGACAGGGCCTCCTCACCGTAGAGGCCCGCCACGACCTCCCGTAGCCCCTGCGCATACAGATACCGACTCCTCTTCAGCAGGGTCTGGTCCCCCGTCTCGTGTGCGCGGTAGATACACGTTAGACATGCCACGGCGGCGTCCTGGAAGGGCGCGCGGCCTGCGTTGCGCGCGATGTACCCCGGCATGGTATCTGTTTCTTGGGGCAGACGGAAGAGATTATGGTAGTAGTGGGCGCGGAAGACGGTGCGGTTGAAGGCGTCGATGTCGGTGGGGCCGGTTGAGGGAGGAGGAAAATGAGCTGGCTCAGCATCCGTGCCTGTTCCCATGGCCATGTCCTCGTTTCTGCCTTCACTGGTTGACTGCAACGGGTCAGGTATCTGCTGCTGCTGCTGCATCATGGCGAGGGCGTTATCGCGCACCACGGCGGCGGCGGCAGCCGTTCGGCCTCGTCGCGAACTGTTGCTGCCGGTGGACGAGGCGTGGCGGAGTTCCAGGCCCGGCCGTTCGTCTTGGAACCGGTAGGTTCGTTGGTAGCCTGGGCAGGGACGGCCGTATTTGAGGCATTGGGTGCAGGAGGGGGTGGCTTTGTCGCACTGGGGTGTATTAGTTGGGGGCTCTGAGGAGGTGTATGTAGGTATACGGCTACATACCTTGATGCGACGCTCACGACAGAGAGAGCAGCCTGTGCTGTGGGGGACGCCGACCATTTTGATGCTGAATTTGCTGAATTGGTTGAATTGGTTGAATGGAAGTATAGTAGGTATAGATGTAGTTGAAGACCAGAGGTATAAGTATGTAGGTTGAAGGATAGTATCGAAAAGGAATAGTCAATCGAAGGAAGCGAAGAGGTCAAGGAAAGTATCGCAGAATGTACGAGTGTGTATAAGGAATGTCGAACGATCACTGATCGATAGTACCGCAAAGTCTTGAAGCTGTTGTCTTGCAAAAGTAAGTTATTTGATCTATCCATTCTCGCGTCAACCCTTCCTTCTTATATTAGGTCGTCCGTACCTTCAAACGTCTATCCACTCCAGCCCCCAAGCCTACCATCTCGTGTTTGTCTCTCGAATTTCAACCTGTATCTGTATCCTCGGAGCGTGTCGATTTCTATTCTGGGCCTGCAACGCTAGCAATGAGGATCTGGAGCTGAAGCCGGACTGGATCTCGAGTTAAACGCGAGCTGTCGGGTCGTTAGTGGATTAGCAACCCACTAACGGATCAAAAGCAAATTACACTTGACCAGAACCTCTGGAGATTGTCGCATTTATTTCCTGGTCGGAGTGTGAGGGCCAGTCTGTTCACCGGTTTACGAACGCAGGGGGCAGAAGCAGAACCAACGCGACTGGCTGCTAAATCGCGTAGCTGAAAGAAAATCACGGGAAAATCGCAGCCAAGAAAAGAAAAGAAGGAAAAAGTCCGAAAATATAGCGAAAACGAGGATCTACAGGTTTTAGTTCCCCGTAGACCCTGACCATCTCCATCTCCGTCTCCGTTAGCGCTACCACTTCGCCAATTAGCCCAGCATTAGTCGGAGCTATGACATAAGTGTGGTGGTATTACTGTGCCATTAATGTATCATTAATGTACCATTGGCAGGGTCCGGATGGAAATGATAGCCTAAGAAATGAAGGAATGCAACCCGGCATAATGCGATGGACTATCGATATCGAGAGTAAGCCGTAAGCTCGAATCCTACCGAGTACCTATGGCTTCTATAGACCGCGGTCTACACTGGGCTCAGGAACGGGCGACTCTAGACTGGATCCGGGAGGCATTCGGAATACGATTCAGGGCTAGTTAAGGTGCGGTACGAGCTCGGTTCTATTTTAATCTTTTACCTTGGGTTTGGGGCCCTTGGGGGATGGGGATAAGCTCTCAGGCTGGATTTACTATTCTGTACTCGGAGTAGAGAGTAGAGGCTAGAGTCAGGCCTCTTGGCAAGGCAGACTCGTGTTGGTTCAGCCGTTCGGTGGGGATGGAGGTCGTGTTTATTTTAGTCGTTGTGATCGGTGGGGAGGATTTAGCAGGATTATTAGCGTTGGGTTAGGGCTTGAGAGGAGTGGATATTACTCCGTCGGTAGTATTATTTTTGGGCATCTGGGGAGCATCTTCTGCAGTGAAATGGGTCATCCATATGTGCAGAGTATATGTATATGTATATGTACGGAGTATATGTATACAGAGTATGTATACCTCCTAACCCTAACTTCCCTTTGAACTCATGACTGAATGACTGCCAGCTGACATGGAAGAAGTAGCTAGAAGTGAATTCCCAATTAATCCGTCTTCTGCACTTTCATCATCTGATCTTCCCCGCATTCTCATCGCATCTGATCTGCATTCTTCTTCTTCCCAACCTCTCTTCACTTTCTTCTCCATGCACCTCGCATCTCTTTCCTTCTCCCTCCCTCCCCCAACCCTCCTCCCTAACCTAATAGTACCACCACCACCACCACCATGATCCCCTCCCCCCCTACCCTCCTCTTCTTCCTCCTCCTCCTCTCCCTCCCCCAATCAACCCTCACCACGCAATCCCCCCTAACCAGCTCCTTAACCGGCAACCCGATCTTCCCAGGCTGGTACGCCGACCCGGAAGCCCGCATCTTCGACTCGACCTACTGGATCTACCCGACCTACTCGGCCGCCTACGAGCAACAGACCTTCTTCGACGCCTTCTCCTCCCCCGACCTGCTCTCCTGGACTAAACACCACCTCATCCTCAACCTCACGCAGATCCCCTGGTCCACGAACCGCGCCGCCTGGGCCCCCTCCGTCACGCGGTCCCGCGATGGGGACTTCTTCATGTATTTCTCCGCTGGGGATGGCGCCGGGATTGGCGTCGCGAAGTCGGTGTCGGGAAGGCCGGAGGGGCCGTTTGAGGATGTGCTTGGGAGGCCGTTGGTGAAGGGGCCGACGGTGAAGGGGGCGCAGCCGATTGATGCGCAGGTTTTTAGAGATGATGATGAGGAGGACGAAGATGGGGAAGGAGGAGGTAGAGTGTGGTTATATTTCGGAGGCTGGAGTCACGCCGTGGTCGTTGAGTTAGAGCAGGATATGGTGACGCTGAAAGGCGAGTTCAGGGAGATCACGCCGCCCGAGTACGTCGAGGGACCGTGGGTGTTGAAACGGAATGGGACGTATTATTTCATGTATAGCGTTGGGGGGTGAGTTCCCTTTCCTTCTGCCTTCTTCTGTTCAGTTTGGTTCTCCGCTTGCTAATAGTTCATGAAGATGGGGCGACAACTCCTACGGCGTCAGCTACGTGACCGGCCCGTCGCCGACCGGTCCGTTCTCCTCCACGCCGACTAAGATCCTGCAGGGAAACGACAAGGTGGGCACCGGTACCGGCCACAATAGCGTGTTCACGCCCGACGGCAAGGACTACTATATCGTGTATCATCGGCGGTATGTAAATGACACGGCGCGCGACCATCGCGTCACATGCATTGATCGCATGGAGTTCGACGCGCAGGGGAATATTAAGCCGGTGAGGATTACGAAGGAGGGCGTGGAGGGGAGGCCGTTGTAGGTGGATTCCAGTTGGAAATTCCCAGTGGATAGGTATTGGCATGAGGTATCATTGTGTATAGCTTTTGTAGATGCAGGTATCCTTAATGAATCAGATACAGAGACAGAAAAATCAGAACGCCAGAAGCAGGGGTATCATAACTTCATACAACCAATGCAGTCTACGGATCAGAACATCGAGCTCCGCTTCTTACTCAGCTTCTCCCTCTCCCTCTCGTCAGACGACTTCCGGAACCCAAAGAAGCTGCTCTTCTTCGGCTGCACCGGCCGCTGTCCCGTGCTCTGCGGCCGCTCCGGCGCCGCAAACGACACCGTCGACTGCTGTCTCGGGTCCCGGCCCCCAGTAGGCGACAGGTACGGCCCTGTCGGGATATGCGGTGTCGACGACGAATGGTGATGGTAGTGGTAGTATCGCTGCGCCGGGGCCCCGCGCCCGTTAGGCTGCATGGGTCTCGGCTGCGGCGGCTGCGGTCTAGACGAGGGCTGATGGCTTTGAGTTCGGGAGGTGCGCGGAGGGAGGGAGGGAGTCGGAGTCTGGAAGCGGACGCGGTGCTCTTCTTCGCCGTAGAGACGCTGCAGGCGGCGGGTCTCCTTGTCGACTTCGGCTTGGCGTTTGCGGCGGGCTTTTTCTTCCTCTTCGAGGAGTTTCTGCGTGCGACGTTCTTCGTCCTTGCGTTGTTGCTCTTGCTGCTTTGTGGGTTTCGAGTTGGGAGGGGGTTTGGAGGTGGAGGGCTGAGGTTGTGGTTGTGATTGTTGAGTGGATGGGGCGTTGAGGGCCCCCGAGGCGACAGGGATGTTTTGTTTCTGGTGAGGCTTCGTGTTGATCGGAGGGAGACTGGGTCGGTGGTTGCCGTTGACAGCAGCAGCGGCAGCAGTTGGGGCGGAAGGGCCAGCGGTAGGTATAGAGGTCGAGGGGGGCACGGTGCCAGCACTAACGCCCTGTTTCGAGAGATTAAAGCTATCCTTCATGGTAGAGAAATACACGTCGCGAATAGCCACGGCACCCAAAAGCAGCACGACCTCCAGGCCCTTGAAATCCTCCATCTCGACCCGGTACAAGTTCGGTTCGTAGAGCGTGATTTCCCGCAGCCCCCTGAAGATCGATAGGATGATATCCGGCTCTTTGTTTTTCGTTTTGTTCTTAGTCTCGGTCGGGGACGTCGTTTTGCCCGACAAATAGCACGTCAGGTCCTTGGACAGTTTGCTATCGCGGCGCCAGGTGAAGCACAGCTTCGGCGTGGTGTCGGCGGCCGCGGGGTCGGTCTGCGTGCGATCGAGGCTCGAGCTGGACGGCTGCCGGAAGGTATGCTGCGGCATCTCGAAGGTCCATGTTGCGGGACTGTTCCAGCTCTTGGGCTTGAAGTGCACGGTGACCTGCTGGTCCGGGTTGTAGAGGTGGATGACGAAGGTAGTGGGGAGGATAGGTTCTGGGGGAGGAGTGACGCCGTCGTTTGCTCGGATGGCATCGGCGGAGAGGCTAGGTTGTGTCCATTCGGGGATGATCAAGATCTCGCCGTAGATAATGTCGGGGACATAAGGGTCAACAAGGGCGGCGGCGTAGCGGTTCTTGCCGTCGGGGGTCGCCGGGTCGGCATGGCGGAGGGAATAGGCGGGGGAGGGGTCGTTGCCATGTTGACAGAAGTAGATGGTGTTGAGGTGAGCCTGGCGAGTGGATTTGAGGAAGAATACTGGTGTTGATGTCAGTACCTAGTGCCTGGTCGATTGTCCGACAGGGGAAACCATGGAACCATACTCGGAAGCGCTTCATCGAGCATTTTGACTGGGGGAGGTCTGATCCGGGGACAGGCACAGACAGGCAGGTGCCATTGGGCTGGTTATAAAGTCGGCACGCGGAGAGGGAGAGCAGCAGTTGCAGTCGAAGGAAGCCGAGGAAGAAACGACCAGGACGAGCGACGGCTGCCTCAGGCCTGCGCCACGCGGTCGGCTAAAAATAGACGCCGATCACCTGCCTCGCGCTAACTGCATCGGGGAACTCTGCTCTGTGTCTGTCTATAAATCAGCGGAATCTTCCTCCTCTTGTGCCAGGCAACCAGATATCGCAGCAGATCTCATCCCTCACCGCTGGAGACACGGCCTCAGATATAAGCGGCAGAGTGGTGTCATGCCAGGCATCTGCATTCTGTCCCTTACTAGGCTCCGTCATCTACCATCTACAGCGGAATGCACATACCTAGGGAAGGTTGGGGCATATTGAGAATCAATCTTGCTGCCTTGGTTTGACCTCCAATAAATGCACCGCCCGGATCTACCTGGATCGACACCGATTAGCTGATCGATTGCGACATCTACCACAGATCGGGACGGGACGAATTGACTTTATCTGGTACATACGGGGATCTAGAGCTTTGCAAATGAGTACAACGTTGGAAGTGCATTATTAAATACATACATTGAGATCCAAGACAATAAGCGGACTGCCTTGCAATGCACCATACAATCTCAGCAATTCTAGACAGACAAGCATACCCCGAAGACGTCGCAATGGGGTTCCCCGTTTCCCCACCGTTCGTTGCATCTGCAGGATGCAAGCTAAGCCTCCGCCACGACTATTGCGTGTTCTTATACCCATCATACTGGCAGTATCTCACCCATCTCGTTAACCAGAATCAGTACTCTTAACCGCAAACTACCTATGTAAGCGTCATGCCACGGTGTACAGCTATTGCGTACCTGCTTTGGCAGGCCCCCGTTAATCGATCGGAACGTCATACCTAGAGTACTACTAAGGTCAGTATCGCCGGCCTCAAAGGTTAAAAAGGGCACCAAATCACCTAGACACAATACGAATGTTTCTACTGGTCTTGCCCACCCTCATTCCGGCTGTCTGTCGGCCTGTGGCCTGTTAGCATTACCCTCTTCGTAGGGGGTTGGAAGAGAACTCAGGTTTCGTATCAGGATAGGCTTCTAGATCCCATGGAGCAAGAGAACTTCCGATCGGCAAAAGTCTGGCTAGTATCAGCAGATATTGCGGCGAAGAAAGGATAATGGCTTATTGCTCGTGAAAATAAGTCTTTTCTTAATAGCGTGGACCTGCCACTGTCAGCATTCCAAATGGGATGAGTTCAACGTACAAGCCATGATCAGCTTTGACTTTTCCCATCTGACATGACCTGGCGAGAAATTAGCTCGTTTCTTAGCAGGGAGACCAACCTGCCTTAGCATCTGCCACATTTTGTGAACGCTGAGTGCTGAAATGGATCTACACTCGCGGTCGTCGGCTGCTTATATATAGGAGGGAGACAATGCACGGGTATCTCATTGTGCTTGTGGAATATAATGCTGCATCCATCCGGGTGCCTTTCATCCTATTGAGGCTTTGTATGCAGACAGCAATGCCATTGTGTCTTTCTTTGGCATCCTCTCTGGGGTTTCACTTTGCATCCAAAATATCTCCTGTTTCTATGTACGTTCCATCCTGCGGCACAAGAAATAATGAATCCAACCCCAATTCTATGCTTCTATTCAACGATTTTAGCACTATCTACAAAGGACCCAACCCGGATATGTTCCACCCGATGATCTGATCCTAACATACCCAACCAGACGAGCTGCAAGCACGCCTGTTTTTCTCAATTCCGAGTCCCATTCGCCTGCATATTCTTGAGCACGTCTCGCTCCGCCGAACTGAGCTGCAACCCCTGGTCGTCCCAGTCCTGCGTTCCCAGCTTGTACAGCGTGCTCTGTCGCCGCCGCCCAGCCATGGGTCCCTCCTTGCCGCGGCGAGCGCGCGAATCCACCGTCTCGACCAAGCTGGCGTTATCGCCGGCCAGAACCTTCCCGTCTAGATCCTCGGTGTGGAACTCCGGCGAGAAGACGTACTCGCGGAATTCGGTGTTCAGCCAACCGGTTCCTAGTACATATCATTGGCAAATGGCTACTTAAGCCTGATGGACGTGTCTCGCATGGCACATGGAATAAAACAGGCGAGAGAAAAAGAGGTGGGGACTGAAGATGACTTACCCTGGTACTGGCTACTATCCTCCCAATCCTCCGTGAAGAAATGCAGAAACCCGCCATGAGTCACCAGGACGATATTCTGCTCCGGCCGCGCCTTCAACCACCGTCGTGCATCGCGCGCGCGATCCGCAATAGCCTCGTTAGTCGGCGCATAGCGACCGACCTATCCAGACGTCAGTATCCATCTTATACCTCATGTCCCGTCCCTCGCCGCCACCAACCCCAGAAAGAGCAAGAAAGGAAGGGATACCTTATCATTCCAACCCTCCTGCACATACTGCACATCAACCGGTAACCCCTTCTCATCGATCTCGCGCTGCAAGTCCTGCGGCTCGCTGCCCGTGTCGCACGGCACGTCACTGGTCTCCTGGGTATCCGGCAGCAGCAGCAGTTTCTTGTCCGGGTTTGCTTTGAAAAAAGGCTCGAAGCTCTGCAGCGCGGTGTACATGGTTCGGCGCAGGGGGGAGGCGACCACGAGGTCGATCTTGTCGTGGTGGGGGAAGGTGTCGCGGAGCTGGCGACATTGTTCGTTGCCGAGGTCGGTGAGGAGAGGGTCGTGGATGACGTGGTTTGCGGTGGAGAGGTTGTGCACGCCCTATTCATTTCGTAGCGTTGTATGTTAGTGGATTATTCTGATGTCCAGATAGATCGATAGGAAAGGCTCGAGAAGAAGGCATCGCAAGGAAGAATGAAGAACGGACCTGAGCGTGACGAACGCAGTGGATGGTGGGCGGCATTTTCTAGGTTCGGTCGCTTGGTTCTCCGTCTATCGATACAGGTAGATCTGTAGATATTATTGTATATATATATATATCCAGAGAAGAACGCGGTCTATCGGTGGTCAGTGAGGAGGAGGAGAGATAAAAACGTGGGGTAGAATTTTAGTGGCGGGGCAAACTGGAGCATTTCTTGCTAGTCTTGAGCAGGTTGAGTCACCACGTACCAGATAGTTATCTGGGCAAACAGATGCGATCTGTCTTTCTCTATCAGAGAAGTCTATCACAGAAGACGATAGGGGGTGAGAGAGAGAGAGAGAGAGAGAAAGAAAAGAAAAGAAAAGAAGACGGAGCCAGGGGCAAAAACAAGGAGGGATTCGGAATTTAGCAAATAGCGTGTCAGCAGGGATGCCAGAATCCGAGCCAAGCAAACCGTCAATTAATTAATTTTCTTGGGGAATAAAAAGCGAAAAATGAAATGCTCCACCCGTCAGATCATGACCAGCACGATTGATCCCCTGAGGAAAGGGTTCCGAGCCATCCGCAGAGCGAGCCCATGTGCAGACTCGATCATATTATACGAGCTACTTGAACTATGTAGCTGACCTATGATCCTATAATGATTAACTATAATGATTATCGGCTGAGAAATGTACACTCCGAATCAACCCAATCAGGCTTTCATGCAACGCCAAATCCACGAGCGTTTTCCAATGCTTTGTTGAGCTTTCCCTCCAAGACGCTTTTCGTCGAATATTCCGGTAGAAGAAGCCGGCCGAAACAGGTCAAACTAGTCGGAAGACGCTGGAGTCGACGATTAGCAAATGGCTTAGAGCCTGACAATCGGGACAACTTACAGTATCTCCCACTCCGTTCTTCTGGATCACAAACATGATGCTGGGGATCCCGTTGACCGGAACTCGATCACTCGCCGTCACGAACTCCAGAAGCTGGGCCTTCTGCGCAGCCGAGTATCCTCGCACAATGCTCCAGAAGTCCCGGATCGTCCGATGATGCGGCCCAAACCCGCCTTCGTAGCGCGCATGTCCTTCCAGCTCGGCGATGTCGATTTCCTGATACCCTTCCACAACCGTTTTCAACGCCTCCGGGGTGAAGATCGAGAGGGCCGCGCGATCGAGACAGGTGTAGAACCCCTGGGCAAAGGCCTCGTATTGCGGTCGAATCGACTTGTCCGTCAACCAGAAAATGTAGTCCTTGACAAACTGCGCGCGGTTCGCGTTGGTGACCAGGGGCGCCTCTTCGGCCGGAGGCGTTGGCGACTGAACCGGCACCGACCCGTCCACCGACTTCGCGAGATCCGCATGCGAGTCGGTAGCCTCGGCGGCCATAGAGGAAGGAGGACTCAGACTCATGTGGTCGGTGAAACGTCGAACGTCGGACCATGGCGGCGGAAACGATCGGTTGGTGCCACTTCCAGCCCGGAGCAATGCTGATGGCAGGGGCCAAGGCGCGTCCTTGCCGACTTTCTGCATATCAACGGTCTCGATGCTTCCAAAGGCCTCGAAGCTGTACTCGTAGGTACGCATGAAAATGTCACCCACGTCGCCGTCATCCCAGTCCAAGAGCCCCTCGAGGCCCTTGGTGAGCTCTGGCCAGCCGTCCTGTATGTGCTCGAGGTGCTTCACCTTGAGGCCCAGTAGCTTGCGGTAAAACGCGGTCGGGAAGTTGATTGGTAAAGTGAGGCCGTTGTACACAGCAATCGACACAAGTAATCCAAGCATCTCGAACTTGTACAGAGGCTCCAACGAGCAGGGCTGGAACCAGGAAACACGAGTCCGGCCGTCAGTGGTGAACATGCCGTAGCAGGGGTCCATCACCTCCGCCATTACCAGACGGAAAAACTCCTGCTGCACGCCCCCGTGATCCAGGCCCTCCTCCCCCTCTTCCAGTCCTATTTGCACTTTGAGCGGACGCATCAGCTCTCGCCGTTCTCGCCGCCAAAGTTGATTGAGAGCATCGGTCAAGATACTGTCACGTCGGACCACGAGAACGAGATACGTGGTCATAGAGGTCTTTAACCGGGACAGCAAGGGCACATCTTCCTGGATCTGAATAGCACCGAACGCTGTCTGCGTCACATGCCTGGTGATGGTCGTTGCAGCTTCAAAGTGCTTCGACATGGCGGCATAGTTTAACGCGCGGAAGTAAATCACGAGTGCCGAGGGAGGAAACAGAAAAGGGTAGGATAGGAGATGCATGGTTTTGTTGTTAGGCACCCGTCCCATCCATTCGACTGGCAGTTCCAGCGGTTCCAACCTCTCCGAGAGAAAGGGGGTGTGGAAGTCCTCTGGGACAAGTCCCAGGCGACTCCGTTCTTTGTACATGATGGAAAGAATTTGTACAGCACCACCAACGGTGCTACTCCTGGGCATCTCGGGGTTACCATCCCATTCTTTCAGGAAAAGCGTGCGAAGCCATTCGGCAATGACGGCAGGAGGATTCGGGGGTTGAACTTTGTCAGAGTCGTTGAGATTGGCGGCGACAAGTTCGTAGTTTTCGCTGAGGTTATTTATGAGTAGGTCCAAAACGCTGCTCTTTTGCTGTTTCGGGGAATCGGCTGCGTACGGCTGGCGAGCCTTGGATATTTCATGGAAAGCTAACCGTGCAGTGAGAGCGCGCACCAGTCGATCTAATAGCCGAAGCGCGGGTTCGTGCTCGAGGACATCGGTAATGCTTATGATCAATCGCGTATTTTGTGAAGGGAGCTTTTGCATGTCAGTACTGGATGCTACGGCACCGGTTGCACGCATCTGAAGCAAGCCGCGCCACGTTGGTGCATCTACTTCGGGAAGGGAAGAAGCCAGGGCAAACAGGGCAACGGTAGCAATGTCTGCGGCATTGGCATCGTTGATCGGCTCAGTTCGTAGTGATTCAGATGTTTGCCGGGAGACTATGGGTGCAGACACAGGTGCCCCGGAAGCGGAGTTGTACGACGACCGTCGTGATGGTCTGCTGGGGGTTGATAGCTCCCTCGGTGGAATGAACAACGTTTCGAGGCCGGCCCATAGACTGTGAAAGATCAGATCCTTTGGGCAAATTGAAAACAGCTTGCGCAACGATGGCTGGAGCTGCTGCATGTTGATCCTGGGGCGCACGAGGTCCTGCTCCGCCTCTGACGGTCCAGCCGTAGGTTGGCGAAATGATTGCAGAATATGTTTGGTGCTACCCAGTGCATAAAAAATGCTCTGCGCTACAAAAGCGAACACTTGACGCTGACGGGGCGTTGCAAAACGCCATTCAGAATCCTCCAGGCTACCAGTAGACTCTATATAGGCGAGTTCGTCTTTCCATCTCTCCGCATCATCCTCGGAGAACACCATTAATTGTCTCAATCCATCGATAATCTCACCAGTGAGATGCGTGACAGATTGAATGGTTGACAGCTCTCGTTTTCTGTGAATCCCTTTGTATCGTGGCTTGTGCTCACTCGGAGACTGGGCCTCATTCAACTCCGGCCGCTCTGCTTTTGCCCCGGTGGGTTTCTGCGTGTCGTAATGCTGAGCGTCATTTAAGAGTTTCGCGCCATCCCATGAAACACGCCTTTCCTTCTTCCGCTGCTCAAGCGAGGCACCACCAGGGGCGTCTCCGGTACGACCTCGGTGTTTCTGTGGACGATGTTTCAGCGCTGGCGGGGAGGGAATGTTAACCGACTCATCGGTGGGTGTATGTGTGTTGAATGATAGCTTGCGTGCCGGTTTAATTTCCGGGTGAGTTTTATCCTCTAGGCTCGATCGCGGGCTTTGGCGCCACTGGTCCATCTCGGTTAGCGAACGCCGCTTAAACTGATGGTTTGCCATTCTCACTTCCACCGCAGCTGTTTGATTCCCCGTGGCCCGAGATGACGGAGTATGAGGGTTTCCTCCGGTAGATGCGTGAAAGTTGGATGATCGATCACGGCCTTTATATTGCTTCTCGGTGTCCGATTGAGCCTGCGCGCGGCGACTTTCCGGTTTGGGTGATCGCGAAGTAGTCCGGGTGCTTGACTGGTCTTGCCCAGAGCAGACGCTGCTAGGGGATCGTCGCAACGGCAGCCATTCGATCATTCTCAATGACAAGGTGTCGAAAAGGTTCTGCGTGAAGGATTTCGGGTCCTTCATTTGGTGAATCGCGGCGGTTTCATCAAGTGATGGGCATTCGCCATGTTTCTGTATTTCAAACCCAGAACCTCGTGAGGCAATATCCTTCACAGCAGGAGACCCCGCATGCCGAGCTGACGATGCTTGTGCCAAATCTCCATTCGAGACATTATTATCTGCCACCGACGGCCCGCGGCGGTCTTGACTGGTATCGTCCGTAGGAAGCGCGCGAGCACGACGTTTCGATCGACGTTGGGAATCCTGAGATGAGAGCTCCGACGGTACCCGGGGACTATTGCGACAAAGCCCGCTCTCTGCGTTATCCAAACTCGCCAGATAGCAAGCCAGCGTCCGGGCGCTCAGTTCGGTGTAACGACGAAATGGGCCTTCCGTCACCCTCTTGCGATAGCTTGCGCAGGTCGGGGTCTGGCATCCAGGATCCTGGCATCCGTATAGGAGTTGGTTCTTGTACCTTTATATGTAGAACTCAGTCTCCGGCTCTCCTTGCGGAAGGCGCCCATATAGTGGTCGGGGAAACACCGTACTAACCTGCGAACCAAGAGATTAAATTGTCGCCTCCGTTCTTCCTTATACCAGAGAAGCACTTGCGCAGGATCCGACACATCCACCGTATTCTGGGCGATAATGTCCGGAGCGTTCGGGGGTAATTTCGAGCGGTGTAATTGAGGCTTGTCGATGCCCCCACGGGAGGTCTCATAGGAGCTCACGGAAGCTCCGCGGAGCCTGGTCATTTTGACGGACTGGGGAGCATTCCTTGCCCCCAGTCGGGATGGGTGATCTGAAATATGTGAGCTTTGGCAGACACTAGCCAGATTCCGAAACTGATGAATGAACCAGAGGGAGTTGGGTCTGGTTTGTACTTTCCGCGCTGAGCTGATATCATGCGGAAGACCGCAAAGTGGCCTCAGGCGCCAAGACCTAGTGATACTGACTAATCCAGCCTCGGAAGAATATCTGTTCCGCGGAGTGCTAATCCATCTACGGCTAGCGTGTATAGTAGGCAGAGTACAGTCAGGTGGAAGGCATTCATGTCTTTTGTTGATAAATTCAAAGTCTAGTACTGTCGAGTTGCAAACTATGGAGGGGCAGTCTGCCTCTGGAAGGCGCATGCATACACTTGGGGAAACCATGGTATACATATACCTACCAGTATGAACTGAGAGGCTGATGGCCAAGATTTCCAATTATCCCTACATCACCAAGCAATACGGACATATTTCCGCTATATCAAACACCTGGCCATCCATAAGATAAACAAAGATAATATCCGTAGCCCAGAATCCTGATTAATGCATACCATACCTACTCATCTGTAGACACAGTGCCGCATCCGGTTAGAACATTCTAGAACGGGTCTAGGGCGGGGCACGTGCGACAACGTCATCGGCTTGCTTAAAGCGGCAAGGCGCGGCTTAGTGATCAGCTGACTCATGCCATTTGAGTCTTTCTCACAGAGGGGCAGGGACGGTCAACAACATTATCAATCAGCATTTCCTTCTACTGCTATTCTTTCTCATTCCATACTGTCACTGACTGTGACCATCTACTCCTGCATTCCGCTATCACAGTATTTAGACGACTGAATACACCGGCCCCGCTTGGTTTTCTCGCACACAACCGAGCGCCGCTTTTTGGCGATTTTGAATTAAATCCGTGATACCCTCAATATTTCCCAAATCCAGAATCAAATCTGCTACGAAAACATATTCAACATGGCCTCCATCGACCCTAGCGCTCCGTCCACCTCCCTCCCCTACACCTGCAACGCCTGTCTGGTTGCTTTCCGCGGTAGCGATGCCCAGCGGAATCATATGCGCGGAGACTGGCAGTAAGTCGCTTCGCCTGATTGATTAATAGCCAAACAATGACTAACATATACCTCTTTCGCAAACAGTTTGTATAACATGAAGCGTCGGATCGCTTCTTTGCCCCCCGTATCCCAGGAGACATTCAACGAGAAAGTCCTCGCCGCCAAAGCCACCTCCACCGCTGCCGCCGCCAAGGCCTCGTTCGAAAAGACCTGCACCGCCTGCCAGAAGACCTTCTACAGCGAG
Source organism: Aspergillus persii (assembly GCA_002215965.1). Lineage (NCBI taxonomy): Eukaryota > Fungi > Ascomycota > Eurotiomycetes > Eurotiales > Aspergillaceae > Aspergillus > Aspergillus persii. The sequence continues at coordinate 1,040,343 of NGZO01000002.1, forward strand.
AACTCGTACCAGAACCATGTCAAGAGCTCGAAGCACCGCGCGCGCCAGGCGCGCTTCAACAGAGACAACGCCGACGACGCCTCGTCCGTCATGAGCTCGACGTTCTCGCTCGGCGAGCCGATCAACAAGCCCCGCGAGCAGACTGAGGTGTCGAAGATCACGCAGGGCATGAACGCCGCCACGATCAAGGAGGACGAGGATGAGGACGCTATGGATGAGTCGGCGGATGATGGCGAGTTCTCGCCCGCCCGCTGCCTCTTCTGCCCTTTCAAGTCGACGGATATTCAGGAGAACGCCGACCACATGTTCAAGGCCCACGGCATGTTCATCCCCGAAAAGGACTTCCTCGTCAACTTGGAGGGACTTCTGCACTACCTGCACCGCAAAATCAATGAGAACAGCGAATGTCTCTACTGCCATTCTATCAAGAACAGCCCCGCCGGCATCCGTACCCACATGCGCGACAAGGGCCACTGCATGATTGCCTTCGAGACGGAGGACGAGCAGATCGAGATCGGCCAGTTCTACGACTTCCGCAGCACCTATTCCGACGACGACGAGTGGGAGGATGAGGAAGATGAGGACGAGGAGATGGCCGAGGAGGAGGGCGGCGGCGGCGTCAAGGTCGTCGGCGAGGAAGATGGCTGGGAGACCGAGGACTCGGCCTCCTCTGTGGACGGCGACGAGGTGCTACCCAAGAACGCTCCCGTCGTCTACAAGACCGACTACGAGATGCACCTGCCCTCAGGCCGCAGCGTTGGCCACCGCTCGCTCGCCCGCTATTACCGCCAGAACCTGCACAACTACCCCACCGCGGAGGAGCGCGCCGCGCGCCAACTGGCGATTGAGAACGGCGAGATCGAAGAAGATCAGCCCAAGCCGCGAGGCCGCAACCTCAACCGAGCCGTCATCAGCCGCGCGAACGGCGGCGCGGGAATGATCGGTGCCACGGACAGCCAGAAGCATGTGGCTGCGGCGTCGGAGAAAAAGGAACGAACCCGAGCCATTCGGCAAGAACAGAGATACACGGCCCGGGTGCAGCGCGCCGCCAATCACCAGAAGCATTTCCGGGATCCTCTCCTGCAATGATCTCCTCGCGTCGATCTGCATCTGCTTTTCTTAAGACGATTGATATCCTGGTTTCCGCTCGGCATATACATACACATACACAATGCATGTTTGTTTTCGTTTCTGTTTTCTTTCCTAATGTTTTGATGTCTGTTACTTCTTCGCGGAGTTAATGAATGGTTCAACGACACGTAGATATTGATGGCATGATACGTAAAAAGTTTGAGAATTTCTTTTGAAAATATGATATTGGTTTTTATTCAATGGTTAGCTAGATGCTGTATCGGATAACAGTTTGGCATCGTTGATTGTAGAAGTAAGCTCATACATGTCCGCGTACTACCTAGTAAACAGACGGGATAGATAGGTGCATTGCATGTATAAATGCTCTTACCCCATGTACGTACCAAGCCTGGTATGTCCACTCAAGCGTCCACCCTAAGGAGCCGATTCTTCCACGTTAGAGTCATATATATATGACGCCGGAAAGTCCAAGTCATCCAGCTGGTTGCCGCACTCCAAAATAATATGGTGTTCTATATAAAAGTTACAAGGGGTTTAACAGCATTTGAAGGAATCAGTCTCAGGGCAGCATATGAGTCCGAAGACAGCATAGCATGACTCTCGCGCGCATGACTCTCACGGTGTACCAGGCAACAACCAGAGAAATACTATGGGGGATGATTAAAATGGGGAAGCTGGCTAATATTCCCAGCTGGATCAAGTCTTCCTCCACCAGACCTAGAAACTTGATGTCAGTATGGAAGAATAACATCCAGTAATATTAAACTTACAACCGACTTAAAACGGCATCGTTAGCCCACTCGATATATACACGGCACCCTGGAGCGAATCAATTCGCCTAGGTGATTGTGACGTTCTGTCGGTTGAATATGACCGATTTCTTGTGGAAGAATGCTTATCATGGCTTCGGTGACTCAAGTGATCCCAACATTGGCGCGGTGATCATCCGCGGTGAACCCAAGGTCTGTCATCTTCTCGGCGTTCGACACAACCCAGTCGTACAGAACCATCTTGGACTCTCCCTGCATGACGTCTGTAGTGGCGACCTTGGGAAATATTCTCTGGTTTGAGGATGCCAAACTGCTCAAGTTTAAACAGTGACTGGCGAATTCGGATGGCCTGTACTTGCAAGGTACGGGGTAATTAGTTCATTACCCTTGTACCCACCGTGCCGATGGTTCGCCATGATCACCTGCAAGATGAACAGGCGATGGGCGTCATTGTACCGGGACTTGGTCGATTCGTCCACCTAACAGGTGGAGCCTTTGACACTGATGACCAATTTCCGTAGTCAATGGTTGCAGCGTTGTTGGGTCTCTTGACGTCGCTGTCATTGGGAGCTTCATCGGAGACTTTGGCGACAGGGCCAATCGTAGTAGTCGGTCCAACAGGCACGAGCGACATCATGGCTTCAAGGTAATCTGGATAGACAGAGATCCCTGATGTCGTCGAATGGCGCTTGAGTTCTCCATCATATATCCTTTTGTTCGGAAACTCAGCAAAAGTCGACCGGTCCCTGAACTGCTCGTTCAGCTTGTGCGCTGGGTAGTCCATCCTGGAAAGACGAGTGGACATAGTAGGTAGTGAGGTGGTGGAGAGAGAGATAGGGAGGGGAGAGGAAGAGGTATAAATAGGAGACTTTCGAAACCAAGGGAACGAGGATTTTACTGTTGCTATTCACTTGTGAGTGAATGGATTCCAGTCCCCCCTGGTCGTGAAAGCTTTCACTCTCTTCACCTAGATTCTTTCCATCCTCCAACGTTCACTCTTGATATCTGTTGTGAATGTAGAGACTTTGTCTCTCCCTGCCAATTACCATCATCCCTCTTAACCCCCAACTACTAGTACCGGGTACCTTCCAGGGCATGTAGTATGTATGTCTTCGCGCTTTCCTTCGGGCATTTACCTTCCGTACAAAAGTATGTGCTGATGCCTTTTACCACCTGTTCAGCTCTGCTGCGTTCCAATACTCGACAATCTCCACCAACCTCTGTCCGCCTGACGTTCTTATAGTGTCATACCATATGTCAACATGGCTGAACTGAACTTTTTGCTCGCCTTGCGGTTCGCCCGCCCAAGATGCCCTCAACCTACTCGAAGACAACCCCAGCTTCTACACTCCCAACTCACACAAAAGTCCCACAAGCAAAGTCACTCTCAAGCACTGAAACACTCAGCAAATCTACACCAAGCATGGAGAGTCCTGACATATCCTTCAAAACCCTTCTCTCTTCGATCCCCTCTCCAGAGATGGTAGATGTCAACTTCCTCCGCGAGCTGTCCTTTTATGGTGGAGAGAAAGTGACTCTGCCTAACCTTAAGGTAATAACCTTCAAGGCTCTTTTCCTTGCGGTTCAAGTACTAAGTCATTCCTCTCGCACATACTATAGCTCAGTCTAGCGGAGTACCATGACTGGAGCTGTTCGCTGGAAGAGAGTGGCATTTCCCTCAATCATCATTGAGATTGCTGTGTCGCAGACCCTAGAGGACCTTTTCAATGTCGCGACAGTTCCCGTATAATTAGAAATACAGCCCCTTGCCGTTAATATCTCCCCTGTCTCTTCATGTGCTTTTTAAATTTTCCTTTCCAGGCCCCCCTACCTCTGTGATATCGTAGCCTAGCGCATTTACCTAACCAAGTGGGCATCTTGCTGCTCCATTCCTCTAATGTACAGGAATCGAGCTCAGGGCAGTACTATTTATCTACTACAACCAAAAGGGCAAGCATCGAGGTGCTCGTGGATGCTTGTTCGATAGGCAGAATGGCAGTAACATTAGGCATTTCCGAGATATACTACCAGGCGAATACATGCCTACATCATATTATAACTGGTCAGAGAACATTAAACAACAGAGCACGAAAGAAAGCGGATGCATTATTATACAGGCTATGCTAGGTGGACGGGATGTCTCCACAAAATGAAAGGTTAAAAAAAAAGAGGCACGTCCAAACGTCTCCACTACAGAACAAATAATACAATCTGAGACGCTCCCGTGCATCGAACTGAAGTTTGCCCTGTCTGACCCGCAGAAGGAGCATTAGAGCTCAGACTAAAAGGTCATTGCGGCAGCAGAAGTGCCGATTCTTCCTGATCATCCTTCGCTCCCTTAGAGGACTTGCCCCGCTTGTGTCGCCGACGACGTTTCTTTGATGTGCTGGTATTCGTCATCTCCGTGTCATTAAGATCATGGATGGATCCATCCTGGCGTACAGGGAATTTGGCTCCATTTTCATCATCGGATGAACTCGTACTCGTTGTGTGCAGAACCACTTTACGGATTCCGTTGACATCGACCACCTGCTCGGTGATGCTGCCACTCCGAGCAGGGCCTTGGTGGTGGTAGCTGGACGGCTTGAGGCGGTCTTGGGACCGTGAGTCGGACGACCAGATGCTAATTGCTGCACTTGACCCCGCCGAGCGTCCATATTCATCCTGCTCTTCACGGACGGGCTCCGGTATCGATATCCCGGACCCATCTTTCGTTTGGGTCGCCGTATCTGTGGCTGGGTGATGCGACATGGTGTCGTACCCGAGACGTAGTGCATGCGCGCCATCGCGTGCGTCCAAGCCGCCCGACTGGAGTAAGCCGGCACCGATTCCACCTGGTAACCCAAGCGAAGAGGCACGACGGTGTCCAGACCCAGAAGTGCTCAGGGCAGAATCGGCATCCGTTTGTCCCGACCGAGTCGGCGAGCCACTCGCGCGCTTGATCTTCACGCTTTGGTACCGGGTGTGACGGGGCCGACTGGCCAAGTTGGAAGGTCCAAGATGCTTCAGATGTTCACGAATCTCATCCGTCGCCCCCCGTTGCGTGACCCAGCCCTCATGCGAATCCGAGAATTTGTCCGGCTGTTGCTTGCGGAGCTGGAACCGTGGCAATGGGGCTTCCACCGAGCTTCGCCGTCCCTCTGACTGTTTGTTCGCTCGAGCCTCGGCCCCAACATCGACCAAGGTGCCTTGGGCGGGCAGGTCCGATAGCATAGGTGGTTCTTCCACAATCTTGCCCTTGGGCACGCGAGACTTCGGGGCAGGCGTCATACGACGAATAGCTTTGTGAACATCCACGAAGACATCCGATTCATCAATAATCTCCCTATTGTTAACAGTGTTAGCCTTAGAATCCACCCAAAGATGCAGGAAGCGTGCATGATACGTACTCGCCGATCAACTCTTCAATCACATCTTCTAATGTGACTACACCCAAGGCGCCCCGGTCCTCACCGGGATATTCCGAAACCAATACCATGTGGGACTTGCCCTCCTGGAAGAAGTTGACGATATCCAAACAGCTGGTTTCTGGTCGGGTTTCGGGGAGCGTGGCTAAGGCGAAATCACGAACCCGTTTGCAATCTTCCGGATCGTAGGTGATCAGCATCTTGACTAAAAGCATGCCGACAAAGTTGAGGGGGTTTTCGGGGGCATAGATCGGAATGCGCGAATATCCCTGGGAGAGGATTAAGTCCATCGTTTCCTCGTCAAGGACAGTATCGGCAGACATGGTGAAAACGTCCTCCATCGGAGTCATGATTGCACCGACAGCCTTATCTTTCAGATCCAAGACAGCACTGATAATGGTAACTTCGTCGGAGTTGAGCTGCTCGCCCGCTTCTCCCAGAGTTTTATGAAGCGTTACCAACGTCTTCAGGCCCGCCTTTTTGTAAATGGTGCCGTGATCCTCACCCAAGAGGCGATCGAGTAGTTTGGCGATGGGCCACGCCACGGGGGACATAATGTACATCAAAGCAAGGACACAAGGGGCCATCCAAGCACCGATGGGGAGGCCATAGCGAACGCATATCGACTGGGGGACGACCTCGCCGAAAATCACTGAACACCGACCGACAGATCAGCAAGGAGTCACAATGGCAAAGAGAGGGGAAGGTGCGTCGGTACCAATCAGAACTGTACTGCCTAGAACTGCAGGCCAACCCCCGCCAAGCGAGCGGTCCAGAACAATAGGCAGAGTCTCGTTTGTGATGACGTTACTGAGCAGAAGAGTCACCAACACCCAGTGTTTCCCCCGTTTTAGCAATTTCAGCACGCTGGCCGCATTTTTTCGCTCAGAGCCTTCACCGGATGTCTGAATGACCTGTAAATAGACCTCATCCTGTAGCCGGAACGCACCGGAGCATTAGCCAAGGGCTTAGAGGTTTCTGCCTGGGGTCCCTGTGGCGAACATACCTGGCCCATCAAGGCGATGGTCAAACCAGCAAATGCGCCGCCGCTCAGGACGAGCGCGGCCGCCACACCGAGGTACAGCCATAGACTGGGGTCGCTGGGCGATAGCGCGTGGACTTCTTCGGAGCGTTTGAGATAAGGAACGGTAGGAGCACCGGCGATGAGAGGCAATTGTGCGAGAGTGAAGAGAAATAATTTTCCTAAACCATGGATAACCGGCCGGAGGGCCAGAAGACGGACGGCTGAAGTTGTAGCCATCAGCAGTGGGCGGGGCGGCGAGGAAGAAGAGAAAACAGAAGGGAGGCCGCGGGTTAGATGGGGGACATATTTATTTGTCCCTAGCCGGACTGGCAATCTTAATGGACAAGATTTCCACGACTGGGCTGAACAAGGGTAGGGTAAAGGGGTGCCGCGCCCAGTCGTGATCGGAAGCTAAGCAGACACTAGAAAGTGGGGCGGGCGGCGAAGCAGGTAAGCAGATAGATTCAGATTAATTATTCCGGTTGATTGGAATGAATATGATTCGGGAGGGCCAGAAGGATATCCAGACTAAGAAACGATAGGGGGGGAAATGAGGGTGCAAAGATGGTAAGATAGCAGAGGAGAAAAATGCCGACCGGCGTGAGGAGAGCGGGAATGAAGTAATGGATTTGGATGATTTGACATGTTTGCCTGTTTTGATCGGTCGGCCGCCTTCCCGGTTCGGCAAGTGCTGCCCCCAAAAAGGAAGGGGCCCCCCAGCGCCCGTCCCGCCCAATCAGCGGGCGCCCTGCAGGGCTGTCGACACCTGAAATTGCAGGGTGACGTTGACAGTGACAGCCTGACGGCCTGAGGTTCTCGGAATTCCATAGATACGACGGGTTTTCCCCATCGCCGCTGCACTTCCTCTCGTACAGACACTCAATCCTCTTCTTCTGGACCTTATTGTGCCAGAACACTCCGTCCGCAATGCCTCCAAGCAAGTGGACGGATCATTCAAACGATGTGCAATGACACCTGTCCCACTCAGCCCGACAGCCCCCTTTTAATGACAGTCCGATTGTTTCATCGACTATCTAGGAAACTCCAACGGGGATCAGGGTCCCGGACTCCGCGATGGTTTCTCCTGTTCTTCTTTTCCCGAACCGGCTAACAATCGATTCCTTCCCACACGGCACGGAGGAGACAACAGTCACAACACACATGGATCCTCCGTGGAATCGAATAAAACGCGCAGTCGTACTCCGTACTCGTAACCCTTTCTCCCACTAGCACCGCTAGATGATAGAATTAGCACCGCTTAGGGCTAGCTGGAAGGGGTTTCTGAGCAGTGCTGATCACTTTCCCGGACGGATCGCAAAATATATTGATTGACCTCCGTTTTCTTTTCTCTTACACGCATGGCATTGCATAGTCACATGGGCTGTGACTTGACATCGGTGCAGCCAAGGGATAATACTCCGTTCAGGCCCAAAGAAATTAAGCATATGCTAATCTCAGCCTAACCCACTTTGCACGATCCTTTTCCTGGAACAGGTACATACGGAGTAGGCATAATCCCCAATAGGGCCTGTCTTCCTATTATCCGGTCTCCACCCGTTCATGCAGTGTAACAATCATCAAAGATCATCTAACCGACGGCAAAATACCCCGAAGCCACAGTCCAAATCCATTCCCTATTTTTTTGTTGCCCGAAGATGCACGGTGAACAGTCTCGATGGAGGTCGAACCAAATTTGTAGCATATGTATCGGACATAGACTGGCTTGCAAATTCGCAGACAGTCTTCTATGTAAATGATCGACGCGGGTATCGAAGGTATAGAGTCGTCGTTGATCTTTTCACGACACATGTACCGTGGACTGTAGTCCTTCCTAAATCAAGGAGGGAAGCTCGTTCGTTCGTCTGTCTGCGTGTGAAGCTCATCTGGTCAGCTCGTCGACTTCAATCAACCGTGAGCAGATACAAGAGTCGGGTCTTATCTGCGGAATTGACATGCCACTGAATAATAGCCTCTGGCTGTATATATGCGCTCTACCTTCCCTTATCTCGTTCGAAAGGACGGCTGCATCAGCGGCCTCTAGTAAGACCCGGCCGAGAGGCAGATTCACTGACCCTGTAGAATCCAGAGCAGTTCTTCCCCATGAATTGGAAACATTCAACGTACTTCGCTCAGCTCGTCGGAATGTCCCGCTCCAGTGGGTAGAAAAAATGTACAAAACCAGACCTGCAAGGCCCTAGCCTAAGCCACGACACCTTCTGGCAGAGGCCATAGAGCATAGACAACCTGCTGCAACCATCTCAGCATGAGGAGAAGCAGTACGTCAGTAGATCAGCCGACAGATACCATGCATGGGATATAGGAAACTCCCAGACTTTAATAAAAAAAAGAACCGTCGAGGCTGGGGAAAACTGACAGCCGCAAGCGAACTGGAACCCAACCCAATAGAATCGGCTGCAGGTACGCATGACAGCCTGCTGTGGGCCAGAAACAGTTGCTGTTGACCCAACCAGAAGGCATGGAGTATAGTTGCGGGATATCAGGGCAACTGTAGCCGGGTGGGCAGGCTGTCACAAGCATGCGCTGAGCAGATTTGGCCTTGTATACTGGAATCTTTCCTGTAAACAATGGCATGGGACCTCGGGTTGAGACAGCTGCCTGGGAAAGTAGCTGATGAATTCCGGTACAATATTCACCGTTGGGGACCAGGCCCTCTGGAGCTCAGCATAAAAGGCCCTCCTCACACCCTCCTTCGAACTCTTCCCTCAACAACCATCTCCCTCTCCAAACCATCTCACCTCTTCCAACCCAGCTCTCACATCCAAAACCCTCTCACCTTCCAAGCTCTTCATCTGCTAAACCGTTTCTCTTCTTCCGTAACCATCTCGACCTTCTTCTGAGACTAAAGCCAAACGAAACCTCACAAGCTGATATAGTAAGTTGTCCCGAGTCATGCATCCTGCAAGACTTCTGTCGGACGACCGCCATGTCTTCATTACGATGTTTAATCTCAAGTGCTGATGCCGGGGCTTCAGTCAGACAGATAGATACAGCTTATTTCTGTACAAGAAAACTGATGGTCACAATCAGTAAGTTGTCCACGAACATGCCAGGTCTCTGTCTCTGTCTGACAGACACACAAGGTCATGTCCTCACGCACAATGGACACTCCTGAAAGGCACAAGGTCGTTCTACGACGCGTCGCTCAACACAACTCCTACCCCGATCATACACGGTATGACCTCTTCGATATGGTCGCCCTCCTTGGAGTGCTGTTTGGATGTTCCTACCTCCTCGGCATCTGGAATCACTTTTACGAGGTCGCCATTCGCTCCACCATTCTCTCAGATGCGGACACAGAGACTTGGCTCGCCGATCTAGATCCTGGCGTTTCCGCCCTTGCCATACTCTTCACACTTCTTCTCATCCTAGGCTTCTGGGATCTGGTCTATGATGGCATGGGTGCCGCGTACAGGCTGCTTTTTCTTCGATTCCTGCCACACGCAGCCAAATGGTTGGCCGAACGACCGCTGAGGAACATCCTCAAAACCGTAGCTCTGACTCTCTTTGGCTGGACCGCGTACGTTTGCCTCGTCCCTATTGTAGGGCAGTTCTGGTGGGGGTTCTCCGACGGTCTGTACATGACCAAGAACGAATTTGCGACGTACTGCTGGGGCTGGCCAAAGAAGAACGCCTGGTACTTACAGCATCTAGGCCAGAGCTACTGGATGGCGGAACTCTACTGCTTCAGTCTCGACCTCGGCACGCACTTCGGGGAGGTTTTCGATCAGCTCATGATACAGCTTGGTATGCCCGAAGGCGAGATAAACCAGCCCCTCATCGTTCTCCTTGCCAGTATCTTCGTTTTGTTCTTCTTTCAGTCGGCATGGATATACTACGCCATCAACCGGAACAGATTCTTAGGGCCTGTCGAGACGAGCGAACCCGCGCCCTCAACCGCGGAAAATGCGCCGCCAGCATCGCCGGCCGACAAGAGCCAACCTGCGACCCTTACTGCGGAGAATCTGTCCCAACCATCGCCTGCCGAGAAGAACTGCCCCGCCACTCCCAATGCGAAGAGCGCCCCCCAAACATCTCCTGCGGCATTTGAACGTGAGAGGGAACTCAAGCTCCAAATGCAGGCTTTGATTGACCGTCACGACAGGGAGTGCAAGAAGTACAAACGGGAAATCAAAGACCAGGAGAAGCGCCTCGCTGCGGAAGTCAACGGGCACAATGAAACGAAGCGGCAAGTGGAAGAGAGCAAGGCCCTTGTTGAAGAGCCGTCCTCGCCTCGCCTCCCGGACGTCCAAGTCCGATACCGTAACCCTGCTTACAGCCCGTTCCTTGACAGCGAAGTTGGGAGGAAGAACAAGGAGCTTAAGCATCTGAGGGATACGGTAAAGGCCTGGGAGGCGACGGCGAGGGAGCTTGAAGACAAGGTGGAGGCTGCGGAGGTGAAGGCGAGGGATTGGGAGCTCAGGGCCAGGTACTGGGAAAACGCCACGAAGGATCTGAAGCCCAAGGCCAGTGGGGCCAAGGTGCCTCTCCTGAAGAAAGTGACGAAACAGCGGCGTGAGAAAAAGCAGGCAAAGGAATACTTGGCCCTGTCCAAGAAGTACAATGCCTTGCAGCGCCAGCTGAAGGATGAGACCCGGGTTAAGGATCCCCGAACCGCCTCCGAGGACTGCACGAAGCTGGAATGTCAGCTGCACGAGGAGCGGAGGCAAGCCAACAAGAGGGAAGCAGCTTATGCCAAGCTGAACCAGTCCCTCTTGCAAGGCGCCCAGAAACTGGAGGGGGACCTGAGTGAGGAGAGGAAGCAGGCTCAGGAGAGGGAGCGGGCTCAGAGCGAGCGGCAACGGACCCTCTCTGGCGAAGTCAAACAGCTGAAGCGTGAACTGGCCATGGAGAAGAAGCGCTCCGATGCCAGGGTGCAACAGAGCGTCTCCGACAACGCCACCCAGTTCACAAATCAGCTGAACGCGGAGAGGGCCGAAGCTCAATCGCTCCGAGCTACTATTGCAGACCGGGACCGGAAGCTCGCCATCGTCGACGGCGACATGGTGGCTTTGAGGGCCCGGAACGAGGAATTGGCGAACGCTGCCAACGAGATCGCCCAGAACGTCCGACATCTCGCCGACCAGAATCGGGAGCTGGATGCAATTAAAACGAGTCTGGATGCTGAGCTCGGAGAGCTTCGATCGAAAGCCACAAAGCTGGAAGAGGAGCTCAACGGTGTGTACATCGAGAAAGAGTTCATCGAGGCTCAACTCGATGCGACCACCAATGAGCACTCCGAAGGCTCTGTGGTAATAACCCAGGAGCGGGATGCTGCACTTGAGCAGGTCGCGCTCCTGACGCAGCATACGAAGGACTTGGAGCACCAGCTAACGACGGAAGAGATGAGGTACCTGGGTGCTCTCGCTCTGGCAGAAGGGGCCGCGCAGACTGCCAAGGCCGAACGGGATGCCTTTAAAGAGGATCTCGAACGGCGTCTTGACCAAGCGCTGGCCGACCTCAGTTCAGCCAAGGGACAGGCCGAGGAAAATGCCAGAATGGCCCAAGAAAATGTCAGGCTGGCCCAGGAAAGCGCCAAACTGGCCGAAAAACTGGCCGAAAAGAAAAAATACTACAAGGGAGCCTACGAAGCCGAGGTAAGCTCGAAAAACATCAAAGCAGACAGGGTGCGGACCCTGGAGTCCGAGCTCCATCACCTCAGGCGCCGTTTGCTAGGGCCTGAAGGTGAGCAGGGGTCGTCGCAGGAGATTCCCAAGCGCCGTACGGGCGACATAGGATCGATCTCCTCGGCCCTTGAAGCGAGCCAGCTGAGAGTTGTCGAGCTGGAGCGCCAGAACCAGGCCCTCCACCTACGGCTCAGCGGACCAACGGCCCCAGCGCCCACTGCATTTGCTGTGAACGATCCCGCCCGGCAGAGCGTCGAGCATTACCAGGCAACGCTGGCTCGGGAGAGGAAAGAGCGGGAGCACGAACGGGTGATGTGGCATCGGCAGGCCAAGGAGCTGGAGGAGGAGAACCAAAAGCTCCGGATCATGCAGTCCAATGCCCAAGCCCTGGGCGTATCATCATCTCCTTTCCGCCAATCAGGCGGAAGGCGCTCGTGATTCCCCAGATCCCTCGACAGGACTTGTCCTCCCTCTTCGGGACCGGCTGGCAACAGCAACGGGCCGGAAGGGGTCTTGAGAGACAGAGTTCCTGGGGATCATGGCCTCCAGTCTGTGGGTTCCTTTGTAGTATCGGTTTTCCTTTGGCATCTGACTACGACTCCCGGCTGGGCGCCGCGCAGGACACCTTCTGGTGGCCGCGCGTTGTCGACCGCTGGTTTGTAGGCGTGGCCGCCTTGTTCCTGTTCCTGGCATTCGTCAATTCCAAGCTGCAATCCTGGGCCTGTGGTTTTTTTCTTTGCTCTTTCTTTTGCTCCTTGTTTTCTTTTCTTTCTTTCTTTCTTTCTTTTTTTTTTTTTTTTAAGCGTGTTTTCGTTTCGAAGGACTGTTCGTTTGTTGGTTTTGTGCCGTTCCCTTGTATTTTTATGAATATGTTCTTTTGTATTTTATGGGAACATTTGTTGTTTTGGCGTTTGTCGATAATTTTTGTATGAGTAACATCGGAGATTTATGGCATTTGCAAAAAAAAAAAAAAAAAGAGTCTCTTGTTTTCTGTAGAGGAATCTGTAGAGAAGTGGAAGCGAAGCCAAGTGCGGCCGTTGAAGAACAAACGGTCTTCTTCCACGTGCGGCACCCCGTGATTTACGTGTCTTAGCGACCATCGGCAACTATACCTACTCCTTGCATCTGGACGCTACCAAGCAACTCGACCATGAAAGCAATCGCATTGGCAATCTATGACAATCCACTAAACGATCTTCAGAAGATCCACCAGTTCATCTGGCAAGGGCAAACCAATAGCCCGACAGAAGCATAATCGACTTATATTTGAGGCGAGATACCCGGTCAGTTCCTTCACTACCCATGGTTTGTGCCTGCAAACGAACAAGTCCTCAGTCTTTAAGGTGCCGTTATTAAATATTGAATATTCACCTCGTGCGAGATTTCCCACCGAGATTTGACCCGTACGATACAGGAATCGTCGAGTGCAGTATTAACCTCCGAAATCGAAGAAAGGTAGCCACAAAGACAGGATGGTCCGTGTTATTGCGGGTACCTACTCCGAGACGCGATGGCTCCAACCGTTGAAGGAAGCGGTGGCAACGTGTTCGCCAGGAACAGCAAACATGGACCCTAATGTACGTTGACGCCAGGGTGGATCAGCAGCGAGACTCAAGTTTCAGGATTCAACCTTCCTGCACTCCGGCGCGTAGGAAGGGTCCTGAGGCCCTATACTCTGACTCTCTGAATACTCGCACAGTCTCGGACTGGGCCAGAGTCTCCTGGCGGACACCTTGTGATAGGCCCATGGAAAATGGACTATTGGCACTAGACCACTACTGTCTTCTCCTAGGACGAAGCGCACAGGACGGAGGGACAATCTCCGATCGGGAGGAGTAATTAAGCACTCCTTGGCACGGGATCGCAGTCAGAGAACAATTGAGACAGAATGGAGTGTCAGATTGGAATGGGACATTCAATACAGACAAAGTAAGTACCTAGGGAATGTGGATTTGTTTTACATTTCTATTGTTGAATTATTCTTCAATCAGTAAAATGGCTAACCGAGGCGAGAAACCCCCGACGGTTCACGGCTTCAAGTGTTTCATCATGAAGTCGCATTGCTGCCCCATAATTCTGGTTGTTATGATTCGACAGCAGTCAATAATAATGCAATCACATCGATTAATTGTCTTCTCTTCCCACTTCTCTTCTCACAGGGTCGGAGTTGCTCCCTTCCTCAGTTTCATCTCATCGCTCCTCTGCAAGAGAACGCAGTTGTTTCATCCACATTCTCCGTCTGTCTAGCCGCCGGCTGCCATTCATTCCTCCATTCTTTCTTTCTCTCGTCTACGTACATTCCATCCGTTCATTCTCTGATTCCACTGGTTCTGTACCCCCGCACATCGACCAGCCCCTGACCTTGGCACGTTCCCACACGTTCCCACCCCCCCATCGCCAGCCCTGCCTTGCACTTTGCACTTTGCACTTTGCGCCCTTCTCTGGCCCTGCCGTCTCGATTTTCGCGACGCAATGCGCCGGGTGTAGCTGGCCCATCGGCTTATCTCTCTCTCTCTCTCTCTCTCTCTCGCTCACTCTCTTCCATTCCTTCCCTTCTCTCTTTGACCCCTTGCGACTGTCCAACGGCCATGCGCCATTGAAGCGCGTAACCGCCGATCTGTCATACTCGATCCACTCGTCGTGGTAGCCATTCTTTTTTTTTTTTTCTCTCTCTCTTCTTTTTTTTTTATCCCCTTCCCTTCCTTGTACAAAACCGAGACAACCGCCCTCGTTCCTTCGAGTTGTCGCTTTGTCTTCCTCGCGAGACAGACTTCGCACGGCTGGCCCGACGAAGTCG